>CP054532.1:0-602531 GCA_017301755.1 Pneumocystis wakefieldiae | reverse complement strand
CAGTTAAAAATAATAATAATCTAATATATAATTACCAACTAAATTAAATACTCCTATCGCTATAATTCTATTAATTATAGGATAAAACATTTCATATTATTTTTAAATAAAGGGACATAAAATATAAATACCAGCAATATCTAAGCTGGATTTTTCACTAATTTTAATTGTTATCTCATCAATATTTTTATTTAAAAGTAGATTTAGTTTATTTAAATAGATAAGAATTTCGGCAACCTTAAAAAAATCATGAAAAGCGGTTAAAAATAAAAATAATTATAAATCTTGATTATATATCTAAATTATTGTTTCTTCTGCTTTTTACGTATTCTTTTTCACTTTATTCAATTATTTTATATAAAATTATATATATATACATTTTCTTTTGAGATTTTGATTACTTATCATTAATTCTCTTTTATAATATACTATTTTTTTATTTTATGTGCATCTAAAAGTGTACTTTTAAAAATTTTTGGTAAATAAAAACATATGGATCTTAATTTTATACATTTTTAATAAATAACCTTTATAACTTTTTTATTTATAGATACTTGTTTTTTTAATAATATTTTAAAATAAAATTTTATCCAAAATAATTATATTTTCATATTATACTTATTAAATTTCCTTTTATTCTTTTTTGATCTATTTTATTTTCATACAAATATTTCATATTTTTATTATATTCTATTAAATAATTTTATTCGGCTTCTGCATTTATTAAAATTAGCATTTATACTTATAATTTAGTGTAACTTTTTATCTTTTGATTCTTGATTAAAAATTTGTGTAATATTTCTAATTTTGTCTTTTTCCAAAGCTATCTTAAGTCTGCTTTTCTAATATATCAAAAAATATTTTTTTAGTAAATTTTTCTATTTATTTTTTTGCAAGTTAAATCACAATAAAAGCAGTACACTTAAATTCATTATTACAAGATATAATTAATCTTAATATTTCTTTTCTTTTTACAAATGACATCAAATGATTTAAATTATACATAAAATTGGTGTACTTGCTACTTTTGGTAAAGAACCCTTTAGCTTATTAAAAAAAGGATAACAAGTTAATTTGTATTTAATTTTAATACTAATTTTTTTCAAAATTTTGGTAGCAATCTTTTCAATTTAGTCTTGTTATCTAAAATTTCCTTTTTAAGAACGCTATGTCTTTTTTGGTAATTTTATAGAATTTTCATGATTTAAATTACTTATTGATATTCTCGCAATTGTAAAATTTTATTATTATGCTTTTTAGATTTCTATATCTTTCTAAAAGCATTTCTTATATGATCCTATACTATTTTAAAATCAAAAAAGTATATTTATAAATAATATTGACTCATATTTTTTGAAATGAAAAATTCTTTATAGGATTTCAATTTCTTATCTCTAAGATTTAAATATTTTTCCACTTTTAAAAATTGAAATCTTAATATTATTGTCTTTTGTTAAACATTATATTTAAAGTGAATGTTGTATTAAAAAAGATTGAAAATACTAATATAATAACTTGTAAAATAATAATAATAATTTTTTAAGTTTATAAAAAATCTACTCAAATATTTCGTTATTTAAATTTTGAAAATAACAAAAATTAATAATTGACATTTATTATTATTGTTTCTTTTTTTAATATTTATTTTTTTTAATTTATCAAAACTTTAAAACTATTTTTAGCATAAAATTATTTAAAAAATTATATATAGTTTCATTTAATAGTTATCATTCTATTTATTTTATTTATTATTATTTTTCTTTATTTTTTGCTAATAGTCTTTTTCTATAACTTTTATCTTAATAATAAAATGGTTATGTTTTTATAGATGTCAGAGAAATACACTTAAAGAATAATGCTAAATATCAATAATGTAGCAATTGCTTTTTAGATATAGTCTTTATTTTCAATTATATCTATTACGGTAGATATCTTTATTTATTTCTAATAACTTGTCTTTCATGTCTATCAAAACGTGTTACAATAGTTGATTTTATATTGTAATTATTTTTATTGAATATAATTGTCTAAATCAATATTTGTTTATTTCTTTTTCTGAAAATATGGCTAATTAATTCATTATTTAGTCCTTTAAATTATTTTTGTCATTTGTAAAAGTTGCAATGTCCTATATAATCAATCTCTACTTTAAAATCCTTTGGCATCATTATTGTTTTTATTATTACCCCAGAAAAAGGTATAGATCAATAAAAATGACCCATCTTGTATTAATAAATCAAGTTTTACATATATTTTATAAATTCTTTGGAAATTATTTCAATTCATCAATAACCCTAACTAAAATAGTATTTATAAAACTCATAATTATTTTCATTTTTGATTTTTGTTTTCAATCAAAGAATATTTAATTAATGATATTTCATACCTAGCCCTAATTTTGTTAAATACATTTTTCTATTTTGTTTATATAAAATTTTTTTGAAAAAATTATACCCAAGAGTAATCTTTTCTCAAAAGAGTTAGACTACTAAATAATCATATATTTGTTTTTAGAAAAAAAAATAATCCCAATTATTGTTGAATTTAAAGGTTTTTATCGATATTATTTTCTAATATCTTATCTTTAGTAATAGAAATGGTTTTGAAAATGTAAAATTTATTCTTTAAAGATTTTTATTCAAATTATTAACTGTAAAATTTATAAAATGGTTAAAAATAAATTTCTAAACAACTAAATATTCTTCAAAAAAATATTTTATATAAATAAAAACAAAAATATGAATTTTAAAAAATATATAATATTAATTTCTTATAAAACACTTTATTTTTCCATTTAAAAAACTTATTACAGAAATGTTATTTTTATTAAAAATAAATCGTAAAACAATAAATAATAAATATGATTCTCACAATTACTAATATTTATTTCAGATTTTAATCATCCTTTTTTAAAAAGGTAATATATAAAAAATTTTAAATTAAAAAACAAGATTAGTAGACTCAATTGATTATATCATTTTAAATTTATTAGCTTATTAAGTCCCGAAGCTTTAATTAATTTAATGAAATACAAATAAAAATATTTGTTTTTACATGAATCGACATGATTTCTACATTTCTAACATCCTGAAATATAAGAGAAATCTAGTATTAAACAACTATCCATATTCCTATCATCACCACTGTAATTGCAAAAATCATTTTATTATTATAAAGTCCTTCAATTCTTGTTCTACTACCCTCGTTCTGTTCTCTCGAGTTATCTGTTGGTTCTGCCGTTACTGTTACTGTTTCTAAAACTACGCATCCTTCAGATGTACTTGTATTCGTTGTTGATTCAGATTCTGGATTGTCTTCTGATCCCTCTTCTGGCTCCTGTTCTGGCTCGTCTTCTGACCCCTCTGGTGGCTCCTGTTCTGGCTCGTCTTCTGACCCCTCTTCTGGTTCTTCTGTCGGATTTGGTGTAGGGCAATCATTAATTGTCATTGTTGTACATGTAGAATAATGACATTTGCACTTACAACGTGTTACTGTTTCTACTTGAGTTTCTATAAAAGTAGATGTCTCTGGAAACTCAAGAGTCGTTGTTGTTACATGAGCAATTACAGTAGCAGTACCTGTATATTCCGTTATAGGTATAGTTTCAAATGATGTAATTGCTTCATATTCTGTTAAGCATGATTCATTTTTATTATCTTCTTTTTTGGGCTCATCTTTTTTAGACTCATCCTCTTTTTTAGGTTCACCGGATGTTTCAGGTTTCTCTGATTCTTTTGTTTCATTGTTTAATTTTTTGCACTCTTCTTTCACCCTTGCACATGTACTATTTAAAATACCATCACATTTCTCTTCAAGATCTTTACATCTCTGATTCTCCTTGTCGCAATTTTCTTTTGTAAAATTAGCAATTTCTTCTTGTTCTTTTTTTGTTAGTGTGCAAATCACATCAAAATATTTCATTAGATTATGACAAAATTTTTCTTTATCAGAGCATATTCTTTTTAATCTTTCTGCTTCCTCATTATTTTTGGTAGTGTTAATAACATTACAGCAAATTGTCGTTAAATTAATACATTCATCAACAGAAAAAACACCTTTTAAAAAAATTGATAATTCTCCAATAACAGGATCTTTTGTGATATCTGTATTCTTTAGTCTCTCTCAAATTCATCAGTTTTATACCATCCTGATTTTCAGAAGATTTTTCAATGGATAATGAAGAATAAAACTTTCTAATCAGCTCAAGGGTATCTTTCTCTTTATCGGTAATTGAGTCTTCTAATTCTTTGGATGGATTATATAACAGCTCTCTGTAAAATTCTATGTATCTTTCATTTTCTGAAATAGCAGAATCCTTAATCAATTCTAGATAATGAATATTAACAAATATACAACAAAAATGAAACTAACCAGAATCTTTTAAATTCTTTGAAAATACATTTTTTATTAATATAAAAGTCATAAATATAAATGCTTTCATGCTCATTAAAAATTAAGAAAAAATGGGCATTTTCATAAGGCCTTCTCATCCTTATATTTATTAAGAAATTAGGAAACTTGTCCGGATTCGAAGATAACGATAAGGATATTTCGATAACAAATAAATAATAAATATATAGCTTAATTCTAATCACAATTATATATCTATTGCTCAATAATAATCTTATTTATTTTATTTTCATCTTTATTTGTATTTTACTAGGATTTTTATTTAAATTTTATATAAATATTTTAAAATAGTAAAATTAAAAAGGCACATACAATAAAATTTACTTATAGATTTTAATAATCATTATTCCATTTTTATTACTCGTTATACTTCTTTATACATCAATAAATTTATTTTATTAATATATATTATATAAATCTTAATTTTGGATAAATATTAGGGCTAAAGAGATGTTTAAATTAGGGTTCAGGGTTAATCATCTGAAAGCTCATTCTTTAAAATTAGATTTCAGTTAAGATTTTAAATTGGACGATCTTTTAAAATTATATTTATTTGGATAAAATAATGTCTTCTGAAAAGAAATATAAAATTGAAATACAACAAATGATGTTTGGTAACTTCGTTAAAAATTATAAATTAAAATTTACTTTTTAAGTTTTAGGCGAAGTATTAGATTCGTTGCCTGAAACAACAGCACTTGTCGAGGATATTGTTCGAGGACAAGTAATTGAAATGATAACGCAGGCTGCGCAACATGCTATGAAGCGTGGTTCTCGCTCTATCTCTGTTGAAGATTTAATTTTTTTAATTCGTCATGATAAACCAAAAGTTAATAGACTTAAAACTTACCTTTCATGGAAAGATGTAAGAAAGAATGCAAAGGAACAAGATGGTGTTGAAACCTCTGAAATTCTTGATGTTTCCGGTATTAATAATATTTTTAATGATTTTCTTAATTTATATTAGATACAAAGATGAGAGTAAGAAAATCGAGAATAGATCTTCCATGGGACATATATTCTATGTTTAATGAGCCTATTCCGTTTAATCTTGATGAAGAAGACGACTATGATTCGGATGAGCAAGAATCGAATCTTGATACACTTCTTCGTCTTAGATTTGCTGATCTTAGAACACGTTCAATGACGAAAGATGAATACGTTCATTATAGTGAATGCCGACAAGCAAGTTTTACATATCGAAAATCGAAAAGGTTTAGAGAATGGAGTGGCATGAATCAATTGATAGATTCTCGCCCTAACGATGATATAATAGATATTCTTGGATTTTTAACATTTGAGATAGTTTCCACTATTACAGAAGAATCTCTGCGAGTGAAAGCACAAATGGATAGCTTAGAGGAAAGTAGTGCTTTTAAAGAAAGGAGAAGAGGAAAATATCTATTCGATGATCCAGAAGAAGGTCGCACTCCTTTACAAATAAAACATGTTGAAGAAGGATTCCGAAGACTTCAGACACCTCGGCCAAAGCATGTTGCTATGAGAGGATTTGATGGCGGCCTTGTTAAAAGTCGTGTAAACTTAATTTAAAGGAATTTCATTTTGGAAATTATTTACATTTAAAAATACGGGAAGCATTTTAAAATTAGAGCGTTCATTATATGCAAATATTATTTGATTAATAAGACTTTTTAATTAAAAAAAGGCTCAATTTAAAGATTTTATCGTAGAATATAAATCTATAATTATTAAATGATTGAGTCAAAAATGGTAAAAACGATACAAAAATTTAGTTGATTTAAAGATTTTTTTAAAAATAATAAAATACAATATTTGATTTTACAGATACTTCGTTTTAAATTGGTTTTTTAGGTCTGTATTTATTGGAAAATTTTTGTATGGAATATAAAATGCCTTGAAATATTTAAATTTGTTATTTTACAAGAAATATTGAAAATAGTGCGTTGACGCGTTTAAATTATATAAAATTAATTATTTTAAAAAAAGATTAAATCATAGAATCCAATGCTATAGTATTGTTTTTGGTGCTTAATCTTTAAGGTATGCTGTATAAATAGATTAGCAAGAAAATCATTAGTTTATTTTATAAAGTTTCGAAAACTTTTTAAAAATTTAATTATGGAGAAAAAATAGAGATCATGATAATTTTTAGAAAAAGGGTATTTATCAAAGTCATTTTACTTGTTATTGCATATACTATTGAAAGATCAGAATTCTTAATTAAAATAATATTATAAAATATGGATAACTGCAAAAAAGAAATTGATAACTGTAGGAAAAGGATTAAAAAAACTGGAAAAACAGAAGTTTTATCTAAATCAGTAATTTCACCAAATTCTGCATTGGATAGAATTTCTAATCAAAAATTAATATTTAATCTTTCAACTGATCTTAAGATTAATCAAACAAATCCCTTTTTTATTGAAAAAAGTAGAGAATTATATACATCATCATTTATCAGAAATATCACGAATAAAAGAAGTAAGAATTTATGGGAAGCAGTTAGCAGAGATTTAAATGGAGAATTAATTGGAGAAAAAAATGAATTATTTTCAAAAAAAAGTGAAAAAAAATACCAGAATTTAATTCAATGTTTAACATTCTCTGAAATTTCAAAATCTAATATAAATTCCAATCCTTTTATTGGTTATAAACATAATATAGAAAAAAAAAATATGGATAATTTCTCTAAACCTAATTTTATTGTTATTAATTCATCTGGTTCTGAAGAGGAATTGTTATTAAATTATGATAGAAGCTCAGTAGAAGAATATCATGGAGAAATATTTAAGTCTCCTATAGTCAGTTCTAATGATCCAGGAATTGGTTCTTTATCAATAACAGAAGACTCTAATTTGGATAAAAATCAAAGAATTGGTGAATTACATATAAAGAAAATTGATTTAAAAAAGAACTTAAAAGCGGGAGAATATGTTTCTTTTGCAGAAGATCCTTCGGAATTGATTAATACAACTTTAGATGATTCTCTATACATAGAAAGTTTTTATGAAAATGTGTCTCCAAAAATCATGAAAAATGATATAAATAATGGTATTTTAGATGAATATGAATTAAAAACAAAGAATAATTCATATATTACTAAAAAAAAAAATTTGGCCGAAGTAATAGAAACGAAGCAGATTTCTTACCCTGAAAGAATTACAATGCCTGATTTTCGGAATTATACGCTTGTTCAATTACAGGTAATATTAATACATATAAGACTAAAATAGTTTTATTGTTTTAGTCTGAGGTCTCAAAATTTGGTTTTAAGATAATGCATTCACGAAAAACAATGATTGATTTATTAGTTAAATGCTGGGAATTATCTAATTTTTCAGAACAAAAACAATTAATTAAAAATGATAAATGTAACGATTCTAGATTTTCTCGAGCTTTTGGTAATACTTTATTAGAACGAAATGTTTCGGATACGTTAAAAAATTCTACATTGCTAGAGCATTTAGAAAGCAATTTACAGAGCATTTTTTTGACTATTACAAAAATTCTTAAAAGTACAATTGGTGAAATATATTGGTTTAAAATATTACGTTATGAACCAATTGTTCTTGAGCAGTTTATTAAATGGTTGTTTGAGCAGAATATAGTTGTTACTCTTGACATTGTTAAGCAATATTGTAATATATATGGTATATGTTGTGTACATCTTAAAACCAATCGTAATGTTCTAAGAAAGTATTTATAAAAATTTTAATAATATTATATAATTTATAGTATGCTTATTATATAAATTATGTTTATATATTATAGAACTTATTTGATATTTGTCAAAATTAAAATCAAAAAATGTGAATAAAAATATACTAAAGATATTTAAGTTTATAATCTTAGGATTTGTTAATAATCTGTCTTCAAAAATTTAAAATTTATTTTCAACCAAATAAATATAAATCTTTTAATATTTTTATTAAAAAATATATGTTACATTAATCTTTCAAAAATAATTATAATGCTAATTTTATTATAAATTTAAATTATTTTAATATATGTTAAATATTATAATTGTTATTAAAATAATAGTTTATAAATATCAATTTCAAATAATTGTAATTTAATCTATAAGAATATATATATAATAATTCAAATAATATAGGATATATTATTGCAAAAAAAGACAATTTATTAAATTGTGATATTATTTTTTCATTTTTTTTTTAATTTTTAAATAATGTACTACTTTTTAAAAACGTTATTTTATATGATATACTTTTATAACAGTTTATAAAAGATTAATAATTTAATAACTATAAATAGTTTTGAAGACAAAAAATAATGGCCAAAGTTATAAAAATTATTTTTGTTTAACTATTTATAAAATGTATAATTTTATAAGCTTAATAAAATTTTAAATATATTTAAAAAAATTGTTTCTAAAAGATTATTAAAATGAATTTAATAATATGAAAAAATGTAAAAAGCTTTATAAAAAGTTCTATAAAAATAGAATTTTCATTAACAAATAATATTACAATAATATACATTGTTTATTTTTTATTTTTACCAGTATAATTTTTTTAAACTATCTTTTACTATATCAAATGGAATATCTTTGTAATTGAATTTTTTAATATAGCATTTGAATATTCATTATTTTAAAGATAAAACTTCAAAATATTAAATGTAAAAATATATGTTAAATTTGATGACAACATTATCGCTAATTGAAAATCTGATTTTATTTAACACATTTTAATTATTTTTAGTCGAAGAGATCTAAAGCTTATAATTTTATAGTTTTATAAAACAAGCAAATTTTTGGGATCGTTGTATAACAGCTTTTTATTTCTAAGAATATTATACTTAAAATTTAAAGATAATTTTTCATATTTTTATTTGATTATACATTTTTTTAAAATTTACATTTTATTAAAATGATATAAAAGTATTTTATATTTTTCCAAAAAAAGCATTCTTAATTTCTTATTTAAATTAAACATGAATCTTCAAAAATTCTATTAAAAATAAAATAAAATTGAATACTTTTTGTTATATTAAAAAGATTGCTAACCCTTAAATTTTATAATTTTATTGTTTTAAATTTATATAAATTCAAATGTTTTAAAATATTAAAAATTCTAAAAAAAATAATTATAAAAGTTATTATGTATTTTTTTTTAATAATATATTAAATTTATTAGACATTGCGTTTTTGAATGAAACACATCTTTAGATTATACAATTTTTAAATAAATATATATATATATAATTAGAAAAACGAGATAAAAGATATAAAAGTTATTTTTATTTTTTTAAAAATGAAACATAAACTTTATTAAATATAAAAAGGAAAAAATATTAATATTTCAGAACATATTTGTTTTATTATATTATTTATTGATTCTGACAGTGTTAATAAGGTGTATTAATACATGGAAATTTTTATAGACTTCAAAGAGTAAAATTTATTTTTATCAAATTAACAAATTAATCTATATTTTTTCCAAATGAATTGTAAACATATACATAAATAGGAGAGTATACAAATATAAATTTAGTTTTTTAAAAAAGTTAATTAAATTTAAAAAAATTAAAAAAATATTTGTGAAATTTATTTTAGCAATATATTAATATTAGATTAAACTATTATATTTTGAATTTTTAATCAAAGATCTAAACAAAAATTTATATCTTTAGGTTAATGCCATTTTATAGACATTAAAGTGTCGTATTTAGTTTTAAAAGATCGACATTTAAAATAATGAATATATTTTAAGCAATAAATTATGTAATTATAAAAAAATTAGGATTATTTGGCAAAGATAATTTTAAATAAAAATACGTTGAATTAAAGAAAAATTCGCATTTAAATATTTTTTAAAATATTTTTTTGTTAAATGGTTGGCTATAATTTGTCTTGTAAAAAATAATTCATTTATAGTAATATTGGTTTTAATAAAATAATAATTTAATAAAGTAAAAAGATCTTTAATTCAAAACAAATATATCAAAAAAATTTAACTTATAGTTAAATTTAATAAAAACCATTTACAATTTAAAAACCCCTCTGATGGTTCATTTTCTAAGTTAACAAAAAATCCTTAATTTTAATTTATATGATTAAAATTTTATAAAGGTCTAACAATTTTAAAACAAAGTAATATATCTAAAATTTAAATACATCATCTGATATTGTTGGAATAATATATTTTTAAACAAGTATAAAAACATAAATATATGTATATACATTTCATATATTTAATCAGTTATATACAGAGTATTTATCTTTCTTTTTAAGACTGCGTGTTTTACAGGTATCGCTGCAGAACCATTTCCCATTAGGTGGTGCTTTTAAACCAACACAGCCATAATGAAACCATTCAAAAACACATTCACTATCATCACATGCAATCATTTCTCCATAACTTACTTGCTGACAAAAGCAATATACTTGAGAATCATCGTTATCATTGCTGATAGAATCAGGATCAGAATCAGACATACGAATTGATAACGCACGTCTTTTTCTCGGAATAACTAATGTTCTAGACTCTGTGGCTAATGTAGAAAACGGAGGATAAGAATTTTTGGTTGTTTCTGGAGCTATTTGACCGTCCAAATGCAAGCGTTTTATTTCATTGTCTAATCGTCGTAGATGTCTTTGTAACTAAAAAGTTTAATAAAAATATATAGATTTCTTATTTTATACAAGATCTAAACTTTTTTTAGAAAGAAAGAGTTTTTCTTCTTGAATTTTAATAGCATAGACAAAATCTGCTTGGATCTTGGGAATATACTGAGTTTCTTTTAGATTAACAACTAAAGAACCATATGAACGTATATGTTTATGAATAGAACTATCTCTGGTGCAGATACGCTTATGAATTTTCTGAAACTTAAGCTCTTTGGATTTTAACTCATCATAAATATGTGCTATTTCGGAAGGAAGATTATCTAAACCTGAAAAGTTGAAAAATTAATAAAAAGATAAGATTATAGATAACCATTCATACTATTAAGATATTCCAAGAGGACAAAAGCAGCATCTTCCATATGTTTACTTTAGTTAATATTATATTGAAAAATGTTTTAGGATTGAACGACCGAAAGACTTTTTAATAACTATAAAAAAGTTAATATATAAAATCTAGAGAAACACATGTTATTAGCATAAAGCAATACATATATATACATATATATTAAATTATTAAATTATTTATATTTTTTAAAAAGTGTTTAGAGTGATGTTAAATAATACAGAGACGTTTTCAACAAAGTCATTGGAAAAGCCTCAAATTATTTTTAAGACAGGACGGCCAAAGTTGAGAGTAGGTTAATATGTATTTCTTATTTTTTAACTATTTTATAGGGTTATAAATATATTAAATTTGATAAAGAATAACAAAAAATAGTATCATATCATCATGAAGAAGAAGTAGGGAATTTTCATTTTGTAGATCTATTTTTTATCATGCATCTCTATTAAATTTAATAGGGAGAAGGCCATCCAATGAAACCCCATCGACTTACTTTAACAAATCATCTTGTTCTTGGTTATGGTTTACATAAATATATGAGCATTTATCGTCCACGAAGAGCTACTGATGAAGAGCTTGAACAATTTCATTCTTCTGAATACATTGATTTTTTAAAAAGGTAATAGTTTACTAGTTGATCTATATCTATATATATATACATTATAATTAATAATTGTATAGAGTAACCCCAGAAAATGCATCATCTTTTTCAGATATTTCTATGAAATTTAATATGGGCCAAGATTGTCCTATTTTTCATGGCGTTTATGATTTTTGTAGTATTTATGCAGGAGCAAGCCTAGACGCTGCACGAAAATTAAGTCAAAATCAAACAGATATCGCAATTAATTGGAGTGGAGGTTTGCATCATGCAAAAAAATTTGAAGCTAGTGGATTTTGTTATGTAAATGATATTGTTTTGGCAATTTTGTCTCTATTAAGGTAAAAAACCTAATACAAATGATGTTATACTAATACAATTTATAAAGATATCATCCTCGAGTATTATATATTGATATTGATATTCATCATGGAGATGGTGTGCAAGAAGCGTTTTATTTGACAGATAGAGTTATGACAGTATCTTTTCATAAATATAATGCAAACCTTGTATCACCAGATAAAAGTTTTTTTCCTGGAACAGGGTATTATAATGAAATAGGCTCCGGAAAGGGCAAATATTATTCACTTAATATACCACTAAGAGACGGGATTGATGATCAGAGCTATGTAATGCTTTTCCGTGCCATATTGGAGCCAGTAATGAGTTCGTATAGACCAACAGGTAGTACTAGACCGAATTATTTTTATAAAAAGGTAATTTTAGAAAGCGGTTGTATTACAATGCGGAGCAGACTCTTTAGGGTGTGATCGTTTAGGTCAATTTAATTTAAGTATCAGAGGGCATGGACAATGTGTAGAATTCATTAAATCATTCGGGTTACCTTTACTTGTATTAGGCGGTGGTGGATATACAGTACGAAACGTTGCACGATGTTGGGCCTATGAAACGGGAATTTGTCTGGATGCAGAGCTTCCAGATACGCTACCATCTGAAACACCATATATTGAATATTTTGCACCTGATTATACACTTCATCCAAAAATTACTAGTCGTGTTGAAAACAAAAACAATCGCAAATATTTAGAAAATTTACGAATGCATACGATTGAGCAACTTCGTTATCTTAACAGTGCACCTTCAGTTATGATGCAAGAAATTCCTAACCCACTGCTCACTGAAGATGGGGATATTAACACTAATCATTGAAATTTAAAATATCAAAAACGGCATTGGATCATACATTTGTATATAAATTATAAATTTATTATGTCAAGGCAAACAGCTAGCCTTTAATTTCCTCAATTTTAAACATTAATCTATATTTAACTTTTGGGAGAAAATGATGAATATATACTATGAATCTATAATTTGTTTATATCATACAATTAAATCTGCTTAATATAGAGATATTCGGTATTTTTATGTAAATATTTAAAAATACAAGTCTATAAAATTATCATAAAAGAGGAAAGGTTTAATGCGCATATACTATATATTACAATTTAGGGTTAATAACCTTACTGAATAGCGTTAAAGTATTTCTAAAAAAATTAAGCGTATTTTCACGTAGTGTAATATCAAGAATTGATCTTTTTTTATATTGAACGCGCTGATTCTTAAGATTTTCTCATAAATTGTTTTATTTGATTAAACTATGATATTAAATACGTGGATTGTCTTGTTTCTTATGTCAATCTTTCGCTTTGTCGCATCAGCTCCAGAGACTTCAAGAGATAAAATGATCTTATGTGGCTCTGGATATTTTGATCCAAAAAAAGTATTTCATCATCACGCGTTTTCTTCTCTAAAATACGATAGTACACGTGTTTTAATGGCCTTGCTTGTCCAATTATTGGAGGAGTCGCCTTTTTAAGATGTAGTAATGCATGTTATTCACCTTTGCTTTATCATTGTATTGGTGGTGTGCTTTATCAGGGCCCAGAGCCTCCAGAAAAACAACGTAATAGTAGCATATATATTGTCAATTGAACTAATATATTGTGTATAGTTCCTCTTAAAGAGACGACTATCACTAGTATAAAATAATTTGAAGTATTATAATTATCTTAATAATATTCTAGCTACATCAACAGTAGTATTTTCAAGTACTACTACTGATAAGTCGTCCCAAACTCCATGGAAACCTTCCTTTAATGATAAGTCAGATAAAAAGGGCAATGCAAATCACGATATGACTACTTTCAATATCTTCAGTATTTTATGCATTATTAGCATTATTGGCTTTACTTTAGTTCTTTAAATTCGCGTTTTTCATTATTTATATAAATATTTCTTAGAATAGGCTTAATTTTTTTTATTTAGCAATTTATTAGAATATATTTTTTATTTCTGCATCTTTTTTTATTTTTAAATTCTATTCGGTTCTTAGGCAGTATTCAAGAGTCGTATAATTGTAATTTAAATATTTTGTCTAGTTTTATATACTTAAAAAATTTGAAATATTAAATTTTAAATTTACACATTAATTCCAGAAATATAATAGTGTACATAATTTGAAAATCTAAATCTCAAATATAATAAACAAAGCAATTCATTATTTTTGTAAATAGTTAGTTTATAACAACATCTGAGTTTCGAATAACATTGTCCATTAATTTATAAATCTTTTGACATCCAGATAAAGCCAAAGAAATTAGATGCTCAAACTTTTCTAAATGGATGCATGTTTCTGTCTACCATAATAAATATTTTTTGAAAATATAATAAAATAGATAACCTGTAAAAAAATAATATTATCTGAAGCACCTAGAACAGCAACAGTACACCATGAAATACTACTTTCTTCTATATTATTAAGATCTATAATTTGTATTATTTTTAATAGTATAAAATATTAATTACCTAGAAGAGGATCTGTATCAGTACATCCAACAGTACTTGCAGAAACACAATTATACATAGGAATACTGGCGTTAATTAAAGCCAATGAAACAGCATTAATACAAGTTTGTAATAACCCTTAAAATATGATCAATAATCCAAAAATTGAAATATGTTATGAACCTCCATCTTGAGTTAAAACTTGAATATATATATTGATTTCACTGCGAGGATGAAGACCGGTTTGAATAGTTTTTTCAAAAACTTTTTGTATACAAGAAGCATGTTCTTGTACTTGTCTAAATATAAAATTGAAAAAGGAAAAAAAGCAAAAAAGATAAATTACTTGTCTAATCTTGTTCTTTTTTTCCTTTCAAGGGTACTAAATGGAGCAACACTGATATCTACTGTAATATGTTCACGATCAAGAAGGGCTTTCCCTTTTATTATTGGTTCAATTGGACCATGAACCGTACAAATTACTTTAGTATTTCCTTGTTCAACATAGGAACTACCGTCCGCAGAAGTATTAAACCCAACCTTAGCTACAAACCTCCTTAATTCATTCCATCGTCGGCCATCTTTAAATAAAATAAATATATTAAAAATAAATAAATATCTACCTATACGAAAACCTTCTGGTGATAAAATTTCTAAAGTCATTAATTTATATTTTTTTAAAAAATAAATTAGCCGTAAAAAATATATTCTAATAAATAATAAAAATCACTATGATTCATGGTATTGGAATAGACATAGTCCATATAAGTAGAATGATTAAGATTCTTGAACGGAGATCAAGGTTTATAGAAAGGATTTGTAAAAGAATATTAAGATTGGATGAACAAGATATACCTCATTCGAACAATAAAAATCAGTTGGCTCTTTGGATTTCTACAAAGTTTATATAAAAAGAATATTAACCCTTTTTTAAAGAGAAATAATTGTATAATAGATGGGCTGCTAAAGAAGCTGCTTTTAAAGCAGTCAATTTTCAGCAAAAATTAAAATGGAAGGATATACAAATATGTAAATATAAAAATAGTAAAAAATGTATTTTTTGTATCAAGTACTATTTAAAATGCCTTTAGATCAACCATATATTCAGCTATGGAGCGAAGGAAAACCAACAAAAAAAATGAAACTATCAATTAGTCATGATGGTGACTATGTCGTTGCTTTTGTTGCGTGGTAAAATAATATATATTGATTATATATATTATTTCCATCTTATTTCTAATCATTTAATACCCATTAGCCAAGCAATACGTCTCTGATAATTTTGTCAGATTGCTGTGGCGTAATTATAGTCTTAACATGTTTTAGACATAATTTTAATCTGCTGCAAAATATGGGTTAAAATAACAACTCTTTCGGGAGAATAAGAGTAATCCAGGATCGATTGTCTTTAGAGGCCCATTAAGACTTAACTTCGATAGTATAATACTCTTACATAAACATATTTCAAAGCAAAGTAATCAAAATATCTATATTTATACACCTCTATCTTTTTAACTCGTAACATTATTCATTTTACATAACCATTATATATATAAAAACATATCTATTTATATTTAAAAGATTTTGCAATATTCATATGATACTCGAATAATTGTTATAAATTATTTTTTACCAACCGGTCTTAGAAAATTCATCAATTTCTATTTTACTAGGAAATTTCATCGGCAGAAATGTAACTCTATCGTTCCAAATAGTTGCTAATAATGCTCCTCCAACAAATTTTGGTGCAAATTGCATGTCAATTGGACCAATATTTCTATTTTTATCTGTATCGGGTCCATATATAAGGCCAATTGGTGATACTATCGAGACATTATTTGTCATTAAAACCGCATCCAAATATACATGAAAAGATGCCAAATATGACCTTTTTTCAAAACAAAGAATAAGACGTTCAGATGACGAATCAAGAACAAAATTAGATATGGGTTCAGGCTTATTAAATTCTGATTGCAAAGTAATAACTGTCGGAATTTTTCTACTAATAGGTGGGGTATCCGCTAATATTGCTGGAGAAACATGTACGATTTCAATTGTAGAAGATCCCAAAACATGATAAAATAATGTTTTATCATCATGTGCCCAAATTAGCTTATCTACCTCAGAAGTAGAAATATAAAGTGGAGGAGAAAATCTCAAGCCTGGTCCTGAATTTAAACATGAAAATATTTCTATAGAGTTTTCTGTGCCTAAGGCTAAGAAACAATGCGATCCAGAATTAGTGAGCGCTATTTTGAAACATCTCGAAAAACTTATTCTTTGAGCTTGAGAAAATATTAGATCATATACCCATGCACCTTTTGATGTGGTAATAAAAATTTGTCTACCTGTCTGGGAAAATGAAAGATCAGTTATAGATCCACAAGGAAATTCGGAAAAATAGGAAGGCTTTGCAAGAGTAAGTTGTTTACAATAAGCTTTGATTTTATTGGATGTAGATGTAATGCTTAGATCCAATGTCCATAAAAGTAATTGGCCATTATCATATCCTACAATCAACCTGTTTTGATTTGAAAACGCTAAACAAGTAATTGATGTAAATGATGGACTAGAAAGATGATATTTAAAATAAGAATTGTTTCTGAAATCGTAAATATAAATCATCCCTTTTAAATGAGAAAGTGCAATGACTGGTATTACTTTATGCCATGCTATATGAGATATAAGAACTGGTGTGTTATTTTTAAGTTTTTTATCAGATCGAAGCCAAAGATCAAGTGGAGTCTGAGGAATTATTTGTAAAGTTTGAAAAATTAGTTTGAATAATTGAAATATTTCAGTAATATATAAATTATTACTTTTTTTCTTAGAGATATTTTCCTTTTTATAAGTCCAATTAATATCAAGTAAAAAAGGTAAAGATAAAACAGGAAATATCATAATCTATAATTAATATAAAAAGTAATTTATAAGAGAAAATTTACTTCAGAATCAGTTAATTCCTGTAATCCTTTTATATCATTAGATGACTTTAAAGTGACTAATTTCTATTAATTTAATTTTTTATAAAAAAATATGTACTTAGTTTTCCATTCAATTCTGCTACTGTTATTCCAGAACAAAGACAAGTTTCTTTAAATTTATCTTTCATCCTAATAGGTCTTTTTAAATATTAAATATATAAATAAAATATTTTTTATAAATATTTAAAATCAAAATATAAATATTTGTATTGTTTCTAATTAAGAAAATATCAAATAAGATATTACAAGTTTATATTTTTAATAGCTTTATATTTTTAGAAGTTAATATTTTTTGTAAATTGTAATAAAATATTTTGAAAAATAAATATTAATCTAATTTTATTAGACATTTTTGTTCAACATCTTTATTATATAAAAAACATTAAATAATTAATTCATCAATTTTTAAAGAGTTAAATCTTATTTTTTAAAATATTAATAATTTCAACTTGTAAATTTATTTTCCTAAGTAAATTGATTTAAAGTACTTTGTTTTAGTTGTCATTAATAAATAATATATGACTATTCAATTTTTAATAGATTAACTTTTATTAAAATATATCAATAAAATTAATAATTTGTAAATATCAAGTCAAGATAAATCTAGCAAAAATGTAATATATTTCAAATTTTCTAAAATTAAATAATATTTATATGATAACAGCAAATATAAAATAGATTGGCTATTTTTAATTAAATGAAGTGATAATTCTTTCATATATATATCTTTAATATAAAAAAAATAAAACAAAATGTTACATTTATAAAAACATAATATTATAAAATATCCAACATTAAATATCATTTCTTGTCTCATAAATCAATGTCAAATACAAAATGATCAATTTTTAAAACATTGAATATTTTAGAGAAAAAATAAACTAAAAATAAAACAAACATCATTTATTAACTTTTACAAATATATTTCAAATCTATCTAAAACATATAATAAACCATATATATATATATATTAAAATATACAACCAACAATAAATTAATATTAAAAATCTTTAAATAACCGATTTCATTGCCATAGAACTTAATATTATCTTAATAATTTCCGTTGAATCTTCATATTTTTTATTTTCACTTAATTTATAATTCTTAAAATATTATTTTTAAAATTTTTAATTAATATATTAACCTTATAAATTTTTATCATATCAGATATCTTTTCAATATTAGAATCATTAGGTTCTATTTCAGTTCCATTTATTATTTCTTTAAGATCCTTTTCAACCTTTATAATTATTAATAAAAATAAAATATTAATGCATTCTACTTGTTCTTTATTACCACCAATTTTAATAATAATAAGATGTTCTGTTTTATCTGTTATACCAAAATTTTCAAAAGCATCTATAATCTATGTATAATTAATTCTATATTAATATTAAAATGCTATACGCTTAATGTAGATGATAATGAATAGATTATTTCAGAGTAAATGTTTTTAGTTCGTAACTCATTCTCTTTATGATTTCTAATAGAATTATGCACTGCTGCTAGAATTTGATAAAATGAAATTATCTAATAATAATGTTAACATATTTTTGTGTTTAGACTTACAGTTGATGCATCTATAAAAGCGCATTGAAAACCAAGATCTCCAGATACAACCAAGTTCTTTATATACTGTATATTTTTAATATTAATATAGAGTGCTATATGGACTTGGTCTAATGGATAACAAGGAAGCTTAAAAGTATGCATCAAAAATAAATTAAACGGTAGAGATTTAAAATCTATGAAATATTCTGTTATCGTAAAATGAAACAGAATAAGAACAAATATTCCATCATACATTTATTAAGCCCATAATATTAAGTTTTTGAGCTTCTAATAATATATAAATTAAATATATTTATATTAATATTCTATAAATTATCATTAATAATAGAAAGACAGTCTATAGCATCATGAAAATCATCGTCATCAGAGACTTTCTGAGTATAAAAAGATGACGGAGATGATATTTGCATCTGTGAACTAAGAAATACTTTATCAAAATTAAAAGATTCGTTGCGATCATTAGAAGGTTTTCTTTTTTCAGATATTGTAATAATATCCTCAATTTGCTCTTTAATATGATCAGGTGTTGTCCAATCTCTATAAAAACTCAGTCATTTTTTGAACATAATAATATAAAATATATACATTTTTGTCTTCAAAATATAATCATCAGTTCCTGTTTTTTCAAAAAATCTTGGAATCCATTTTTCACCTTTAGCATCACGCATTTTTTGTTCTTCACGCTGAAGATCTTCAATAGCAGATTTAGCTTCAGTTGCAGTATCTTGATCATTTCGAATAATTGCATCAGTAACTTTACTCCATAATTTTCGAGATTCGCGATCTTCCTGCTCATATTCCGGTCTAACAATCGGTTGGGTATATGTAGAATTTGTAGCATCAAATAATACTTCTTTTTTTCCAGTCTTTTTCTGTAAGAATATAAAGACTAAAGTATAAAGATAGAAAACCTTAACATTTTTAATTATCATTTCCTCGTCCCATTTTCCCGAAATTTCATATAAAACCTCTCCATTACTTTCATATTTAATTTTTCCTAATATTACATTGTAAGTCCCAGATAAAAATCCTTTTGTTTTAAATTCGATATCAGCAATAAGATCATTTTTATTACATTTAATATAACTATGATCACCAAGTTCAAACCTCAATCGCCCGAATAATAATCCTCTATATTAAAAAATTAAAAAATACCAGTAAAAAACTAGAATCAGAAACCTTGCATACATATTTGGCTGTGTAAGAATATATTCCTCATCTCTATTAATAAATGTTAAAATGGCTTTTCCTTCCATAATTGTTCCTGCACTTTTATAAATGAGATATTAGAAATATACAACAATATTATTGTTACCTGTTTCCCAAAAATTTAGATCTAGGCTTTAAAACACCATCTATTCTAACATTATTTTCAGGACTCATGTAAAAATATGCAGAAATAGGTGGATGATGGCTAACTTGTTCCGCAATATATAATGCCTCAGATTTGTCCGGAAACTCCCATTTGCAAGTAAAATGCTCCCCGAGAATAGGATTTAATGGCTTTTTAACAGATCTTGGCCGAATATGCCATCCACTAAGATAAAATCTACAAATTCCAATAAAACGCTCAATAGGATCATCAATAAAAGGGACATCCAAAAGAAGCTCTGGATGGCACATAAAACTAAAAATAAGATGGAAACAAAGAAAAAAAAATCGTAAATATACTTTGTAATCCGTTCAAGCATACTTTTCGGTTCGAGAACAAAGGTAGGCAAAGTTATCCTTGAAAGGTCCATTCCAGGCCTGATATCTATTTAAATATTTTACTGAAATGTAAAAAATTTAATACAATACTTTAGCTGACTGATAATACCAAGTATAATATTCTTTTAATTAAATCAATAATATATAGATATTAGAGTAAAAATGCTTACAGTCCCTTCTCTCCCTAAGTGTTCTGAATCATGATCTTCCTTATCTAAAGAGATTAGCAAGTCTTTTAAAAGATAAAAACAATAAAATAAAGAATAGTTTTAAAACCTTTTTTTTTATGTTTAAAATTATGTTTTGATAAGAAAATATCATTCATCTTCTTAACTTAAAGTACATAAAGGTACAAAAGCCCTATAGAGATAAGATAAGATAAGCATATTCTTCTAATGAATAAGCCAAACCTCCTTGTTTTGATATCAAAAAAACTTGGATGATTTTTACTATATTTAACCAGTATCGATTGACTTATAGATATTATAAAAAAATTAATATTCACTAAAATTTACCAGAAATCATCCATATTCTTAACACTTTAGCTCATCCTTTTCTATATAAAAATAACTTTTACTATAGTTTTATATTATTATACAATCATATTTAAATATACTTCATATATTGTTATCAAACCAAGAGCGAAAATAGATACAAGAGTTGCTAGATAGGCTCTTTTCTTTAGAATAGATATTATTTAGTGAACAAAAATCACATGCGGATTCCGCATATTCATATATATTTTGAGTAGGTTTGCGTAAGGCTTTAAATGCAGTGCCATTTAAACAGTATTCTATCTTCCTATCATAAACAAGAACATTTAATAAACTCACTACATCAGATAATTCGAGATCTACTTCTGTTATTCCACTATTTTTAAGCCAAGAATGAATTTGCTGCGCAGTTAAATATCCAGAATAGGATGGCGGAAATAAACCATCTGAAGACTTTGGATAGGAGTACGACAATATATATTTATATAAAGCACCCTGCAATCTTTCTATAAATTCCAAATCCATTTCTTGATCGGTAAACCATGGCCCACCGGTGAGCTCAATAGAGGGGACCAAATCATAAATCATAAATATTTTTCGCGTTGGATTCTAACAAAATAAAAAAACAAAACCAAAAAACACAAGTCCCTACTTTAACCGACTTAACTGCCTTAATCAATTGCTTTGATTCCAAGTTTTTCAAAGCCCTATTTAAAACGGTGGTATGCAAATTTGTCTTAATTTTTATAGTTCTGCTCCAAATTCCTAGCAACTATCAACAGAAGAATTTTGATAGGAAGGAATACGACCATCGTTGCTGGCATCTTTTATATAATTGAAAACCATTGCCTCGTCTCCATCCATTGTAGAGATTCTGGGAGGCCAATTAAAAGAAGTAAAAAAATAAGGTTAAATACTTCTTTGCCTCGTCTTTCTGGACTGCTTTATAGACTAATTGATTTCCCTGGACGAAGGCATCGATTAATCTCTATTGTATTGAGAAATTGAGCGAATTATTTAGCGAAAATACTTTTCCAAGGAGCTCATTGATTGTCTTTTCCAGATCCTCAATAGGTTTATCTTTAAGCATGTTCTGGATATCATCTTGTGTGACACAATTAGGTAAGAATTCAAGACAACACTTGTAGACGTATTTAGCGAGCGAAGAAAGATCAAAGTAATCAGCCATTCCTAATAGAAGGGACTTAATATCATCAGTTTTTATCTTTAATTCAGCTTTAAAGCCTTGCCAAACCTTAATATCTTAAGACTTATTTTTTTAACATTTTTTAAGGTCTCCCTCGAAAAATTATTGACTTGGAAAAAATATATTAACTTAAATATTAAGGCTATTAAGACAGATAGATAGAGATGGCAGACTCAATACGTGAAGCAGCTAACCTTCTTTTTTCTAGGAAGGAGTACCAGGAGGCTATTAAGCTATACACTCAAGTAATTAGCCTGCTTACTCATTAACTTAATATATTAATCATTGCTAGGCAATTGAAATAGATCCAAAGAGTCATCTGCTTTATTCAAATCGCTCAGCATGCTATGCTTCTCTTAAGGACTTTGATAAGGCGCTTGAAGATGCCGTCAAGTGCATAGAAATTAAACCAGATTGGTAGATTTGACATTAAATAAAATCTTTTGATTAAATCAATTTCAGGCCAAAGGGATGGTCTAGAAAGGGCGCTGCATTGCATGGAAAAGGGAATCTTGGTTTTGTCCTTGAATTCAGTCGCTTTTTATTGATATCTATAGGGGATGCTAAAACGGCCTATGAAGAAGGGTTAAAATTAGAGCCCGAAAATCAGCAGCTTAAAACAGGGCTAAAAGAGGTCGAGTTTTCTCTTTCTAAGGAATGTTCTAAGGGATTTCAAAAAAACGATCCATTTGCACATATAGCCTCTGTCTTAATTTAGCACTTTTTGATTTATATTAATTTTATTATAGAAATTAAAGGATCCTTTTCTTTTTTCAAAAATGGCATCAAATCCAAAAACTTTGGGCCTCTTATCTGATATGGAGTTTATGGAAAAACTTAAAAGAATTCAAACAAGTCCTGAAACTATTTTTAAGGAACTTAATGATCCACGTATGACTTTAATTCTTCCTTTACTTCTGGGAATAGATTCAGATGTATTTTTTTCTAAAAGTTTTCTTTTAATAATGTATAAAGGCATCTAACAATGTTAATGGCAACGCAAAAAGTACAGATTCTTCGCCTTTAGAAGATGCTATGGAGACAGATCAGGAATCTATTTTAAAACCAGAAAAAGAACAGGAACCTATTTTTAAACCAGAAAAAGAACAGGAACCCAAGCAAGAACCGACACAAGAACCAGAGTCAACGTGTGTGGATGATGATGATGATGATGATGACATCAAAATTGAAAAGGAAAATAAAGAAAAAGCAGAAAAAGAAAAATGTCTTGGAAACGAATGCTATAGAGCACGCCAATTCAAGGAATCAGTTCAGCATTATCTTGCTGCATGGGACCTTTTTAAAGATATTAGTTATTTAACCAATTGTTCTGCAGCATATTATGAAGATGGTAATTACGAAGAATGTATTAAGTGTTGTAAAGAAGCTATTACATATGGTAGAGAGATTCTTGCAGATTTTAAGTTAATTTCTAGGTTTATTATGATTTTTTAATATGTTCTTTAATATATTTCTTAATATTTTCAGGGCTTTTGGAAGAATTGGATCAGCATATATGAAACAAGAAAAATATGATTTAGCTATTGAGAATTTTAACTGTTCTCTTACAGAATACCGGACACCAGATATTCTTAAAAAGCTTAGAGAGGTCTTTTAAACATTTGAACTCAATATTTCTAAATGTAATAGGCAGAAAA
This sequence comes from Pneumocystis wakefieldiae, assembly GCA_017301755.1. Taxonomy (NCBI): domain Eukaryota; kingdom Fungi; phylum Ascomycota; class Pneumocystomycetes; order Pneumocystales; family Pneumocystaceae; genus Pneumocystis; species Pneumocystis wakefieldiae. Next base: position 578,113 of record CP054532.1, on the reverse strand, counting down.
AATCAAAGATGAAAAGGAAAGATTAGCATATATTGATATTGATAAAGCTGAGGAAGCGAGAGAAGAAGGAAATAAGCTTTTTAAGGAGGGAGATTTTTGCGGTGCAATAAAAATGTATACTGAAATGATAAAAAGGTCGCCAAATGATGCTAGGGGCTATGGAAACAGAGGTAACGATCTTATTTATTTTGTTTTTCAATTTTAATATGCTTAAGCTGCTGCATATATCAAAGTTATGAGTTTAAATGAAGCACTTAAGGTATTTTGACAATTATTTTATATTCATAAATGCCTGAAATAATAAAGGATTGTGAAAAAGCAATTTCACTTGATCCTTGCTTCACAAAAGCTTATCTTCGTAAAGCTTCTTGTTATTTTGCCATGAAGGAATATAATAAATGCATTGATACATGTCATGCAGCAGCCAAAGCAGATGAAGATAGTAACAATAAAGGCTTGCATGCAAAAGATATTGAACTCCAATTGCAAAAATGTATGTCTGCTATCTATGCTCAACGTGAAAATGAAACAGAGGAAGAAACAATACAACGTATTCAAGGGGATCCTGAAGTAAGTTTAGAAATATATAATATATACTTAATCTTATTTATTTCTAGATTGTTGCTATTTTGCAAGACCCCATAATGCAAAGTATTTTAGCTCAGGCTCGTGATAATCCATCGGCTTTGGAAGAACATATGAAAAACTCTCAAGTTGCAGGCAAAATACAAAAGCTTATACATGCAGGTGTTATTAAGATTACAAGAAGATAGTTATTCATGATAATTATCTTTTTGTTTATTTTATATTAAAGATTTAACTCTATAAGTATAATATTATATAGTTAAATATATCATTTTTGTATCTTGATTTTTTGACAATCTGTCAGAGTAATTTTATATATTAGCAGATTGAATAAATTTCCTCAAAATTGTTTTTTTTTTATTCCAGAACTCCAATCAATGCCGGATTTTTTATTAGCACTAATCTTCAGATGAAAAACCATCAAAGAATAAAAATTTAAATATACAAACATTATTAAAAATCTTAAAATACTGTAATAAATATGCCATCCTAATTATATTACCTTATTTAAAATTATCAATATAATACAGCTCCAATATCAGTTTGAGTTTATAAATAATAAAATAAACTTAGTATTTTGCATTTTTCAATAATAATAATCTAAAATAAATTAATATTAAACATAATATCCACTTTTCCAAAAATACTTTTCTATAAACTATATAGTATATAACGTTTTATAGCCAGTTCATAATTAAAACCCAATTTAATTTTTTTTAATAATTAGAAAATTTAAAGTTTGTTATAAAAGCATTAATATTATCGTTTTAATCACAAGTTTCCAGAATATTATTTGATGATTTTTGTCCAAAAAGACTCGAAAATAAATTACTTGTTATTTCAGCATAAAATATAGAAAATAATTAAATATACTCAATCTTTTCTTCAATCCATAAATTAACAGGATTTGGTGTCATAAAATTTTGTATCTTTTCATGTACATGATATCGCAACCTACGACCTTTAGATGCTTTAGTATCTACATTATTTTTTTGTTTTTTTTGTTTTAAAATTGACCAACGCAATCCTTGAGTATTTCCTAAATTTGGTTTAAATGATAATTTTAATTAATTTTATAAACCCAACCGGAATCTACCATCCTCTTGTTAATTAAGTTAAACAGCAATGCTTGATAAAAATCAGTGTCATCGAAGCGTTCTTTATTTTTTGGCTGTTTTTTCTCAGTTCTATCAACATATGTTGCTTCTAATAACTTTTCTTTATTTGTCATATTTTTTTGAATTAAGTCCAAAATATTTTGATTTAATGAATTAAATTTGTTTAAAGACAAAACAGACGTAACCTTTACTTTATCAGACCATTTAAGTAAAGTCTCATTTTGCCAAGTTAAAATCCTATATCGCATAAGTTAAAGAATTTATATACGTATTATTTACTGTTTATCTAAATCTAAAACATCGTCACATAAAGATTCAAGACTTTTGCTAGAATCCTCGTTCCTTTCTAGAGTGCAATCAACATCAATTTTGTCCATCTCGATCAGCGTCTATTTAAGTTAACAAGAATAGAATATCCCTTTCATTGAGCATTACTTTTCGTATTTTTGACAAGCAATTGATTAAAGAATTAGATTCATTTTCAACATTCTTGACAAATAGTTTATTTTTTTCCAGATCATTAATCTTATAATCCTATTTTTAAATAAACTTGAATTTAAAAGGAAGTAATCTATACCAAAGAAAGAGAATTTGCCGCAACAAGCGCCTTCTGCAACCTTATCCGCGCATCAAGAAGAGAATCATAAATTTTCTTTTAATCAGTCTACAATCAATTATTGTATAACATTCTTACTATCTGTGCTTGAATATGTTTTCCCTTTTCAATCTCCAGGGAATTGATTTTTGCCATTTCTCGAACAAAATTTCTACTAAAATAAATATTTTCTAAAACAATGGTCCCTTTACTTTTGCTCATCTTCAACAAAAGATCTCAGTTCATTGCGCCTCTTTTTTTCTGCCTCCTCATCAATGATCCCGTCAGAAAAATCGCTCAAATCGAGGTCGCGGCGGGAAATATCCTCCTCCATAGCCACTGAGCTTGATGTCTGCCCATCTTTATCTGAAAAATAGCCATATTTTATCTCATCATCCGAGATATGATCACTATCTTGATACAAGTCCTTTAAACTCGTTTTTTTCCCAATATACTTTTTATCCTCTAACAGTATGTCGTCATCTCTTATCTTTCTCTTCCTAAACAGACATAGTCAACCCCTATTCCCGCCTTTTTCTAAGTGATATACCCGACTGCCAAGTAATGTTCGCGGCCTGTGTATGTCTCATCTGAGCTTGTAATACTGTCCGACCAGCACTTATCATCAATGATATCCTCTGGATCAAGCGTGTCTGCGCACTAAACATTAAGGGATGGTGATATACAAGTAGATTTATGTACCCACAATTTTTGGGTTTTTGAGGTCATAAAATGGAGTTTTTAACCAGTTTTTTTTGGAGCTTTCTAGAAAACATAAGAGATCTATAAAAGACACAGACTTAGGATCAATATTAACTCTTTTTTCCCTTTATTTCAGGCGCCATTCTTTTTTATTTTTTTACTGTCGTCTGCGGGCGTTAAACAGACAGATGGTTTTACCAAAACCCAAAGTTTATCAGGTCCTCAGCCAGACCAGCCCGCACAGCCCTATACATATGCTCTATACGCACGGCGGGCACAGGATTTGGCGCTGCTTGTCCATTAACAGGCTCCTTTTGAAAGGAATTTCTGTAGGAAATCTTGGTGAATAACTTATTACTTATTTTCTTAGGAAATCTCAAGGGATGGGGTTCAGCAGAGACACCGTGGGCTTCCAAGAAGGGCTAGGATAAAGGGCGTTGAGAGAGTAGTGGCAGTCGCATCAGCAAAGGGCGGAGTAGGGAAATCAACAGTTTCAGGTATTTTATCCGAAGATGAGCCACTATTTTTAAGATCAAGGGATCAGCTAACTTGGCAATTGCGGGGAGCCTTTCTGGTAGAAAAGTGGGACTCTTGGATGCAGACTTATATGGTCCTTCAGCGCCAAAAATGTTTAATTTATCACAAAAACCAGATTTATCAAGAGGTATTTTACACAATTGCTAGTTTTCGTCCGACATAATAGATAAAAAATTCATTCCTTTGGTAAATTATGGTGTCAAAACTATGTCGATGGGCTTTTTTATCAATAAGGACTCGCCCATTGTTTGGAGAGGCTTAATGGTCATGAAAACTTTGCAACAGTTGATATATGATGTGGACTGGGGAGATCTGGATCTGCTTGTAATCGATATGCCTCCTGGGACAGGCGATACACAGCTTACAATCACTCAACATGTTATTTTAGACGGTATTTACACTTTATTTCAATAAGCACTATTTAAAATTAGGTGTGGTGGTTATATCTACACCTCAAGACATCGCTTTGATCGACGCAATTAGATGTATTAACATGTTTAAGAAAATGGATGTTAACGTATGTGCAAACTCATGTATATACATATATATTAAAGTGTTTTCTACGACAGATACTTGGGATTGTTAAAAACATGAGTGTATTTGTCTGTCCAAATTGTCATTACAGCTCACATATCTTTGGAAGGGATAAGCTTGATAGTATTGCAAAGAATATAAATGTCGAAGTTCTTGCAGATATTCCATTGCATGAAAAAATTATGCAAGATTGTGAAGATGGCTATCCAACGGTCGCAGCAGAGCCTGATGGTCCTCAGTCTTTACTTTTTAGAAGGCTTGCTGATATTATTTGGAAAAAAGTATAATATTTTTATTCAATTATTAATTGTATTTATATCAAAATCATTATTTCATTCTTATTGACATATATATAGATCTATAAATTCTTCTAAACTATGGTTTATCTACGAGTTTTGGACTCCGGTATTTTTAATTTTAGCCGATCTACCTTATATTTAAGTATTCATATATTTTTATCTAGAATTTTGCTTTAAGACGTTATTTAAACTTTCATGATTCAAAAAAGTCTTTCAAGAGGGTTACTTAGGAAAGTTATAAATAAAACTGGTATAAAATTTATTAAATCAAAGCACAAAATATTTTATACAAATATTATTTGGAGATTTTATTCATGTCTTAATGATGATATTAAACGAGGAAATACATTAGAAAATGACGTGTCTAAAAATGAGGGATTATTTCAAAAGCAGAACTTATTTAGAAAACCAGAAATTAATATACGTCAAAGAATGATTGAAAAATATGGTATAATACAAAATCAAGAGTTAATTGATCAAAATACATTAAAAGACATGGAAGATAAAGACAAAAATTATATCAATGACATGATTAATATAGAAAGGAATCTTTTTAGTATATCTTTTAAAGACATTTCTCCCGGAGATCTTGTTGAAATAAGAAAATCAGAACATGGGATTCTTGGAATAGTGATTCAAAAAGTTATTCCATCAGATAATGGTTTTAATGTCCTTTTAAGTAATAGGAAAGTTATTTTTTGCAAACCTTGCGATATATTATTTTTAATACCTTCTTTTTTCAAAAATATTTCTAATATAGAACTATCAGATTTACAAATAATAGATGGACATTTGTCTTCTAATGACTCGGATTTTCACGACATAATAAAATCTCTTAGATATTTTAAATTGAAATCGCAATATTTTTATAAAAAATTTTTGACCAAATTTGATAATCTTTATCAACAATTACATCATCCAAATCCTGATCAACATACTTATATTAATATTTGGGATCTTTGTCGTTCAGAATACAAGATATCAAAACCAAATTATATACATTTATATGCAATACATAGTTTATTAGCGAATGATCCTTATCATTATGTTTTAGATTCTTATAATCAATTGTATTTAAATAGATACGAAGTTCGTCCTAAGAACGAGGTAGGGATGATAAAGAGTGTATCAAATTGGATTCGAACCAAATCACCCGAATTTCTACACTTTACAGAAAAAACATCTGATATTATTAAAATATATCGGGAGAAAAAGATGCATAAGTTGCAAGATACAATTCTACCTAGGAAATACGCTTTTTCAGAGACAGATTTATTATTTATAAAATTCATGAAACAATATTTTTTAGAAAGAAGGCAATTTCAGAATTCTATATATCTTTCATTGGTTCCACAAATTCTTAAAACTACTAGAATGTATAGTAGCGTCATGGATAGAGAAAATGCTTTATTATTTATGGAAGAAATAGGTGCATGGGCACCTTGGGAAAATTTTGCTAGATTTGACAGAAATCTTTCTCTTCCTGGTCTTGGCGCTTGTATAGATATGGATGTTTTATTAAAGAAAATAACAAGCATGTCGAATTTATCATCAGATCAGCTTAAGAATTTTTCATTGAAAGATAGCTTTGAGAATTTAAGATATGATTTCGATCAGCTTCCTGTATATGTGATAGATGATTATGATGCTACTGAATTGGATGATGGCATTTCAATAGAAAAAAAAGATCATGATGAAACATGGTTACACATTCATATAGCAGATCCTGGTGCATTTGTCTCACCTAATTCTGATATTTCAAATTTTGCTTCAAATTTAATAACAACAGTCTTTACGCCTGAAGAAAGATATCATATGCTACCACATGCTTTAACTTCATCATTTTTTTCTTTGGATTCACCATTAAAAAAGCATTCGGTTCTTACATTTAGTACAAAGCTTGACAAGGACGGAAAAATTTTGGATTTTAAGATATCTCCTGCGTACATTTCTAACATTAAGAAATTCTCATATGATGATATAGATAACGATGTTTTTGATGTTTCATTGAAGAATATATCTCACTGTTTTTCTACAGAATTCCCTAATACTTTGGATACTGAATCAATTAAACAGAAAAAGAATCAATTAAGCTCTTCAGATAAGACATCTATACATGACATTTATAAGATTTCTCTTCTTCGTCTGCAATATAGAATTTCACGCGGCTTTTGGCAATACTCTACAACTTCAGCTAGTATTAAATTGCAATATTCAGAACCTTATCATATTTCTATAAATGATGGTCCTCAATTTTTTCAAAATTATCCAAGTATTAAAAGTATTGCATTTGATTTGTTAGATTCTCCATCACGAGTAATGGTAGCTGAAATAATGATCTTAGCGGGAGAAATAGCAGCAAAATTTTGTGTTGAAAGGAAATTACCAGTTCCTTTTAGATCTCAAAGTATAATTTCAAAATATCAATATAGTTATAAGTATAATGAAATACTCGAAAGAAGAGACTTTGCAACAGGAAGACTAAGCCTTAAAGATGGAGTAGAATTGGCTAATTATACCGGACCAACAATAATTTCTACATCACCAAGTCCTCATTCATCATTAGCTGTAGACCATTATATCCAAGCAACATCTCCTTTGCGACGTTACTGTGATTTAGTTACTCATTGGCAAATTCAAGCATCTCTTAAAGGAAAAGGAAATAACGAAATGCCATTTTCCAAAGAATATTTGGATTCATGTTTGTTATTTTGGTTTTTTAAAGAAAAAACTTCAAAAAAATTTGGAAAATTATCTACAAGATTATGGATTTGCATGTTATTATTAAGAATTGGATTAGATAAGCTTTCTCCACTTCATGCATGGGTATGGCCTATACAAGAAAAAAAGCTGCTGATAACTGGAATAATTAAAGAACTTGGCGTTAATTGCAAAATTACTGGTAAAGAATATTATCATAATAATCCAGGAGATTTAATAGAAATAAAAATTACACATATAGATTTAGTGGACAAAATAATTTATGCGTATCAAATATAAAGAAATCAAATTTACTAAAACACTTAGATCTCTGGAATATATTTAAATAATTCATGAAAAATATAAAAGCTGCAATTTATAATTATAAATATACAGCATTAGTGTTCTAAAAGTCTTAAGTTTCTATAATTCCATGAGAAAAATAATATTAAATAAATAAATAGTAACCCTGTAACTACAGTATTCTCAAGTATAGATCCGTTTGGAATATCAATACTTTGACCATCTCCTGCTACAATGATGACTGTACCTATTTTATAATTAGGTAAATTCTAATGAACTTTTTTAATTGCCTTTCAAAACAACATTTTTTCCTAAATTGACAGAACCAGTCATAGTAAGATGATCTAATTCAAGAATTTTCGGAATATATGGAATTCGTTTTTGAAAATCGCTAACTTTTTTAAAATGATTTCCTAATTTTATAAGCGGAACTCCTCCAAAACGGCTTTGATCCATAATAAGTTGACCATTTTGTAAAGAGTAAAGATCTGACTTAACTAGAAAAAGATCTGAGCATGTTTTAACAGGCAAAAAACGACTGCGAGGAACATTAATTCCACGAGAGTTTCCAAAATAATGAATTGCAGATCCAATTGCCGTTTCAAGCTGTATAACGGTTATGTCACTATCTCCTTTTACATCAGATGAAAGAATTTTATAGTTTGGAATAATTTCTAATGCTAATTCATTATTTTGGAGGACCCGTTTAATCGAAGATAAATCAAGCCAGATATTATTGGTGTTAAAATACTTAAATTTCTCTATAGATTTAAATTCCTCAACATGTTGTGGAGGTACTTGAGCTATTTCAAGAAGACGAATACTACCTTCATAATCAATGATTGTTCCACCTTTAATGTCTGCCTTCGTTTTGTGTGTCAATTCCATTATATACTCGGATTTATTATCAATCATATATTGCAAAATATTTAAATCGACAACAGCACCAAGGTTATCAATATTAGATACAAATAATATCTCTTTTCCCATACAAAGCAATTTCTCAAGCAAGCCACTGTTTAAAAGAGCTTTAAACAAATCTCCATGACCAGGTGGATACCTTAGACTTTAAATATAAGTAATTACAGATATAATATATTAACCATTCAAAAATACACGAGTCATATGTTCGAGGAATAGGCAACAAAGATTCTTTACTTATACGAGGATATCTAGATTGATTAAATGTAAGAATATTGACATTTTGTCCTGTATATTTTTTAATAATTCTAGTAGTATCTTCGTCCGTATTAAATGAATTCATAAGAACCAATGGAACATTGACATTATATTTTTTATTGAGATACTTAATACTGATTAAAAAAATGTAAATAATTGTAAAAATTACCTCTACTTGTTTAACACTGAGATCAAGAAAAGTGTAACCCTCTCTAACCTCAATGATACTTTTAGGTCCGACGCAACCCATCGTAGTTCCAAGCCCGCCATTAAGCTTAAGAACGACTAGCTTATCAAGCAGTAGCCTCGCTGAGTCTACATCTGCCTCCCTAATCGTTTTATACTCCAAAACTTGATCGTTATTAGGTATTTTAATTCTCTCCCATTGTCTAAGTAATAAATAGATTTTTTTCGAAAAAAAAGCACATACAGAGTTTTCTTCTCCATTTTGTTCAATAAATACCTATTAAAAAGGGAAAAAAAGTTATCCATTTCCATCTTAAAAGACTAATAATGATCATTTTTCGTTTTTATCCAATAATTGAGCAAAAATCAATAAACCTTCTGACGTTCCTCACCATTAACTGTTACTAGCAGCTTATCAAGCTCATTCCTCATAGCACTTGATGAGATATTAATAGATGTGTCCTCGAATCCCTACCAAATTAACTTAAGCTCGGATTCTCAATCTTATACTAACCATAGATAAGATTCTCTCATATGTAAGCTCCTTTTCTTTTCCAATTAAGCTCTTATTGCATAATTGAACGCCTTCCATAGCTTTTTATCTCAATATTTTTCTAAGCACTTAAGATTTAAAGTCGACACTGAATTTAAGAGCCGCTAACCCTTCCCTAACCTAAACACCGCAACATAGAACCTAACCCTTAAACCATAACCCTTAATCCATAACCCTTAACTCATAACCCTTAACTCATAACCCTTAACTCATAACCCTTAACTCATAACCCTTAACTCATAACCCTAAACACACCCTTAACCTGCCCTGTATCTTACACGTCATAACCCTAACTCTTAACCCTAGAACACACCCTAAAACGTAAGCCTATACGCCCAGCAAGCCATAATATCTTATAGAAATGATAAATATATGTATAAAAAGCTTAGACAGTATGTCATTAGTTAAAATAGAATTTATTGTTTTAAAAATCAAGTGATATTAAATGGCTATGAATCTTATCTTTTAATATGTAAATCTAACATTATCCCACTTTAAACATATAAGAACCACATAATAAGCGCAAAAATGCCGAATCATGCAAAGATTATCCAGTAAATATCAATCTTTGAAAAACAGGTCATCTTATTTTATCATATATAATCAACTTTTGGAAAAGTGCCTCTAACTCGTTAAAATTGAATTTAAAGATATCAAAAAGCCCATTATAACCTTGGTGTACTTGAACAACTAGATATAGGTGTATTCAATGAACTACGATTATGCTGCATATGACTTCTTACAAGATGCCCTATAAATATTAATAAATAAAACAAAATATAAACAAATTTACCAGCTGTAAGTGCAGAACAAAGACTAAGTTCACCTGCAAGAACCGCTGCTGCAATAATTCTGGCAAGCCTTTTTGCATTATTACCGGGAATTGTTGGATGAGGTCCACGAACTCCAAGTAAATCTAATAACGCGCCTTGTGGTTCTAATATAGTCCCTCCCCCAATAGTACCAACTTCGATTGAAGGCATTGAAACAGTTATGTGAAGATTGCCGTTTATACTATTAATATTAGAAACTTTTTATTTTTAAAAGAAAACATACTTTTTCATTAAAGTTATGCAATTTGCAGATTCTACAACCTGGGCTGGGTCCTGTCCCAAAGCAATGAAAAGAGCAGCAACAATATTAGCAGAATGTGCATTAAATCCTCCAACACTTCCTGCCATTGAACTTCCAATTAAATTTTTTGAAATATTTAGTTCTACAAGATCATCAACATTGCATTTAAGAACAGATTTAACAATGTCTTTCAAAATTGTCGCCTCTGCAACAACACTTTTGCCTCGACCTTCAATCCAATTTATAGCAGCAGGCTTTTTATCAGTACAATAGTTTCCTGAAATAGAAATTATTCTCATATCATCAAATCCTAAATCTTCAATCATGGTTTTTAAAACATTTTCGACACCCTTTGATACCATATTCATTCCCATAGCATCTCCTGTAGTTGTAGAAAATCTTATATATAAATTAGTACCAGCAATAGTTGATTTAACGCTAGAAAGACGAGCAAATCTACTTGTTGAATTAAACGCTTTTTTAATAGCATTTTGACCCTGCTCAGTATCTAACCATGCTTTTACCATTCCTGTTCGTGAAACAGTAGGAAATGAAACACAAGGTCCTCTAGTCATTAAGTCTTGAACTAATATGGTTGTAACGCCACCACTAGCATTAATGGCCTTACATCCTCTAGCAGTACTCGCTACGAGAACGCCTTCAGTTGTTGCCATTGGAAGATATACCTCAATTTCGTCGACTAATAATGGTCCAGCAATGCCAACAGGAATTGGCATATAACCAATGACATTTTCACAACATGCACCCATGATACGAGCATAATCATAATCCTTAAAAGGAAGTGCTAATGTTTCTAAAACTTTTGTACGAGATTTTCTAGAAACAAATGATCTTCGAATTCTAACAGCTCTTTCAGGATCATTCAAAACTTTCTCTAATGCATAACTTGAAATTTTAGAATTTAAAGTCAATTGTAGAATTTCTTCATCTTGCATTAAACTAGCAAGACCTTTTTTTAATAATTCTTCACATTTATCCATAGATCTTATTTCATTATTATTGCTAATATTACCAGATAAATCTTCCTTTAAATAGCTGGAAGTATCATTTGTAATTTTATTAATTTTATCAATCATATGAGAAGGCGAATCCTGAGTTTTTAATGATATTTGAACTGGAGTAACCCAACGAGCCACATTAAATAAATATGCATTAAATATAATACTTAAAATTAATATAATCATAATCCATTTGTTCATTATAGGATCTGAAATGCTTTTTGCCCATAGTTCAAGGCATTCAAGAATAGCATCAGCAGAAAATGGTTTATTTATAGCCTTAAGAGTATAAACAGGTAAAACGTTTAGAGATACTTTCTGAATCGATGGATCAATGTCCTGAACCAACTTGTTAAGAAGATCAAGAATTTCATAAATTTCAAGAGGATTAATCCTAATTATTTTGAACTCTTTATATGACGAAGATTTTAAATGATTCACTGTTTGAAATGGGAAAGTACACAAATTAAGAAAGTTAATAAGAAAAAAACAACTAGTCATTATCAATTTGAATCTGCTTATACTCGATTCTTTGACATTATGATAACCAAAAACATTGTATATTCCAATATTTGTAGATTTCTTTACGTTTAGATTATTATTCGGTATGCGAGAATTATTGTTTGTTATATCATATATAGTTTCCTGTAATAAGATATTCTTTTCAAGAATGCTTTGAGCACCTGCTCGTTGTTTAATACGGTTTATCTAAAATATTTCAATATATTATAATTCTTTAAAGCATAAAACAAACCTCAAGTTTTATACTCAAAACTGCTATATAAAATGTAAATAAAAGTAAACAATCAAACCCCAATATCCATGCAGCAACTTTACAAAATTGATTCAATCCATCAACACCACTCATTGCCCCCAATATTAATATTCCTATTTCAAATAAATAATCCCGAACAATGATCCAACCTTTATCTCTAACAGCATTTACTACATTTTCTCTTATAGGAATTGTGTTTATATCTGATGATGAACTTAATACTGCTCTAGTAAGAAGGCTTGGCTTCTCAAACCCAACAGTAACAGCTAAAAAAGGTATTTTTTTTGATAAAACAAAAGGATTTATGTTATCTCCAAAGTAATTAACCGTATTTAGCGCAAACAAAAAAGCAAACGTGCCCGAGGTTAAGACAACTGCAGCAAGCCAGAAATTAGATCCCAAGGTTCTCATATTAAGAAAAAGTAAAATAAATACAAAATTCATTGATATATATCCAATAAGCAATATGGCAATGTCGATTATGTCGGTATCCTGATCTTTGATTAAAATAGACAATAAATTAATAATATAATTAACCCTAATATGTCTCCATATCTTTCGAACTATAGTGTAAGCATTATTGCGCAACCAATAAATTATTATGCCAGGATTGTTTATATTTTGCTGTAAATAATGTTTTCTTTTTGAATATGTCAAGTTCTCTGTCCTTATATTCTGAATGCGATGTTCTAATTCAAATACCAACAAGGGAGAAAGGTCTTTTAATATAATTTTAGAAGAGGTCTGATTCCCATAAAAAAGGCACCTATTCGTATCGGGCTTTTTTAAGCACATATCAAGAAACAAATCTACCAGCTCCTCACTCCTATGTATATAGGGATGGTCAAACTGAAGAATATTTAAAGTTAATGAATTTGTTTCGACATTATATAGCTGTATTAAAAATCAGTATTATTGAATAAATTAACGATATGGTAGCCCGTAAACTGACATCCTGACTGTGTTCCCAATGCCAGTTGCCATCTATAGCCTTCGTTCCAAGTAAAACTCCTTCTATGCTCCGAAAATCAAGACTAAGATTATTTGTAAAAGATGACCCAAAATCAATGCCACCGTCTCTAGCAATTTCAAAAAGATGAATATAAGCCGTCGTCGCCAGTAGTGAGACAATAACGACTGTGTGAATAGGGTATCTTGAGGAGTGAGAAGCTAATCTTGTCAAAACCATCTGCGTATTTGACTTTGATGATTCAAAGATTAGGGCCAAATATGACTTGCTAACAAGTTATATCTAATCTAAGATAACAACTTAGAAATACCTGTAAGATAAGATAAGAGATATTGGGATGAATACTGATATTATACTATGTTTCTTATTTTTTAAAAAACAGACGTTGATCCTCGAGATGAGGACTTAAGGCGAGTATAGAGAGGACACACCCATAGCTGATAGTATGTTATTCTTAAGCATCAGTATTTATAAAGAAGAACCATTAGAATAAGAACAATATAGCTCTAATAAAAATAAATCTATACAAATATGCATAAAGTCTTAAAGTAATTAATATCAATAATTACAGAAACAAAAAGGTATAGGATTCAATTGAATTGTGAGAATGTTGGGTATATATCAGGCTAAGATCGTAGCATGTGAATAGGACAACATCCCCGACCCGTAGTTATAGAAATCCATTGTCTTATACATATCTACCCATAATAAATTAAAAATAGCCTTTTTTTAGTAGATAATACCACATGATAATTGCAGAGACACTCGAGTCTCGCTATTTTTTCTCCAGGCAGCATTTCTTCAAAGCAAATAATACATTCGGTGCCTACAAGAGAACTAGATTGAGGAAGAACATAAGACAAGAATCGGCGCTTAATAAGCGTCGATTCTGAGGTATAATGGTTGTTTTTTAAGCACTTGTCAATATGTATTTCACGCTCGGACAATGTTGGTATCATTGAAAAAGACTCTAAACACACAGGACACTCCATCATTTCGTCATTGCTGATTCGTGTCTTCTGAACTAAAGAATGGCTATCGGACTTCTTTTGCGATTGCTCCTCAAACAGCTGCATAAAGCATTTGTCACAGACACGGAGAACCTTAGAATCGCACTGTTTATTGCTATTTTTCTTTAGATCAAAGGACCTTGAAAAGTCCTAGAGCTATCAGTCCTGCATTAACCCATTAAAAGACAATAAAAAGACCCAGTTATTGGAAGAGCAGCTTGAGCAAACCACGCATCCACACTTCCTGCAATGGTGTCTCCGATGAAAAAAAGAAAATGCTCTGCAGCAAGAATAAGCAATGAACATCCTACAAAGCACGTCCTACCTCTTACAAAAAGGACAAAGCAAAACATCTGAATCTGGCTGCCATATTTTTGATGAATTTGAGAATGAATTAGATCTTTGTTGAATAATATTAGAAGACTGGCAAGATAGTGGGTTCATGAAACAAATATAGACTGGTCAACCTAGTCCTCTAACCGTCCAGCATAAAACTAAGGCTAAACCTTTAAATGAACACTTATTTATAAGGTATTTATGAGGGTTTATATTTTATATCTTTTAAGGTCGTTGGGGTTGATAAGGCGACAGATCTATATGTATTATGCCAAAAATAAATAAATATATGTATAACCCTTAACACTTGATACCCTTAACCCTCCATATTATTAAGCACAAGTGCTTTATTTATAGCTCTTAGTTTGAATATTAAATTATATCTAAACATGTAATATCAATAAAAATATGTTTTGAATATAGTTGTATAAAAATATGTTCCCAGATCATTGTTCTTAAATCAGTTAGAACTACGGTCTTTTTTTTCTTTTTTATCAAATCAAAACATTGGATAATCTGGAAAAAAACCACAATGATGAGTACAGGCAATCGCAGGACATGCTCCATAATGATTATCATTATTCATAAACCAATTTCTTAGACATTGAGTATGTCCTCCGTGACCGCAACTTTGACACCATAAATATCTACCTTTGACCGGTATATCACAAATCGTACATCCATCAGGTATCTTTCGACAACGTTTGCAATACGAAAAAGTATTGTTTGCTTTTTGATCGACAATTGGTTTCTGACAGTAATAACAATCTATATAAACAGACGTTTCCGTTTGACTCAGCGCTCTTATAAGCAGCGATGATGATGCATTTATTACTTCTGTCATAGTTATAAACATTCTATATTTTTGTAAAAGTTCAATATATTCTCCAATCCATTTCTCCGTCTTTAAAGAATCAAAATTCATATATTTACTCATTAATAAAACAATAGTAGCACACATTTGAATGTCCCCTATTTCATTATAATACTCAGCTACATTTTGAATAAGAGAATTTAGAGACCACGGATATGTATTCTCTAATGTATCAACATGAGTAAAACGAGGTTTAACAAGGGTATTATTTGTTGTATCAGAATATTTCAAGTGCTTTTCCCTATCAAAATCACTTCCAGAAGAACTAAAAGTATAATCAGAGTCGAAGCTTTGAGAAATTGCTTCAAAATTATTACGAAAATTATATAACTCATGTTTATCATCGTTTAAATTTGCGTTTGCTTTGTTTTTGTCAAATATATTGCCATCATCTAAAACATTTTGTCTCAAAATTACTGATTCTGTGTTATTTCTAAAATCTCTACCAACATAGTCACTTTTCAAAAACATATCAACATTTCTACGAGGAATAGAACTTGATTTACTCAATAAAGTCTTAGATTTACTCATATTCTTTTTCAAAGACACTTTAAAAAGTAAATCATCATTATTTTTGTAATCATGTTTGGTAGAATTATCCGTGCCATTGGTTTTATTAGTATGCGCAGAATTCTCAATTGGATACTCTCTACTTTCCAGAAGATGTTGAAGTATTTTCCATGTCTGACTAGTGCGATATTTTTGTATATTTAATGCAAAATTAGCATTATTTTCACATGCTTGTGATACCGAGAGATTAGGTGTTGTAGTAATATTATAGTGCTGAGCGAGATAAGTAAAACCATGATATTGAAGATTTGGAATAGCAATTGTCCCAGAAATATGCAATGGTTTATATAACTGACTTACAATATTGTTAAGTGTTTTGTTAGTACGATAATGTAGACGAGAATGCTTTTTATTTTCCCGTAATATACTTTCATCTTCTACTGAGTTCAAATATTCTGTATTAAAGTAATTCATTTCGCTATATCTATTTTGTAATACAATGCTTAAATCTCCCAAAGGACTCCAGTCCATGCTTATAACAGGAATAGAATTCAATGGAATATCAGCAGTAGAAACTGAATGCTGAACGAATGTTTTATCTTTAGAACATGACCATAAATAATTTTCATCCTTCCAAACAATCCCTAAAATAATAAAAAAGATGCTAAAATAAAGGCAACCATACCAGTCGTTACATTATCATGTTTATCAAGAACTCGTGAAGGTATATAAGGACGTCGTATGTCCCAAATATATATCTTATAATCGGACACTAAAGAACAACTGGAGATTTCGGTTTCTATACTATTTTCACTCCTTCTACTAGAAATAGGTCTCCATGCAATTTTGCTAACAGGTGCCATCGTTTGTATAACAGAAATAGGTTTAGATGAGTCCGAAAACATATCCCATACTTTAATCATCTTATCCCTTCCTCCCGTAGCAATATGTCGACCGTCTGAATGCCAATCAAGTGTAAGTGCAAGACCATTGTGAGCATTAATTTTACGTTCATAAATATTAGGTTTTCGAATATCCCAAAGCTGAATACTGCCATTTTCAAATGCTGCCACAAATTCGCTCACTGAATTCGGATTAAACTGGATATCTCTAACGGATTCCGCTTTCCCATGCATTGTATATTTTGATGACCCATTTCTATCCCTCAAATCCTTAATAAAAGTTATCATTGCAACTTATTCAATAATATATTCAAACCCAAAGCTTAATATTCCCATCCTGCGACCCACTTAAAAGCCAATATCCTGTCAAATGATTAAAAGCAAGACGATTTACAGAACGAAGATGTTCTGTAATGATTCTATCAATTTGATGGCCGCATGGCTTTGTTAGGTCCCATAAAACAATAGACCCATTTGTAGACGCCGTTGCTAGAATGTTTCGCGTGCCTGGGCACCGCCTTAATAAGATTTTGTGTATTTTTTTCATTTACCAGCACAACCCCACTTGACATCGCATGATGAAAATGTAGGACTCCATCTATTTCCTGCATAGAGATGGACCTCCCCAGTTATTCCCCCGCTACAGACATCCAGTATCTTAAGGACTAAGGGCACATTAGTCGCATTGTCCTTTGAAAGCCTTTTTGAGAGAGGTTAACCTTCTCTTCCAACGACTGCAACACGATCTTTGTCTGGATTTGCTGCCAATGAAAGGAGACTCCCCTCTGCCCTCCATGAAAAGGTGTGTTTCATGTCAGTCTTGTTTATCAACATTTCCAACCCTTTGTTAACCCTTTGTTAATCCAAAGTTAAGAAAAAGTTGACAATTCTTAACTTTTGTTAAGAAAAGTCAAGAAAATCTTAAGAATTGTTAAGAAAATGCTAAAAACTGTTAAGAAATGTTAAGAACCTGTTAAGAATGGGTCAAGAATTAACTCACCTTTTAATAAGCGTAGGACACATTTCTTAAGCTCGGACCGTTTTTCTAATAAAAAATATTAGAAATCTTAAGAAATTATTAAAATCAATAGGTTAGTCCTTACTTTTGTTAAGAATAATTGACTCAAGGGGTTAAGAATGGCTGGAGGCGTCACCCTAAGGGACGTGGATGCTGATAAATTCATTCGTTATTACGCAAAATTTTTAAAACAATCAGGCAAATTAGAGCTCCCTTCCTGGGTAGACTTAGTAAAGACAGGACACTTTAAAGAACTGAGTCCTTATGATTCAGATTGGTAAATACACAATTATCCGCTCTAATAGTCATCAATCTCTATCTCTAGGTTCTATATTCGTGTTGCCGCTATTGCAAGACACATATATTTAAAAAATCGGACTGGCGTGGGCGCTTTGTGCAAGTTGTACGGCGGATCGAAAAATAGAGGCTCTAGACCTTCTCATCATTATGACGGCTCGGGCTCTATTCAAAGAAAAGCTCTTCAATGTCTGGAAAAAATAGGCGTTCTCGAGAAAGATGCACGAGGCGGTCGCAGAATCACCCAGCAGGGTCAACGCGATCTTGATCATATCGCCCTCTCAGTTTTTGAGGCGAAATAGATGAATCAATCAATTGATTAGACGGGAAGATTTATGTATAAAAACGAGGTCAAATTTATGTATAAAAAAAAGATCAAATATATGTAAAAAGAGGAGAAGGGGGAGGAGAGTAGATATTACTGCATTTGTATATCATTTAATGTCGATACTTTTGGAAATAAAGTTTTTTTTTAATTTTTAAGAATCGCTGGGTTCGGGATAGGATTCAGACTCAAAAGGCTCCCATACACCGTTGTGCAGCCGACTAAACTCGAGGATTGCGCCATCACTGAGACCCGCTTCTCGAAGACTTTTCATCTCATTCATTTGTATGATTCCATGAATTTTTAGTTGAAGACATTCATCTTCATCTGCCATTTTATCATCTGCCCTTTGAAGAAGCGATGTTTCACAAAGCGCTTTCCGCAATTCTTGTTTTAATGTTTTTAAAGAATCATCCGGCTTTGCCGTTAGAAAAACCGTTGTTTTTTGCTGTTTCGCCTTTAATATCCACATTTCTTAAGATAAGCTTTTATTTATATGGATGACGATCGTTTAAATTTGCCACTTGTATCACGGCTTATTCTTTATACAACTGTCAGTTCCTTTATATCTTTCACTCTAGGCTCAATCGTAGGAGGCAAAAAGAGTGGGCTTCGTGTATATTTTTTATTATAACTTTTATTACTAACAATGTATGGCAAACAGTTTCTTGCTGAAAATGCACATCGTTTGCCGCAAACTATTCAAGGATGGTATTTCTACCATAAAACAAAAAATTATTAGTAATACTTTTATTTCTCTAATTTATATATTTAAATTTAGTGTTATGTTGGGTGGTATAAAAATGGGTTTAAAATATTCAATTCGAACTTCTTTTTGGGTTAATATTTATCTCGGTATTGAATATATATTAGATTATCTTCGTAAACGTATAGACGCTGCAAATACGGTACTTGCTTCAGTGTCGACTGGATTAATATTTTCTTTCGTACATAAATTTTCTTATACAATGACCCTTCGTATTTTTTATTTAACAAGCTCTCTTGGTTTGATTAATGGAGTTTTACATGATATTCTACGATATCGAAATGGTCAACATGTTTGGTACCTTCAATCAAAACATTCATAGATCCTTTTATTCATTATTTTTAACCATATTTACTGGGAATGATAGAATTGCCGCAATTCCGGTCAATTGATTCAATTGAATCCCTGATTCATGTAAACTTGAAAATATTAATACTTTTCCTCCATATTGTTTTACTGTTTCTACTAATTTTACATAATGGCGTCTTTCACTAATATTGTTGCTTCTATTTTTGTATTAATCTTTAAATTTATATTGATAATATTACCTAAAAAGCATATCTGAAATTAAAAGCGTTTCAACCGCTTTACATTCTATTGCCCAAGATACTTCTTTTGTACCATACCATACTTTTTCTTCATCATTGTGTAATGTTTTGTAAAATCTATCTAATGCTGCTGTTTCCTGAACAAACTTTGTATCTGCTAACTTTGTTGATATGCTTGGTGATTTTAAAACTTCATGTAATGAGTGCATATGCCCACTAGAACAATGTATTCGAAGAAATTTAGAACGCGACTGCAAAAGCACTTTATTGTCGGTTCTGACTGCCTCATCAAATATATATTTTATTAACGTTTCACTTATAAATCCTGGTGACGCTACTAATACTACTTTTAAATTTGTAAAATCAAATGATCGCAACATTGCTTGCATTACTGTCTCATAAAATTTGTTCATGCCCTATCTATTATAACCCGATTTCCAATAATAATTGATTTACCTTATGATAATCTGAAGTATTGTCTTTGCGCTTACGAGGTATCTGAATTTCAATCCTTTGCCTTAAGATTGTCATATATTCTGTAATTAAACAAATATTTGCCAATCCTAATGATATTTCATATCATTATTAAGCCTTATTGCTGTATTTATACCTTCTTGTAATACAACTGCACCTATTTCTGCTCTTTTATTAGGATCACATGCCTCATCTAATCTTTCTAATGCTATACTATCCCACTCTTGCTTTGTTAATGTAAAACTATTATGAAGTCTTAGATCTAATGTATGAAAAGATCCCATTTTAATATATTTTTTCTCCTCTGAGACTGTACCATTTACATGTACCTCTGATACCTGAGAATCAAAGTCTATTTTTTTTACAACTAATTCTAGTGTTAACTTCACTAAAATAAAGTTATAAATAAGTAATCAATATTATATGTATCTCCCTCTTTCAGATGTTACAGATCCTGTAGATGTTTCATTTTGTATACGTCTAATATATATATAAATAAGCATCCCAGTTTATTTTATTTATAAACCTAACAGTAAAAGACTTAATACGATCTCCCTCTTGTATTAAATTATATGTATGCCTTCTAATGTATATATTTATTATAGTTTTATATATTAATTTACCACATATCCTCTGGTTCTTCAGGATATAATATAACTGTCCCAGAAGAATCCTTAGAAATATTTTTCTTTATAACCCTCATATAGACCTTACTAAATCTCTTAAGAAGTACTTATTTATATCACTTAATATTTTTTAATTTTAATCAAAATTCATATATCAAATCTTAAAGTATTTATAAATATTAAATTTATCAAAAAATATCAAAAAAAAAGGTTTTTCTATAAATTGTCAATATATATTTGAAATATCTTAATTAACTCCAAAGTTTTTTTTGATATGAATGTAACCCTGATATAAATTATATTAAATTTAAATATTAAAATTAAATATACCATGGACGTTTCCTTCTAATTGACTTGCAACAGTCCTGAATTCAAAACGAATATTCTTTTTTTTAACTTCTTGTCTTAATTCTGTTAAATTTTGTACACCGATATCTTGTAATGAATGTTGAAGCCCTATTCGCAAATAAGGAAGATATACATGCAATGAGCCCTTATCTATAACACTTCCTGAAACCCCTTGAGCAACACGAATAGTATCTGTTTCACTATAATAACGGCTAGCTGCTGAATTATCACCTTTATTTTTTCCTGATAAATGCTCTATAGCATCAATAGAACCCATTCCACGATATGATTTTAAACGTTGACCATCGCGATAATAATATTGACCAGGAGATTCAGTAGTCCCCGCCAAAAGATTACCCATCATAACTGCAGACGCACCCAAAGCCAATGCCTTTGTTATATGACTATCTAAATAAATTCAAATAATATATATATATATTCTTTACCCAATATTTTCTATTCCACCATCCGCAATAGTTGGTATACCAAATTTAGAAGCAAATTCTGAGACAGCATAAACAGCTGTTGCCTGAAATATTAAAATCAAAAATAATATCTATTTTTTAATTAACAAATACTTGAGGTCTGCCAACAGCCATTATTTCTCTATCAAAAAATAAGATCAATGCTGATTTAAATAAAAAAGAATTACTGTGTTATGCAAATTGAACTAGATAACATTAGTTTATTTAATAAAAATATAAATTAATGAACCCAGAACCCATGCCTATTCGTAATGCATCTGCCCCTGCTGATATTAAATTGGCTGCTTGTTCTCGAGTTACAACATTTCCTGCAATAACTTCTAAGCTAGGAAATTCTTTTTTTATCCATTTAATCATATTAATTTGATAAACAGAGTTCCCTTGGCTTGAATCTAGTACAACAATATCCAGTCCTGCGTCTACTAAATGTCTTAATCTAATTCTATCTTCAGGACGTGTTCCAACTGCTGCTGCGCATATCAGCTGCTTAGAATCTGGCAACTTAGATGCTAGAGGAAAATGAAGATTTTTCATTAGATCAGAACGTGAAAGAAGAGCAGTTAAGTTTCCCTCTTTGTCCACAATAGGCAATTTCCCCTTCTTACAAGAACGAAGAATTTCATTCGCTTCTTCAAGCGTAATGCCCTCAGAACCTGTTACCAAATCCCTTGTCATCACTTCTAAAAGCAACGAATCATGGTTATTATGGAATTGAATATCCCTAGAAGTAACAATCCCCAAAAGTTTCCCATTAAGCTGACCCGTGTCTACAAAATGCCATGATTAGTATCATAAAATAATTATTTAAAACAAATCAGATAAATTTTTCCACACAACTAATAGCGTATACGGAAGAACGAAAGTTTTCAAGAAAAAATCATCATATTTACATCTATGTTTTTATATTTACCTGTTATTGGAATTCCACTAAACCCGAGTTCTTCTTTTATCTTTCGAACATCTGCTACCTTGTGATATGGCGACAAGACGATAGGAGACGTTATAAACCCGTTTTCAAACTTCTTAACCTTCCTAACCATCTCTGTTTGTTCTTCTATCGTGCAGTTATGATGAATCACGCCAATGCCGCCCAAAAGAGCCATATTAATTGCCATATCTGACTCCGTGACCGTATCCATCGGCGAGCTACATATTAAAAAAGTCGATAGGAATACAAGATACCTCATAAACGGCGTCTTTAAAACTATTTTTTTCGTAATATGGCTTTCAAGAGAAACTGAATTTACTTCAAAATCAATATATCCCGGAAGAATAATCATATCATTGTACGTCAATCCGCCATGGTTCCGACTACAAATAAGCGTGCCAAGGTCAAGCCCGTCCTATATTCTTAGTCTTTAATAAAACCCCAATCCTCATCATACTTTTTCCGGATATTCCTTGAGTTTCTCCTCAACTTCTTCCAATAAAAACACAGAATTCTCTTCTTCCATCTATCAAGACCTAATACTCGCCCTTTCTATTTCATTTAACCCTCAAATTCATAGCATTTCGTGGCCTTCTGGCGTCCCCACTTTTTTCTGAGGTTGTAGAGGTGGGCTGCACGTTCAACGTGTTGCCATGGCAACATATGTTTATTTTTCTCCGAGGGGCTCGACCTACAGGAAAATCGACAGACGGAGGCAGGCTATAAATAGAGCATATATGACGGTGTCTTTGCCGTCTACGCCCTCGAAGGGGCTTAAGGAGGTTCCTACGAACTGCCTTACGTATAGGGAGGGACCTTTGTCGCGGCTGTCGTTGTCTCCGCGCAAGCTACAGACGTCGAGTGATTTGATAGAGAAGCCGTCTTTGGAGGATTTTAAGAAACTGAATAAGAGCACAGTGAGCCATCTTCGTACTCTTTGCAGGCTGTCATTGCTAAATAATTGCGATGAAATATGCATTCCAGGAGTAACAAAGGGCGCGGAAGACGTCACAGGTATATATGGCATTGGGGAGAGACAGTGGATAAAGATTTAAGGTCTGCATGGGAGGATACGGCTGCAGAAGGGTGTTGGGAACAGGGTGTATTCATGGTCCAAAACTTGGGTAATTTTATTTTCGAATTTATTATCGATTGAGACTCGGTAGATGGACAAACAGCGGGCAAATATACAGGCATATGAATATCTCTGCCATATAGGCGAGGCAAAAGAGTATTCTTGAAATATAGATTCTATAAAAGTTAAAGGAGTCTTAGATGGATAGAGTTGTGCATTGGAGAAGAAATTCATCCTATTCTAGAGTTGGAAGAATCGTTGCGCGATGGCGTTGTTTTGGCAAAGCTTGCTAGGGTGTTTTTTCCAGAGTTAGTTCCAAAGATTTTTGAGGCTACCAAATTGCAATTTCGACACAGCGATAATATCAATCGTTTTTTTCAATTTATTCAAAAAATTAATTTACCAGATGTACATCCTTTTCAATTCAGGATATACTTTTTAACTTTTTAGGTTTTCAGATTTGAACTTACTGATCTTTATGAAAAAAAAAATATTCCAAAAGTTATATATTGTATTCACGCACTTTCATTCATGCTTTCACATATTGGGCTTGCTGCATCCATGAGTAATTTAGTGGGAAAGCTTGAATTTACCGATGAAGAAATTAAAAATACGCAACGTGATTTAGATATAGCTGGTGTAAGTCTTCCTAATTTTAAAAATATTGGCAACACACTCGCTGGGGAATTAAATATTCCAGAAGAGAAAAGGATAAATAAATGTAACTATCTTTATCGTTAATAAAAATATAACGTCTATTAGGTGATGAAACTCCTTTTGACAAAGAAGCATTTAGTTTAATGTGTCAATCAGTTTGTAGAGGATATCTTTTGCGTAATAGATTGATAGAGGCTTTTCAAATCCTTTTGGATCAAGAAGATATTATTTCATTACTGCAAGCTCATATAAGAGGTTTTTTTGTACGAAAACTATTTCTTGAAAAAATGGATGAGTATCATAAATTTAAAAAGTGGATAAAAAATGTATATTATGTTATTAATATTATTATTATATACTAAAGTAGGTATTTAGATTCAAACAGTATCCAGGGGATATATTATAAGGAAATTTTATATAGGATGGAAAGATTCAATTGATTGTTATAAAAAAGAGATTGCTAAAATTCAGTCTATAATTAGAGGATATTTACTACGGAAAAAAATTTCCTCTTTATTTACTGATTTTATGAAAAATGTATGCTTTATTGTTAGGATGCAATCATATTCTCGAGGATTACTTTTTCGGCGTGCCTTTAAAAACCATATTGTGCGTTTTCATTCAATAAATCGGTATTCTATTTTTTTGCAAGCTCAATGTCGTGGTGTTTTATTTCGAAAGAAGCTCCATTATATGCTTAGATCTTTGTTTTATGAAGAGGATATGATTGTAATTCTTCAAAGTTGTATTCGAGGAATGTTAGTCCGTAATAAGCTTAATAGAATAATTAGATATTATATGGAAAACATGCAAAAAATAATTAAAATTCAAAGTTTTGTTCGAGGAAAACTTCAAGGACAGGCTTATAAAAATCTTAGTAGGTTTGAAGTTGTTGTTATTAAATTATAACATAAATAGTCTCTGGAAAGAATCCTCCAGTCGCGACTATTAAGACTTTTATCCATTTGTTAAATGATAGTAATTTTGATTTTCAAGAAGAAATTGGTATTTTTTTATCTTTTAACTTATTTTATCTAAAAGCTTTTATAGAAATGGAATCGCTTAGAAAAATGATTGTTCAACGTGTTCGTACTAATCAGGATGCCGAAGAACATATTTACCAATTGGATCTAAAAATTGCTTTGTTAGTTAAAAATATGATAACTTTAGATGAAGTTATTCGTCACCAGAAGCGATTTTCTTCAAAAAATTTATTACATTCTTATTCTCAAGGACCTTCAAAAGTTCCGTTTGACTTAAAAGCCCTTAATAAATCTTCTAGAGAGAAATTGGAGCTATATCAGGATTTTTTTTTTCTTTTACAAACTTGTCCTGAATATTTTGCACGTCTATTTTGTAGTTACTGTGAGAGAAGAGCATCTGAGGATGATATTAAACAACTTGAGAGTTTTCTGGCATGTATTTTTGGCTACGCTCAAAAACGAAGAGAAGAATATTTTTTATTAAAGTTGCTTCGAAGAAGTATTATTGAAGAACTTATTAAAGTTGAAAATATACAAGAATTTTTTGGACGTAATTCTTTGTGGATAAGAATTATTGTTTCTTATAATAGGTTTTTTATCTTTATATTTTATTTTATTTTTAATATGTTTTAGGAGTGTTAAAGAAAGAAGATATTTAAAGGAACTTTTTGAACCTTTAATAGGAAAAATAATTGAAAATGATACTCTCGATCTTGAGAGTGATCCTGCAGTTGTAAGAATGATCGTTATCCTGTTATTTTTTAATCATTTATAGATATATCATTCGATAATTACTAAAGAAGAACGTATAACTGGTCAGAAGAGTAAACGACAGCTTAACCTTGAAAAGACAGATGCAATTCAAGATCCAGAGACCAGAGATCTTTTTATTAAGCATCTTCAAGATTTGAGGGATTGGACAGAAAGCTTTATTAATGCTATAGAAACTAATATAGATAAAATGCCATTTGGATTACGATATATAGCAAGAGAAGTCTATCGTACACTTTTGGTATTTTACTCGTATTATTTTAATAGTTTTAATTATAAATAGACAAGATTCCCTGATGAAAAACCGTTAGAAATTCTTAAATTTATTGGCTATATAATATATTATCGTTATTTTGATCCTGTTATAAATGCACCAGATGTTTTTAATATTATTGATGGACCTATTATGGATTTACAGCGTAGAAATTTAGAAGAGATTTCTAAAATGCTTTCACAAATTACAACAGGTGAATTATTTGATGAAAATGATGTATTTCTTTGTCCTCTTAATTTATATCTTGAAACGGCAATTCAAAAAATGATGAAAATTTTTGAGACAGGTAAATAAAAGGGTTATTATTTCTTTTTAATTTATCTTTCAAGTAATTGATGTACAAGATGCTGAACAGTATTTTGAGATGGACGAATTTGATGATCTTACTTGTACTCAAAAACCGATTTTATATATTAGGATTTCTGACATATTTGCTATCCATTCTTTAGTTTATAATGAGATTGAAATTATGGTAGTTTTTTTGATTTTGTAAAAATAAATTGATAGTAATAGGCTCCAAATCAAGATGATCAGTTACGCGAAATTATTAAACAACTCGGATTGTTATCAAATAATGAGGAGTTTATGAAGATCTCGGACACTGAAATTGATCTTACATTGAATCCTAGACTTATTCATGTAGAAAGTATCAATAATTTTTAAAAATTATGATTTTTTTAATATTTAAACTAGATTCTAACTCTGAAATTCGAGCTTTATTCATAGAAACAAAACATTATATTTTTTATATTATTCGAATTCAAACAGGATTAAATTTGATGGAGATACTTATTCAGCCTGTACATCCTAATGATGAAGTAAAATGGGAGCAAATTTTGATTCAAGAAAGCAAAAATAATAAGCATTTAAATACATACAGAAGTAGCAATCTATATAATATTAATAAGTAACATATATTTTTTTGAAAGTTTGGGTTTTCTTATTATTATTAGAATGACATTTTCTCAAATCAAAGCTGCTGCTCTTGATAATATTTTAAAACTTGAATCTAAGGGCATAATATCTAGATCCAATTACTACCAGGATTTGTTAAATGCAATTGTTACTGATATTCGTACAAAACATCGCCGTAGAATA
Organism: Pneumocystis wakefieldiae; assembly: GCA_017301755.1. Taxonomy (NCBI): domain Eukaryota; kingdom Fungi; phylum Ascomycota; class Pneumocystomycetes; order Pneumocystales; family Pneumocystaceae; genus Pneumocystis; species Pneumocystis wakefieldiae. The sequence continues at coordinate 550,679 of CP054532.1, read as the reverse complement.
CAGCGACAGATGGAACTTGAGAGTGCAAGACAAACGTTAGCTCATTTAGATAATAAGGCTCTCTATTTGAAATCTCAATTGGAAAGTTATAACGATTACATAGAGAAATCGTTGATTACATTGCAAACTAAAAAAGGGTAATATATTTATATTTATGTATAAATATATTTGTTTACTTTTTATTAGAAAAAAAAAGCCAGTTGTTCCTTTTACCAAACAATATTTTCATCTTAGAAATCTAAAACGATCTGGTCAGGTCCCAAAATTTGGGTCTCATAAATATTCTGGTCGCCAACTTTTTGATAAGGGAGTGATTGTTTCAATAAATAATTATGAAGAAAAGGATTATGGAAAGTTTTATTTCACGCTTTCTTCGAACGATGTTGGCATTTTTGTTATTGAGGTTACTTCTGGGTTTTTTCATTTTCCTGATTCCATATTAAATTTAAAACTGGATGATTTACTTGAAGCACAGTATGATTATTAATTTAATAATAGAGGAATTGATATTTCTAGATATAATAATATTGAAGTTTTGCCTTTATTTGAAGGGTTAGTCGAAATTAATGTTAATTTAATGTTGCATATGATTTTTAAGAAGTTCTATTCTAACTCATAAGAGTATGTTTTTTTGAATATTTTGAGATGGATCACATAATTTATGAAATTCTTTCTTGGGTATTTTTAAATGTAATTATATTTGCATAGTTGTTTTTTAGGAGGTTTTAATTCATCTAGCTCATTTCTAGAATCTATATTATGTTTCGATGTTTTTGTGTTTTACTTGATTTTTAAATAAGGATTTGAATTTAAGACTTGAATTTTCTTTTTATAAGATTTCATATAAATGCATCTTCAATTTATATTTTAAGATCCTTTATTTTTTAAGTAATTTGAATGATTTCTACTTAATATTTAGCACTTGATTTTCTTATAATCTCGTATAAAATACATAGATATTAAAGAGTTAAGAATTTATAAATTAGGATAGTTTTTATGCTCAGAATGATGTTTCAAAATTTAGAATATTTGAAGCTTGTATTTTTAATCAATCTTACATTATTTGAAAATATTGTTAGACGACCAATTGTAGCTATACTACAAAGATTCATTGAATTGACTAAATATATTGATCTTAAACGTTTCTAAAAATATCTTTTACTACATTATATATTATCTCCATGGTTTATTATTAATCTGTGGCTTATTTAATTCATTCTTATCTGTTCTAGATATGCTAGAAGTGTCTTTTGTCTCCCTAAAAAGTAATGCAGGATTAGAAATTCTAACGGATCCTCCAATTGAAACCCCTGCTGTAAAAGTACGACTTCGAGGAGACTCTTGTGTAGGACTAGATTTTAGATTCTCTTTATCAATTTTTAATCCTCTAAGTATAGGTTTTGTAGAAATTTCAGTTATGTTAGAAGACAATCTACTTCTTTTACAAACTCTGGCAATCATTCTATCTGTTTTCTTTAGAGCGCTTTTAAGTTTTGGTGAATTAATGTTTTCAATTATGTTTCCAGTTTCATAATCTGATTCTATAAATGAATTTTCTTGTTCATCTTGATTAATATGAGAAAATATAATATTATCTGCTTCTGATAACATACGGTCCTGGCTATCTAATGAATATACTGGTGTTGTTTTAGGTGTAATATTGATTTTTAAATCTGAAAGAATATGAGAATCTGATTCAACAAAATCATCCTTTGCATTGTTCATTTCAGTATTACTTGGCTGGTCATCCCACCTAACCTTTTTCTTTTTAAAAACGCTTTTTCCTTTGTGAAACATGACATTTTTCTTTGGAGTATGTACTTTAAACATTTTAGGTGATTTAATTTGAAAAGGTGAGGAAATTTGAAGATATGGTTTTTTAAAACATGCTCTCAAAAACGGACTAGAAGGTCTTGTAAATTTGTTTGTATTAGTTTCCCCTTCAAAAGAAGTGTTTGACTTGGATGAGAATTGATGAATTATATCTGCAAGAGTTTTGCATGAAGATTTAAACTTTTCTTCTAAACAGACTTGAGTGGTGAGATTTTTATCCTTATTTTTTAATATCAATACAGAAGTATTTAATCCTTCAAAACTTGATTTGGCAAATTTTTGCATCATTGAGTATGTTTTCTCCATTATTGCTTGAAAATTTGCACGTTCCTTCAAAAGAGTATCTCTTTCGGATGTTATCTTTATAATTTTAGCTTCTTTTAAAAATAAATTTATTGATGTTTCATTAAGATTGTCTTCTCTTAATTCTTTTAAAATTTCATCACATATTGCCTCAAAATCCTTGTTTACAGTAGTCTTATATATTTCCTGAAGAGTAATTTGGCGTTTATTTTCCAAATCATTTAATAAATCCTTAGCCAATTCTTTTGTAAATTTAAATTGTGAAATAGTTTCATCATCAAGATTTTCATTAGATATAATATCGAAAGCTATCAGCCAGGAATTTATTATTTCAAATTGATTTTCTAGGGAAAGTAGTAAATTCGTATTTAAAAGATACTGTTCTTTAAGTGATGATAATTTTTGGAACGTTGTATGTAGTTTATGAATGCCTTCGTTTAATTTGATATTAAAAAGTGCATGCTTCTTAGATATTCTATCATTTTCTTCTGATTTTTTGTCTTCCAACCTTCTTTTTAGTTCAGAAACTTCTTGTCGTAGTTCATAAATTGCTTTAACATATTGACTGACATGTCTATCCACAGTGATCATATTGCGAGATACCTTAGTCTTTATATTCTTAGCACGATTTCCATATTTTAATGTATTATGTGTTTCATCATAATGAGTACTACAAGGACTTACACAAACAATCATTACAGTTTTACAATTTCCTCCCAAAGAAAATTTTAAAAGTCTAGTAAGTTTTGAATCCCTATAAGGAACATGATTGCGTCGATGAGGATCACAAAGTGCATTAATACAGTTCCCCAATGCTATCTTTATTAGATCATATAATTAACGAATCTATAGTGCTACCCAATAAAGATCTATTAATATTGGCCCCTTCAATAAGACGATCTCCTCTATTTTTCGTCACAGATGCTCTTTCACTTCCAGCTAGATCAATTATAGAAAGAGTTGCTCCAAAATGTTCCTCTGAAATATCAGCAGTTCGTGGTTTTTGAGTAACATTAATTTGTAAAACAGCATGAGATCTAGAAGAAACAGAATTTGCCTCTGTGGGAGACATTGTTCTATTTGCATTACCCCTTAAGATAATTTCCATAACTTCATCCACCTTTTTTATGTTAATTTAACAAAAAAAGAGAGAATATCTTACACTTTGTGGACGATATGATGTCAACCCAGGTACTGCTATTTTTTTATCCGAATCTTCTCTTAATGAAAGAGGCTTTGCAATTGACGAAGGAACCAAGAGATCTCTGATACTTTCATTATATATTTCCAAATAAGACATGGATATCTCAATAATTTTTTCATCAGCTAAAGAATTCATTTTATCAAAAAGTTCTTTCATAGTTAAAAAAATAATTCCTGGGTTTTCTGGCGATCCACTAAATTTTCAACTAGAGTATTAAAATCTTTAAGCGACACACCTTATCGTATGTGTTTTTCCACATCCAGTGGCCTAAAAATATTAATTAAAATTGATTAACAAAAATTGTACCCCATATGCAAAAACGGTGGCATTGTAACCCTCTAATACTCCGTCGAGAAGAGGTTTTGCTGTATTTTCATAGACCTAAACAACAATTATACATTAATTTTAAAAAACATGATCTGGACCATTTCTTGCGTCGCATTTTCGTCAAAAACTCGATCAAAAGCATACTTCATCTCCTTGAACCTCTTCCCAATGGGCAGCAATGTCTTCTGAAACCGTGCCATAGGATTTGTGTCCGCTGGATCAAATATTAAAACACGATCATCCAAAACCTGAACAATTCGTCTTAATCCCTTAGAAGGATTCTTATGAATAGACCCTCCTGTAAACGATCCATCACCAATAAACGATGACACCTCATTATTATTTATCTGAAGCTGAGATGTTTCCTTAGGATTTAATGGACGGACTCTCACTTAATATAAAGGTTAATATGTCTAATACTGCTCATATCCCCATACCTGTCACTGAGATTGAAGAACTAGACATCTCTTAAGCACCTTAATGGCTCCTGTCTGTGCTTATCTTGGTTTTTCTTAGAATTCTTGGCTTTTTTTTCAAAAAATAAGGTGCTTTAATCGAAAATCTCCAGCTGCCGATTGTGTTGACAACAAACGTTGCTATGGGGAGTCACGTGATCTGAAATGGAGAGAAGAGACTTTTTACAGAAAAGAGGCGAGTTTTATGGGTTTTGGAGGTGGTTTTATTCTATATTTTTTCTTTTTAATAATGATTTTTTTCAGAAAAAATCCCGTAAAATTTTTTGCAAGATGAATCATCTAGAGAGATCGGCAGATATATGTAGATAGGCGTGGATAAGAGCAGTCATGGGTAGACGCAAGTAGATAGGAGTCGATTGTTTGTATTTATCAGATATACATTTTATAAGAGAGCAATTGTATTGAAAAAGATCAATTTTTTGATCGTCTAAGAATTGAAATGGAAATTTAAAATAAAAAATAGAAATACATTGTTTTGCTTTTTTTGAATCAAATACAAAGATTTCATCGGATCTCATACAAAAATATCTAAATCGAAATATTATAGATAAAAGAGAGTATAGACAATCTTAATTTGTACAAAACATCTACTCCAACTTGCATAAATAAACCTGATGAAAAAAGCAATTGTGTTGAATCATCAAGACAATGCAATTATACAATATGAATGATTAAATAGATTATTTATTTATATCATACAAAGTTAAACGGGAATACTGTTCATCTAATGAATAGGTCTCATTTTTCATAATCCCATCCATATCTAAATTTCTACTGGAATCGCAATTATCATTTATCTTATCTCTTTCAACATCTTTTTCTAGAATAGTTTCATCACTTTGTTTAATTGAGATAGGTTGCTTTTTATTATCAGCAAAAACATCATCGAAATCATAGATCTGTACATATTCTTCAGGAACAAGGCCCGTATCGCCTATTTTTAAATCAATAATAATAAATGATCCCTTTTAAATAAGAAACCTGTTTCCGGATCAACAGCAACTAGCCATCCCTGCTCATGTCTATAAGAAATCCACATTTTTTGCCCCCTTACTAATGCAAATTCATTTTCATGCTCCGGTATAAAATCAAACAAAGCAACAGCCTTTCCATATATTTCATCAGCGGATGTCTCCAAAACGTTATATGATTCCATGTCATCAAAACCTTCATTTTCAAATGTAGAGTGAAAATAATCATCCTTCAATAGTAAATCTTGGTCAAGATCCAAATCATCATCTGCAAAAGAAAATCTCATACACGAGTTCAAAGTGCCTTTCAAAAAATCATATTCCAATGGAGATTTATAGAACCGAGGGTCATTACATGAATAGGCATAATCTCTATAAATTGTACCAAAAATATCTGTCTGTAACCATTTAGAGGGCAAACTTTGTCGTTTTTCATATAAATTTTCCAATGACTTTTTATGACTCATAACTTTCATACTATAAATGATGCCTCTAAAAAGCTTAAGTCTAGTTAATTAAATATTAACACTTTTTATGTATTTTTATCAAAATATTGATTTTTTAAAAAGCGACCTCTAAAGTCAAAAAATGTTAGTTCTATTTATAAAGAAAAGTTACTTTTAAAGCTCTCCTAAAGAAACAAATAGACCTAAACTATATATTAAACTAATATTGTTTTATCTGTTTTTTATATTTCTGTTTCAAATTTTATATATAAGCCATTTTTAAATAAAAAGAAAAAATATGACCAGCTCTAATACAAAATTTACAGTCAGTGTCATCTGTGCATCAAATCAGAACAGGTAGTCTCAAATGTCTATTATAATTAATATAATTATTAAATATTATACAGAAGCATGGAAGCACATTGTGTGCTCAAGTACATAATATTAAACTATTTAATCATCTCTTAAATAATTGTAGAAATGCCGGTTATAATGTAAGATCTTTTGGCACCGGTTCGGCTGTAAGGCTTCCTGGTCCGTCTATTGATAAACCCAATATTTACCCATTTGGAACACCTTATGATCAAATATACAATGAATTAAAGAACAAAGATATAAAATTGTATCAATTTTATTTATTATTAATTTTATCTATTCATTATATACAGATATACAGCAAATGGGCTCTTAAATATGCTGGACAGAAATAGAAAAATAAAAAATTCTCCTGAACGATGGCAAGACAACAGAGATATCTTTGATATCGTCATCACATGCGAGGAAAGATGTTTTGATACTGTATGCGAAGGTATCCTCTTTTTTATCTATCTATCTATATATATATATATACATAAATACTTATTTTTAAGATCTAATTAATCGCGGTCAACTTATGAACCGGATTGTACACGTTATTAACGTTGATATTAAAGATAATCATGAAGAAGCGGTTATTGGGGGACAAGCTATTCTAAAACTAATAAACGCATTCTCTTCTTCTGATTCAATGGACAATAATATCTATGATATTCTATCTGATTGGCAAAAAAACCACCCTAAATTGTCTCTGCTTCATTCTGTTCACTATCAATAATCGAATGGATCTCTCTATACCTTTTTCATACTTTTTTTTGAAAGCCAAAAACTAATGATGATAATAATAAACAGCGTTTTGTTCAAATCAATCCTACTCTTCTGTTCTTTTATTTATGTATAATTCGTCATTTTTAACACCCTCTACTGTTACCTTTCATCGACAGGTTTATATCGGCCTTAAGGACTCAGATTTTTTCTTAAAAATTCATCTTATTTAAAGACAAACACCCGCCAGCTTAAGCTCAGATATTTATGTCTATCTAACAGCAGGACACTTAATTAATATTCTATCCTATTGATTGATCAGCAAAATGTCTTATCAGGATAATAGAGCTAAAGTCTTTGATCGTTCAATGGTAAATCATCTGGAGGAAAAAACTAATATCATCTATCATGCAGCATTCAAACAGTTTTTGAAGTCTAACGTCAAAAAAGGTTGACTCTCTTCCTTATAATTTTAAATGTCTCGCTCTAAAAATCATCAAATTAGAGTTTGATCCTCGAAATACAAAAGCCCGGGAAAAACTTACTTATCTTTCAAAACAGCAGTTTTATGAGCTATCTACAGACGTCTATGATGAGCTTATACGTAGACAGGCAAAAAATATTGATAGTAAACGCTTTATTACCTCATTATTCAATATAATCATTCGTTAGCCTCGTTTTTACAGCCAAATGAATCATTTCATCCTAAAAGGAATCAGGCACGTCAGAAACTCTCTACATTGTCTATATCGCGTTTTTTGGATCTTCTAGGAGATGTTTCATTTGAATTAGAACGAAGATTCCCTGAATTAGTAAAATTAATTATTTATTTACTACATAATTCTTAAATTTACAAGGCAGAAAATGTTACAACTTCTTCAAAATGCAGTGATATATATGCCGAGTCATATACTCATTCTTTATCGGATTCCACGAGTACCTTACTTAATTCTGGTTTGTTAGTTCCAAAGACATTTCATCCAAATACAATTATTCCAAATAAATCTGTTATGGTTGAGGAGGGTTCTGACGTGGAGCTTTCCCCGATCAAAGCATCTATTTCATCGAATTCATTTCGTTTAGATGCAGCTTCACAAGAATTATCTAGAAGTTTAGATAAAAAAACAGATGATTATAATCTTAGGTTAAAAGATATGGATTATCATGGTATTTTGATTTTCTTTCAGAAATGCTTTATTTTTACATTTTTTTTAGAAAACAAAATAAATTCCAAAAAACAGACTATTAATGACAGAACCGAATCTATAGATGTAGTTCTAAAAAATGCAAACTTGAATGTTTATTAATAAGCTTTAGAATATGCGAAAGAACGAATCTACAATCGATTACGAATACCGTATAGTTTCTTTACAAAATAAAATACTTTCTTTAGAGTCTCAACTCAATGTAGTTAATGTAAAATTATCAGAATCAGAACAGGAACTTTCTTTGATTAAAGTAATAATATAATATATATATATATATATACAATGATTTAATAAAACTATAGAAAACATATGAAAAAAATGTCGAGGATGAAATACAATTAAGAAAAACACTTGAAAATAATTTGAAGGAGCTTCAACAGGTATTTAGTATTTTTATTTTAATATTAATTTTTTAAAATATTAGTCTAATAAAGTTCTAAATGAAGAAATACAAATCCTTAACAAAAAGCAAGACACTCTAAATAAAAATAATGAGAAATATCAACTATTGCTTGTTAATTATGAAAAGTTAAAATTTGAGATGGAAGAACAACAACAAGTTCGTATAATTTACTATATGTATTCATTAACATATTTATAGGTTACGAATGAGGTTAAACGTGAAGCTAGAGAATTTCTTAAAGAAATGAAATCTTTATCAGAAAAAGAAACATGCTCCTGGCAACAAATCGAAACATTATCACAACAAGTGTCTTTTCTTCAAGATGAAGTTAAGGAATGGAAAAATCAGGTTTTATAACATAACTTGTTTAAAAAACATTAATATTTCTAGTATTCAAGAGCTAAATCCCAACTTCTTGGTTTAAAAGGTATATATTTTACATGTATATATATATATAGAAAAATGACAATATTAGCGACATCTTATACTCAACCTTTAAAATTCAAAACAAATTATGAAGATTGCATTGAAGAACACGGGATAATTAGCAACATTGCTATCACAACTTTCCAAATTGCAATAGACGATCTTTTGCATGCTGGGAGGTTGTTTTTCTATTTTAATTTATTCTTGAGCTAATAAAATAGATCTTTGGAACATAGAAATGTTCTAGACGCTATGAAAGATGTAATTGTATCAATAAAATCAATAAATATGGACTTAGAAGATAACAAACACAAAAGTATATTTAATGATCCACAAAAGAGCTCGGCTATTGCAAAATTGAAGTCAAGAATGTCTGCTACTACTAATAATTTAATGATAGCTTCCAAAAATCATGCTCTTAATAAAGGACTAAGTCCCGTTAGTTTATTAGATGCTGCAGCGTTTCATCTTACTGCTACCGTTGTTGAGTTAGTTAAACTTGTAAAATTACAGCCTCCAACTATTACAGATTCACTGGAAGAGTTGAATAATAATTTCGATGATATTAAAAAACCGTCTATAAATCCATCTTTGACACAAACTGATTTAGATGTTTCAGAAGACAAAACATTAGAAATATTATCAAAAAATACAGATATCCCTGATATTTGTTCAACCAATACTGATACTTCAAAAATGCCGAAAACCTCAGTTCTAAAAGCAGTAATAGATTCTGATTTTGACAATAATTTAGATGATTTTAAGGTCTGAAAATTATTTTAAATACAAATTAAATAATAATAAAATAGACTTTCTTAGAAACAAAAACGGAAGATATTGTTGAATTAATACAAAGTCTTCTTTCATCCATAAGAGCGGATGCTCAGATAAAAAAATTAAAAGATCATATGTCAAAAATAACAAATATTGTTCAAAGTGTGGTCTCAAAGACTTTTCAAGTTATAGCAATAGAAAATGATGAGAACCTAAGGGAAAAAATATCAACAATAGTAAATGGGTTAATAAGTTGCTGTTCTAGATCCGAAGAACTACTCAGTGATAAAATTGAAAATATTAATATTGATAAATCATTTAAACAAAAATTAGCAGGAATTGCATTCGATATTGCTAAACAAACAAAGGTAAATTTATCCTAGAAGTTCTTTTTTATATAATTCTTTATAGGAATTACTAAGAACAATAAATGGCGATAATGGGAATGCATAAATATAGAGGATATAAACTTCTAAACAACTAAATATATTAGCACAAACTTATAATGTACATATTACATTAGTTCATACTTTAAGCAACAATAATGCGAATTCTCATATATAGCTATCATGCTAATTCAGATATTAGCATATAAATGTATCTCAGTTTGCAAAGCATTCATTTTTATACTTGAGCTATTCCGCAATATTTTGAAAAGATTATATCAGGTTCTTTACAAAAAAATCTTAATGAATTCTAACAAAATATTTAAGACATTTCAATTTTAAAGAACGTCATCATTATGAGAAGATGCGACAATAAGGGATTTGTTTTCATTTGTAATAGATTTAGCCTCCGCAGTAGAAGAAGATTTATTAATATCTTTAAGAGCAGCTGTCCATATACTACTGAATGCATCATTTAGTTGTGCATTTAAAGGTTTTGAAGAGCTAAGCTCGACAGTATTTTCCTAATTTAATTACCATCATCCAAATCATATTATTTCTTTTACCTGTGGCTGCTTGGTATTATTTTTATCAAAATTATATGTTGAAGTATCATCTTTAGATTGCAAAATTAATGAAGAAATATCTAATGAATGATCTCCTGATTGATTTGATTGAATAACAGATCTTTTAGTTAATGATGAATTATTAGACATTTGACTAGAAAATAATAAATTATTATTTTGTTCAGAATTGATGCTTTTGTACTCAAAAGAAAGAGAAGCGCTTTGGAATTCATCAAACTTATCATCATTAGCAGAATTTAACGACTCGTTAAGCGCTTTATAATTTAAATATCTATAAGGTTCAATTCCACTAGAATTTAAAGAATCGTTCACAAAAGGAAGCAAATCTGTAAAGGTGTTTATAGTATTTTTACTGTTAATAGTCGACACTTTTGAATTTATATGATTTTGACTATTTTTTTTCTGCAAACATGACTTGAACTGTGGATCATCATCAAATTCATTATATTCTTCAAAAGCAGACAAAGATCCTTTATAAATTGAATGATCCATACTATTATAACTCTCCATTTTTGCTTCACTACTAAATCTCCGGTCCCCATAAAATGGGTCATCATTATATTCAGAATAAACTGATCTAGATCTTCCAAAACCTTCATATTTGCTACATTTATTATCATCTGAGCCAACGCCTATATATCTTTCTTTATTAACTTTAGCCTTTTTTCTTTCCTGTTTTAAAAGATCATTATCCAGAAGCAATTGGACTAGGTCTTTAGCCCTATTAGAGACTATTCTCCTGTATAAATATTCCTTATAAAAATACCATATTATTATGCTCACCATTAATCCCCCGATCTTTTCCCTTATTATCAATATAGTGGAAATTTCGAAGAACCTTAATAACTGAAATATGAGACCGAGCATCATCAATAACCCTTTCTGAGCCATGTTTTACAAGAAATTCTAGCAATTGAAGGGCCTTATATATTTGTCTCCACTCTCCCGGTGATTTCTCTGTAAATCTCCGATATATCATAGTCCTATATATTACGATGTTATTTTAGCTCTTTTTCAAGATAAACAAACATAATTTCATTAAAAGCCGCACTATACATTCTAATTAATCATTTAATATTATCCTTTTTTTCATACTAATTATATGTCCCAACTGCAATTTCCTGCATCAACGTAGTACTAGCACCCCACGGTTCATTATTAGTTGCCTCCCGGACCTTAAAAAATAATTAACCTTATTATATAACCTTAATTATTTTCTACCTTGACTTCAATTTCATTATAATTCATAAACACTGAATCCTTAACTCTCTTTTTCTTTTTTATTATATCTTACCATTCTGTGCCTTACGAAATATAGACTTAATATCATAAAGCTAGCAAGATTAGTCTTAAAGCTTAACAACCATTTATCTATAGAGCTATTTTCTTACACTTATGTTGGAAACCTGATTAACGATCTTATCAAACCCCAATGATGCCAACTTTCCTAAACGTTGATTTTCCATAATGAAAGTAATATAACCCTTGAAAATAAAGCTTTCTCTTGTGGATAAGAAAATAAATAAACCCTATCCCTTCAAAAAAGATAAATATTGATAGGTAAGGTCTTGTATATACACACACGTCATGTGACCTCGAGGTCACGTGACACATCCATCGTAGTCGTCCTCGCATAACCCGACTACTATGGTCACGTGATAGAACCCAGTGGTCATCGAGCACAGACAGGCGAACCCCCTGTATCACGTGATCCACAAAGATGAGACGACATGCTCCCCTTGTCAGTAACACTGATCGTAAGTCACGTGACATATAGGTTGCATACACACGGATGCTCGCTTGTCACGTGCAAATAAATGTTCTGGCAAGTTCCATGAAGGTTTATAAGGGAATTCTTATAATAGACTTGGGTTCTCACTAAACTTAAGAAAAAAATACAAGGAATGAGGAACGTTTACTTTGATATTTCTTCTGGAAACGGGCATTTAGGAAGGATTGTTTTCAAGTTGTATGATGATGTTGTGCCCAAAACAGCAGAAAACTTCCGTGCGTTGGCTACAGGAGAAAAAGGGTTTGGATATAAGGTGGGGGATTGGGCTAGAAAGAGTTTAAAAGAGTAATGGCGTGCTTAGGGATCTACATTTCATCGTGTTATCCCGAATTTTATGATCCAGGGAGGAGATTTTACTAGACACAATGGGTATTTTTATTACTTTGAATGACGGGAAGATTCATATTTTGATAGGACAGGAGGAAGGTCGATTTATGGAGAGGTGGATAGCTATAAATTAGTTGAAGGGAATTAATTTTTTAGAGGTTTCCTGATGAGAATTTCAACATAAAACATACCAAGCCAGGACTTTTGTCTATGGCAAATGCAGGGCCTAATACGAACGGATCTCAATTTTTTATTACAACAGTTCCAACATCATGGTTGGATGGAAAACATGTTGTTTTTGGTGAAGTACTTGAAGGAATGGATGTTGTTAAAGTATGGTATTTTTTATATTTTAATTAATTAATTTTTTTAATTAGAAAATTGAATCTTATGGAAGTTCAAGTGGTACTCCGAGTACCAAAGTAATTATTCAAGAATGCGGAACATTATAAATTTTGCTGTTTTATATTAAAAAAATTAGAAATATTTAGAATAATTTCTAAGTATTTCTAAGATATAATTTTGAAGATTTTTTATTTATTTATAAATTTTATATATTTTTATGTTATGTTTAAATATAGAATTGTCTCTATAAATACGACCCGAAAGCTATATATTTATTAATATTTTATATAAAACACTATTTTTGCTTTATAGGCCTAAGTTCCTCCTTAACAAGACTAAGATCGGGACAAGTTTTTAATAGAGGTTAAAAAATACAGAAATGGGACTGACAAAGGGTTCAATTGAACATAATATTAGGCAACGTCAGTGATTATTGTTAATTATGAGATTTTTTAAGTCCTTCAGACTTTAGTGATGCTCAAGTGTCAACAGCGACTCATAGGAAGTTAGTTAATTCATTATTACATATTCATGAGGAACAAGCAGAAAGAGGATTAGAAGAAGAAATAGAGTTTATTAAAGAATTCTTAAGAAATATCTTTAAAATCCTGCCTTTAAAGAAAAAAGAGCCAACAGCAGATCGTATTATTAAGTTTTGCGCTCATTATATTCAACATATTCAGGATAAAAGTATATATTTTTAAAGGGTTGAATTAAAATAATGAAAAAAAGTAAAAAAATCAGAAAAATACAAGCAAAATGAGGATGAATTAGAGGAAACAATAGCATCTAGATTAGTAAGAAGTTTATTCGATCATTTATTGCCAGGATTAGAGTCAAAAGATAAATATGTCCGACTTAGAATATGTCAAATTATTACCTTGGTTATAAATTGTATGGAAGAGATTGAGTAAGAATTAAATCAAAGTCGATATTCAGTGCATTAAATATATAAGTGATGATTTATTTCAATTACTGAAAAAAGCACTCGAAAAAAGGCTAAGAGACAAAGAACCTTCTATCAGAGTTCAAGCAGTAATAGCAGCATCTCGTTTTCAAAATTCAGAGGAAGATGTGAATAGGGATAGTATTAAAAAGATTTTTTTACATCTTATACAGCATGATTCAAATGCGTAAGAGTTATTAATAAATGTTTTATTCTAATGTTATAAAACAGAGAAGTAAGGCGTTCGGTAATTTTGAATCTTGAAAAAAATGTAGAAACATTGCCTTTTATTATAGAAAGAGCTCGTGATACTGATAGTATAAATCGTCGCACCATTTTTTCTAGAACTCTACCAGAAATGGGTGATTTTAGACAACTTAGTATAGGTAAACGGGAAAAAATTCTAAGATGGGGATTAAAGGATAGAAATGATCAAGTTAAGAAAGCAGCGGCGAAGATGTTTTCTACAATATGGATCGAACATGTTAATAATAATCTTCTTGAAGTATATACCTAATTTATTTATACATGATTCTTATTTAAAAAAGTTACTGGAAAGATTAGATGTTATAAATAGTAAAATTGCAGAGGATGCCATGAGTAGTTTTTTTTCTATGAGAATTGATGTTGTCAAAACTATAACTTTTGATGGTAAATTAATATTCAATAATTTGAGAAGATATAATATTATATTAGATGATTTTTGGGAAAATATTACACCTGAATCTGCTTTTTTAGTTAGATGTTGGAATGATTTTTGCATTAAGGAAAGATATACTCATCTTTTAGAAGAAAAAATTCCAGAAATATCACAACTGGCATTATATATAGAAAAAATATTAGAGAATTTTGAAAATAGCACTGATGAAAATAAACAAGAGTTGGAATTCATACTTGAACAAATTTTACTTACTATAAAAACAACTGATTTTAGTGATGAAATGGGAAGAAAAAAAATATTTAATATTTTACGTAATAAACAACATCTTTATTAACTGAATTGATATTTTATAGAAAACAATATTCCTAATTTTATTTTTTCTGAGAACCTCATTACTCATATGGTAGAGATTTTTCAAAAAATAGTATCAGACGAACGTACTTATGTTAAGCTTTTAATGGAGATTATATTGGATCTTTATGATTCCTTAGATATAAGAACAAATAAAAATAAAGACGACAAAGAAGATACCAAATCAGAAGATTCATTCGTTTCAGCAGTATCTAGCCAAGATAATGCTGCTTCGTACATATCAATTGATTCAATAATTAAAAGAGAAACAGAAGAAACTAGTGAGAATCATAAAACACTTATTATTTTTAGGTGTCTTCATCTTACTCAAGTTATGCTTGAAAATATTGAAAAAGTACGTATTGAAAATTTTAACATAATGAAGTTTATGATTGATTAAAGAATTTTCAAAATAATTTTGAATTTATTGAAATACTCCATAATTTAATTATACCATCTGTAAGAAGTCATAATGCACCTATTAGGGAAAAAGGTCTTCGATGTTTAGGCTTGTATTGTTTATTAGATAAAGTAAGCATATTTGTGGCAAACATTTGTTTAATATTATAGAAACTTGCTAAAGAAAATTTGGTTTTATTTTGCCATTGTTTAGTAAAAGGGCATGATTCTTTAAAAATTGAAGCAATAAAGATCATGACTGATATATTTATGTGTTACAAATACGATATTTTTGATGACTCTTCTACGGATTTACATTCAATTCAGTTATTATATGAACAAATATTGCAAACCACCTCAAATCTAGATATAATGGCGACTGCAGTAGAAGCAGTGGCTAAATTGATGTTGACTTCATTCTTTGATGATCCAAAGGTAGCTAAATTTTGAAGGTTATCTAAAGCTAATTCGCAAGCTGCTTAAAACTCTTATTATCTTGTATTTTCATCCGGAAACTGCATCTAATTTGCATTTGCGTCAGATCCTCGCATATTTTATCCCTGCTTACTGTTATTCTTTACCAAAAAATCAATTTTGCTTACAAAAAGTTGGTATTTCCTGCTCTCTTTTCTATGCTCATATACAGATATTTGTGCCTGCTCTGCATAAATTATCGCAGATCTTTGAGAATTTAGACGACAACGAGTACATTTCGTTTTCACAGATTGCTCTCCAGATGATGGACTGGATCGATCCCAAAAAGCTGATCAATTGCGGTACACTTAAAAGTCAAAGTCAATTGCCGCCATCACAAGAGACTAAAGCGAACGAGGACATTTATCTGTATCTGGCCAGGGATATTTGCACACAGATAGCCGAGTCTTACAGCAGTATATTTATTTCTCAATGATCGGTGCTAAATATGAGTAGAAGAAAAGCGAACTTTGTGTTCTTTATTGAACAAGCTCCATATTACATATGCGACTGACGAGGAGCTGGCCCACTCAATTCAAGAGATCATTAATACCCTTCTTGAGGTAGAATGCAAAGATACATTGGGTCTATATTTTTTAATCGGGCTTTATAGGAAAATACATTGGACACTTTTACTAAAAATTCTTTGAATAAATTTTCAAATTCTTTATATAAAATTCATAAAAATTAAGAAAACTAATTAAGAAATCAACCCAATCTCTTTAATATGTATATTTCTTGTGATCAATTAGCACTTAAATTTTACTTTAAGCTCTTTATTCTCCGAAGCTTAAATAGGTTAACATCGATACAGTGTTTATTAAAAATCTTAACCACTTTTAAGCTCAATAAAGCCCCTTTCTTAATTTTAAGCCTAGTTTCTTATGTTATGCCTCTTCTAGAGTCTCTGGATTCTATTATTGTCTCTATATTTATTGTACTAGATATTTATATTTATATATATAGATTGTCCATGGATCCACTTGCTTTGAATGTGGAATAGGTGGGTCTAAGGAAGCGTCAGAATTGGTAGAATTATCTTGGATTTTGGTGGACGCAAAGACACTAGAGGAGGTAGATTGATAAGGGTTAAATAATGTCAATAATATGGGTAGCTACATAAAGAAGATCTTATAGTACGGCCGGTAAATACACCCATAGCAAATCTTTCGAGTAATTCTACATGCTAGACTGAAAATTCTTATATATTTGTAGATTTTGTTTCTATCACTTGGGATAACATACAGGCTGCTGGCACCTTTCGGGAGGTTATTCAGCGTTTTGTTACATTTATACAGGAAAAATTGATTGTTAATAATAAAGATTTCATTTTTGCAGCTTTTGATGCTAAAAAATTGACAATTCAGCTTCCGAGAGAAGCTAGAGATAAATCAGTTGTTTTGCCTTCATATTTACAGCATCCTAGAGTATACGATTTATATACAGAATATTCTCGTTGGCAGTCTTATCATCCTGAAACGTTAATCTACCAATCTTCAAGCATTACTCATATTCGCAAGATTTTGGAGACAGATATACATGTATTGTCACAATTTGCTCAGAAAAATCAAGTTTCTTTTGAAAATAGATCGCCTAGACGTGCAATAGACGAATGTTTGGATTTATTACATATATTTAAAAGTCTTGCAGAAAAGTCAAAACTCGTAGACAAATATCCTAATATTTTTTCTCGACCATTGGATATTAGAGCTGATGTTAAAGCTTTTCTTGCAGAAAGATCATGTATTTTATATATGGCAGGCCTACCCTATGATATTACTCAATCAGAGTTGGAGAATTGGTTTACGCAATATGGGAGTCATCCCATTGCATTTTGGACGTTAAAAACACCTGATCAATCTAAACCTACAGGAATTGGATTTGCAATTTTTTCTTCACATGAAGAAGCAATAAAAAGTCTCGTAATGAATGGAAGAGCTATAGAAGATAATATAATTGAGATTTTGCCCAGCAGTGGTCGAGTGCTAGAGAGAGCAGCAGAAATACTTATATCATTTCCAGTATGTCTTTTTTACTTTTTAAAACTAAATAATATCTGATGATTAAAAATAGCTTAGTAAGAACAAACCAAGACCAGGCGATTGGAATTGTCCTTTTTGTGGATTTAGTAATTTTCAAAGGAGAATTGCTTGTTTTCGTTGTTCTTTTTCTACTTTGCCAGCAAGTATAAATAACGATCCTATGGTCCAATGCTCGCATCTTTCATTCGGAGGGAACTTGCCTTTACAACCATCTGTTCCAAATACTGATCCATCATATTCATCATATCTATTGACTGCTAGAACTTCCACACAAGGAGGAAATGTTCCTTTTCGTGCGGGCGATTGGAAATGCAAAGCAGAAGGTTGTGGCTATCATAATTTTGCAAAGAATACAAATTGTTTAAAATGCGGCGCAAATAAAAATTCAATTGTTATTACAGATTATAATATTTCTTCATCTTCTTTGTCATCACAAATACAAAAACCAGCAGTAAAAGCAATAAGTTATCATTTAAATTCTAAGAATCCTGCTTATTCATATCCTATGCAGCAGATTCCATTAAATACAACGCATAATAGCTTTTCCAGATCATCTGACTTAACGTCATCTTCTCCTTTGAAACAACCAGCAGTCTCTACAACAAATAATGAAGCTATTACTCAAAGTAATGAAAGTATCATAAATAAAGAAAAAGTAATAACAAATAAGAATAATGAGAAAGAAGCAAATACTTGGCATTGTACATCTTGTTGTTTTATAAACATGAAATTTCATAACACTTGTTTTCTTTGTGGCACTGCTATTTCAAATACTCCTACATCTGCATCTAATACAACTAATTCTACAATTATTCAGGAAAATTCTGATACTCTTGAATGCTGTAATGAAAATATGACTTTTGAACTACTTCATAAGGATCTTAGGGAATTGATGATTGATGATAATAAAAGTCTAATAAATATAAAAAAGGATGTATCATCAAAAATGACTTTGTTGCCATTGGATTCTTAGCTGAAGGATAATTTTAAATAGATTTTGATGAAACAAGAAATATAAAAAACATTAATGGTTAGGATGTGCAAAGATTCATTTATATTGTAAGTTGTAATAAAAATGGTTTTTTGATTTTCTCAATTTTATGGTATTTAAATATGTAATATTGTAATACAGAGTATTAAGATGATTTTTGGGCATAATTATTACTTAAATATTTAGTGTATTTTGATGTATATTTATTTTAATTAACAATTTTTGAAACACCAAAATTAATAAATCCCACCTATCTAAAACTTTATACAGATATAAAATTTAGACCCTATTAAAGAATTGTTTAATTATTTACATCTTTGATATATTTTATCAAGAAATGTAGTAAAAACCTTTTTTTTTAATCCACGAGATTCATCAATTGTTGAAATTAATTTAAGAATATGGGCAACAGTCTGTTGCTCATATAGCTCGAATTCTTTACATAGTTCTAATTCATCATAAAGTCTTTTAACACTTAATTCTGAATCTGTATTCCTTTTTCCATAATTTTCCTAATGAATTAATTCATTAAAATAATCCTTTTTTAAAAGATACCTCTAAAATTTTGCGTTGTGAAGGAGTTGCCTTTTCCAATGCTTTATTAATCAACCAAGTACATTTATTTTCCATTATATCTGTTCCAATTTTTCCCATAATATTAGGATCACCAAAGCAATCAAGAAAATCATCCTATAGATATTATGATAAAAATGGTGTCAAGAAAGAAAGAAAATTACTTGAATTTGAAAGTATTTCCCAAGTGGAATCAGTATATTTTTAGCCTGCTCTAGATCCTCTTCATTAGTCAATCCTGCCATATTCATGGCCAAAGCAACTGGCAAATAAAAAGAATAAAAGGTTGTTTTAAATTCAATAATAAATGAATGTCTTTCCATTGAAAATCTTGAGAGATCAACATTATTCTCTGGTGCAGTCAAAAGATCCAAAAGTTGGCCAAATTCCGTCTTGAACGTAGCCTACAAAATGTTATAGCTGAAATTATACAACAACTAAGCTAACGTCGTGGAAATTCTCCATCAAAGATGTATAATATGGCTCCTCCCTAAAGTATTTCTTGAGCAAAAAAAAAATAGACGATTCTAGCATAAAAGAGTCATTAATCGCTGTCATCCCAACATTAGGCTTAACGGGCAATGATTATTCCTGTATATTTCTTTCAAAATCTTACCATCAAATACCAACAACACTGATTGCGTCTTGTTTTTGACTGATCCATCATATCGTCTACGACCAGGAAAAACGCCTGAAGCTATCCAATTGTTACAGGCTGATCTATAAGCTACGGGCCTTGTTTTTACCAGCTCAACCGTCCATCCAAGAATTGCGGCCCTTTTATATTCTTCATCGGTCAAAGGCCGATCCAGCAGAATCTCGTATGAATCAATGACGGACAGTCCACGGCTAAGCTTGCCTCCCAAGCAATTATAGTGCAGGTTCTACTTATGTTTATTAAAGAGCGAGACTCTGGGTATTTGCCTTCATGAACCAGTCTCTGCCAACTTGAGGGATATTAAGAGTCTTTAAATATACGTCAAGATCTTCGACAATTAGGGGGAAGACAAGCTCGAACTTGTGCTTTGCGGTTATTGGGCTATCTTCCATCTTGGGTTGGCAATTCTTGACTTTTCCTTGACTTTTTCTTAACCCAGCTTAAGCAGATGTTAACTTTTCTTGACTTTTCTTAAGAATTTCTTGACAATTTTTAACCGTTCTTAACACGTTTTTAACAAGTTTTTAACTTCTCTTAAGACCGACGTTAAGAACTCTTAACTTTTCTTAACGTTTTCTTAACGTTTTTTTAATCGATTCTTAGCTTTTCTTAAGAAATTATTAACGTCGGTCAAAAATTCTTAACACCGAGTTAACATCTGCTTAAACTGAGTTAAGAAAAAGTTAAGAAAAAGTTAGGAAAAGTTAAAAGTTCTTAAGAAAAAGTCAAGACTTGTTAAAAACTTGTTAAAGAAGGTTAAAAATTCTTGACTTTGGGTCAACTTTGGGTTAAACTTGGTTAAGAATTCCTAAGAAATAAGCACATTTTGTTAAGAAATAATGGACGTCGATGGCTATATTGAAAAATTATACAAAAAAGAGCTCCTAAGCGAGTCCATTGTTGAGGCTATTTGTGAGGGCGTAAAGAGACTTCTTATAAAAGAAAGCAATGTGGTTCATATTCGTTCACCGGTCACAGTAGTCGGGGATATTCATGGGTTAATATTATACATAAATTGGAGAATTTTTTACAAGGAATAGACAATTTTATGATTTGATTGAGATTTTTAAAATTGGGGGGTTTTGTCCAGACACCAATTATCTTTTTTTAGGTTTTTTCAAGATTTTTTGGGTTGATAGGTGTAAATGGGGTAGGAGATTACGTGGATAGAGGGCTTTATAGCGTGGAGACAATTTCCTTACTTGTCTGTTTAAAATTAAGATATCCAGACAGAGTTCATCTTATTCGTGGAAACCACGAGTCACGCAGCGTGACACAAACATACGGGTTTTATACAGAATGTATCCGTAAATATGGCAATGCTAATGTCTGGCATTATTTTACTAATATGTTTGATTTTTTAACTTTGTCTGTTATTATTGACAACAAAATATTTTGCGTTCATGGGGGTATATATATTAATGTGGTCAATGAAAATATAATTCTTCAGGGTTATCACCATCTATTCATTCTATTGATCAGATAAAGATTATCGATCGCTTTCAGGGTATTTCAAGAGATATATAGTGAGTTCTTAATTTTTTGTCAGAAATACCACATGAAGGTCCTATGGCAGATCTAGTATGGTCAGATCCAGATCAAGACAAGAATGATTTTTCTATTTCTCCAAGGTATTTCAAATAAAAAATAGTTTTAATCAATTTCTTTAGAGGTGCAGGTTATACATTTGGCATTGATATTGTACAAAAATTTCTTGAAATTAATAATATAGAACATATTTTGCGTGCACATCAATTATGTCATGAAGGATATCAAGTATAACGCTTTAGTAGTAGTAAATTAATGTGAATAATTATTAGGTTTTATATGACGGAAAGTTATCTACAGTATGGTCTGCACCAAATTATTGCTACCGTTGTGCAAATCTTGCATCTATATTGGAAATATATGACAATGGCCAAAAAAAGTTTAATGTTTTCGATGCAGCACCAGAAAACGAACATGATAATCCTTCTACTCAAAATAACCAAACCAGGGTAAGTAATCAAACTATTTCTAAAATATTAACAGTATAGACGCTACCTGTTGAATATTTCCTATAATTAGAATCTATTTAACATATAACATTCAGTTTATTATTACGCATTGGCATATTTGAATTTTATAGATTATTTTTGCATTATTTATATAATAATTTCAAATATATTTCTAAAGATCCTGCCATTTAAATGATCCCATAATTAATACAGGACTAGGAAGCCTTCCAGGAAGAGGCGATAATATTGTAAGTTTTTTTTTATTATCATCTACATCAGAACTATAATATATTAATGAAAATACATTTTAAACCAATGCGTTACACATATATATATCCAGCTACAGGCGATTCCAAAATAGTATCAATGGAATCGTTTATATTGGCATGAGAAACAGCCAAAACAGAATTTTGTAATATTGAAAATACATTTATTTTTATCATTTGTAGTTTTTGTAATGAAATATCATGACCTATTGGCAATGCAGACGAATGTGTAAATGTTTCTAAATAAAATTATTCAAACAGATATATAAACAATTTTCAAACCTTCTTCTACTCTATAAACAATTAAACTATCAAAATCATATATGATAGAATATGGACTCAATGTAGTCCTAAAATCACCATAAAAATACTTCCTTACTGCAGAATTCCGAGCTTTTTGTATAAATGACTTTTCCCTATTCACACATCCTCCAGATTTTGGAAGTTTCACAACATGCATTCCTTTTTTATTATCATATTTCCGAGCCATATCACTATATAAACGT
The DNA here is from genome assembly GCA_017301755.1 of Pneumocystis wakefieldiae. Taxonomy (NCBI): domain Eukaryota; kingdom Fungi; phylum Ascomycota; class Pneumocystomycetes; order Pneumocystales; family Pneumocystaceae; genus Pneumocystis; species Pneumocystis wakefieldiae. The sequence goes on along the minus strand of CP054532.1, from coordinate 527,927 downwards.
TCAGATCCCAAAACAATTAAAACATTAACAGAAAAATCGGAAATTATATTATTTATTATATCATAACCTTTAGATTGATCAATAATTCCAGACGTATCTATGATGCAACCAGAATATTTTACTAAGTCTTTAATTTATAAGAAAAATCAAAATAATTAATATACCATCTTCTATTTCACTCATTTTTGACGCACAAACAATTCCCAGACGAGAAATCAAAGATTTATAAAACTTAAGATTATATGTAGGAAAATCGTAACCATAATAATAAGATAATGTTATTAATGACGGATACTGAGATGGACCCGTTGTTAAAGTAGAACCAAAAGTATTTTCAATATCCAATATTCCAGAAATCAACGTTATAGAAACAGACCCAGGAATGCTTCCAATATCCTATAAAATATAAGAATATCAATTTCAAATATCTCAAGTCCCGCACTTCCTGTGTATCCAAATTTACAAGAATTGGACTTCTTTTTTGTTTCAATGCATAGCCAGAAAGAATTCGCACGAGACTTGTTTTTCCCGAATCTTCTGGACCTACAAGCAATACACGCGGCCCATTATCGTGATTTTTCATTGCTTCTTTTCTCAAATTTTCAATGGCAAAATGCAAATTCAAATATGCCAACATAGGAGTCTCGTCTGCAATATAATGAACAGAAGGAGTGCCCTTTACATCAATGACACATCCTCTCCATGTAAATAATGCCAATTTGGCCCCGCTAAAGCTATATACAGGCCCAATCGCCAGCTCTGTTCCAAAAATTTCTGCTGTGCCTGATTTTATCTGAGAAATGTGAATTAAAAAGCTCCAAAGATAATAAAAGCATAAAGAAGGACCTCTATCTCTATTCTTGAGTCAAATTCTACTTCAAATCTGAACTCCTGGCCCGGCTGAATACTCCATGTCTTAACTTCCTCAGAAATCTCCAAAATTATCAAAAAAAAAGCGGAAAAAAAGGCCAATCTTACTTTATTTAATGCAGAGACCCTTGAGAGATACATTTCTCTCAGAAATTGGGCTTTTATTCACATTTTATTCCATAATCTTAGGCATAGCTGGTTATGAATAAAATAAGGTGGTTAAGAACCGGAGATTTTTCTAAGTAAAAAATATATTGTAAAGTAAATCAAAAATAATACAATAAAAGTACTGGAAATGGATCTTTAATAGTCTTTAAAGCCATTGTAGTTGAAAATAAATAAATATAATGTCTGTCTATGGATCGCCACAATAAATAGAAAAACCTCGAAATTGTTCTTGCATAGCTTGAGTTAGTTTAGATTGAGTCGGAGTTAATACAGGAGGCTCGTCTATAAATAGTCAGAATTAAGGTTTAAAGAAAGCCAAATATTGTTTACGTGTAAATTCAGTATCAAAATTGCTTGTATCCATTGGGTTGGTCTAAAAAATAATTAAAAAATAATATATTGCAGAAATAAAACATACAATTTTAGGGAAATAAGGAGGATGGACTCGCTTATGATATATATCATCCCAATTGATATTTCGGAAAAAAGGATGGGCCATCACTTCTAAAGCATCGCTTGGACCAGATCCAAGACGTCGTTCTGGCTCTTTAATAAGAAGCTAAGAAAAATTAATTGATCGTGCAAAAGAATAAAACAAATACTCTTTGTAGAATAGAAACAGAATCTCGGGGCATGTGAATTGGATAAAGAGGCTCGTCAGATTGAATCGAATCAAAAATTTCATCTTCATCTTCACCGCGAAAAGGTGATTGTCCTAAAAGCATTTGATAAATTAAAACACCAAACGCCCACCAATCAACAGCACGTCCATAACGCTGCTCAAACAAAATCTAATATAAGTAAAAAAAAAAAATATATAAAATATTACTTCAGGTGCCATAAACTCAGGTGTACCGCAAAAAGTAGTCGTAGTAGAACCATACCACATATCTTCTTTGCAAAGACCGTAATCTGTTACTTTAATATGCCCATCAAGACATAATAAAATGTTATCTAATTTTAAATCTCGATAAATAATTCCATTTTCATGAAGATGTTTTAAAACCAATAAAACTTCAGCAGCATAGAATCTAACTAAATGAGTCACATAAAACCTTTTAAGAAAAAACTTACAAAGCTCTAGTCTGGCCAAATTGTTCTCGTTGAATATGCAACAACAAATCTCCACCACTTACATATTCCATTACGAAATAAATCCTTGTTTCCGTTTGGAAGCATGAATGCAAATTAATAAGAAAAGGATGCCTTCCTTTATTAGCAGTAAGGAAAATCCTTTTTTCTGATATCGCACTTCCTATTTCTTCATTTTCTATAATAGATTCTTTTTTCAAAACCTTGATTGCATACAATTGTTTTGTAGATTTAGCTTCTGCAAGCATAACCTTACCAAAATTTCCTTTACCTAACACTGACAAAAAATTGAAATCATCCAGTCCAATCTTTTTTTTACTAAATGAAGAAATCCTTGTTCTAGAAGCTTGATAAGGAGTTGGCTTATCAATTTGAGTATCGTTAAAAAATTGGTAATTTTTAATAGATGAATCTGATGAATAATTATATTTATCATGTTTTCCATAAATACCTTCAGAATATTGATCATAATCATTTGAATATCTATCATATTCACTTGAATATTTATCACTCGTCTTATGTACTATATCTATATGTCTTTCTTGTTCAGATACACTAGATTTATTCAACTTTCCAAAATCCTATAAAAAAATCAATATAAAAAAATAAAAAAAATGAAAAATGAATCTTGTCGGACCTCTTGTTTACATATTTTATCCTCATGTTGATAATTCTTTTGGTACAAAGATTCAAAACTTAAATTTAAATCAGATGATGGAATCCCTAGTACCATAAATAAATTCAATATTTTAAAAATGATTTTCAAGTATACCCTTTTCAAAATCTGTAGATGAAGAAAGGGACAGTCGGGACTTATGTGTCTTACGAGTATCAAATGTATCAAGAAGATTCTTTTGTGAAGATATTTTATCAAGAGAAACTCGCTCATCCTCAAATTTAGATTCTTCGTCATTTTGTAAAGATTTAAATAAGAATTGAGATAGATTTTGTGATGATAAATGAATTGTAGACTGATTATTATCCAGATAAGATTCTTTCATGGATAACAAATTATGAGTAGTTTCTGACTGAAATTTAAGAGAATCATCATCCTCCTTATCAATGACGACAAAAGTATTAATTTGTTTCATTTTCGTAATTTTAATTTCATTCAAAACCTGATTAGCTGCTTCCATTGATATGCCGCATGAATTAGGAATAAGATATCGACATTGAAAATGACATAATATATTACATTCTAGACATTTCTGTGCACTTCTTCTCCCAAGAGGAAGAATATAACCACAGTGGCAACACCAATTTGCACCTATATTTACAATTGATTCAAATTTATGAGGAATATAATGATTAGGTTTTTCTTCATCAGATTCCTATAATTTTTTAATTTAAAAACACCATAATTAAACTTACGTTAACATAACTAGGTCGAGAAATACATTTCGAAACAATTTTAAGATAACATTTTTTATGGCAAGTATATCTACATTCTATACAGCGAAACCCTGCGGCATCTTTTAAAAATTCACTACAATGTGCACACTTTATAATTCGATAAAACTGTTGTTGAGAAAATCTATGACCATTCATTTCATAAACTTCTTTCTTTTTTTCACGAATTGCGCCTTGTCTTCCAAGGCCCAATCTATCAACTACGCGTACGTTTTTAAGATTCTTTACTAAAACAATTAAAACGAAACTAATAAAATAAGATACAAACTAAAGTTGAGTTTTAAATGTATTTGCCCAGCAGGCTCAAGTGCAAACCATGCGTCAATACCCCTATCTTCTGTTTCCTCTTTCTTAATAGTGCTGGATTGTTTCTCAGATGTTGGTAAGACAGAATTAGGATTTTCTGTATCAAGTAGATTTTTTTTAGATTTGATTTCACCAAAATCATTTTGCATTTTTTCAGCACTAACCCAGTCAGGCTCTGAAACCTCTCTAAGGCGATTCTGACGCAATTCCTCATTGATATCCGATATTTGTATATAAAGAACGGCAACAGGAATAGACGAATTTCCATATTTATCATAAACGGTAAATTCAATTTCATTTGCTTTATTCGCCTCGATTTCAAAAGATTCATGTGACCAACGATCTATTTTAGATGCCCGTGTTGAAAACTCTGTTTTGTCAACCTTAATTACTACATAGATTTCTGGAGTTCGAAATGTCCGAGAAACATGCTCGATATCTTGAATAGCATAAATCTTTCCTTTAAGAATACCAGAAAGAGACCCCCTCACACTGGAAACATTCCCAGTTTCATCTAATAATATTAAACGAAAATAATTACAATATAAAAGCGAAATACCATTTTCTTGAATTTCTTTATCGATTTCGACATTAAGATTTCTGTACCGTTTTAAGGCACGGTTCAAAAGTTGGATTTTCTTTTCACTTTCAATTCTTCCCATGTCGGCCTCATTTTTGTTTTTTTTATCGTTTTCATTTTCATATAATTTAATTAATTTATCAAATCCATTTTTTACTTGTTTCTCAACCATCAGTTTCGATTCCAATTGCTGTATCATAGTTTGAATTTTCCAACTTGTATATGGCGTATAATATTTAAATAAATCTTTTAAATAGTCAAAAAATATTGAAAAACAAAAAAAAAGAACCTAGTCTTGTATACTGTGGTTTTGAATTCACCGGCTTTTCAAGTTTTAAAGGAACTTCTGGTTTTTTGTCGCCCTTAATATTACTCAAAGGAATATTCGTCTTAGAATCATCTAAGAAAGGAATATTTTTTGGTGGCGGAGTAGGAGGTTTATCCTCATCTCCATCATTATACTCATTGTCTATATATTCCACTCTTTTCAACTGGAGCTCACTAATTCTCTGCTCCAAATACGTTATATTTCTCTGAGACTCCCGGATATTATTTTCAAGACTTTGCTGCACGTTTTCATTAAGTGTTTGAGCACGCATCGCCTGTGCGCCTAAAATCAAGACTTTCTCCCGTTCGATCCTTTTGTGGATATCATTTATAGCTTCCAAGATCTCCTAACACCCTTTAACCCTATTTATCTTTTTTCTCTGGCTTCTTACTTCCATCCTATCTGACTTGATTTTTATAATAAATATATATGAAAATAACAAAAATCTCTTATATTTCTGTGTATTCTGCTTGTTTCTTATTCTTTAAGACGTTATCTCTAGATCTTATCTTTTATCTAAAAATTTTTAATATCCATCTCATTTTTTTATGCTTGGTTTGGTTGGGTTAAAAATCTTCGAAGTAAAAAAATATATGGGGACTTTACAAAAAATAGCTAAATTCGCTTTTTAACACATAATCTTTGCTTAAAAAATAATCAAACACTTTATTCTATGTTTATCATGTATATATCTGTTTTATCTCATTAGACCTTTTTATAGACATTGAAAGCTATCTTATCTCAGTGCACCTATAACCACATCATATATAGTAAATGTATATTAGTTTAGAAAAAGTAGAGAAATTAGCATGGGCAATCACAATCTTATCTAAATACAGAGATTTGCATAATACATGAAAAGTAGTCTTTAAAAATAGAGTGAAATACATATATTAATATAAATATTACATTAAACATTCATAAAAAGTCGTTAAAAATGCATTCAAGGTTAATGTTTTCCTAGAAGATATACAATTGCAAAAGAGGAAATAGCCGCTACAATACCAACCAATAATGTCTGAAAAGCCGAATAAATTGATTTCTTTATAGATCCAATAAGATAAATTGATTTTAGATATCCAAAAATAAATAAAACAACCGCAACAAGAATAACGCTTACTTTAAAGCCGAGAAAGGTATTGTTGTAAAAGATAATATAGGGAATCAGAGGGATTCTAATAGTTAGTTAAATTAATATTTTTCAAATAAAAAGAACTATACAATCCCCCGAGAAAATACGACATAGCTATAGTGATTGCACTAAACCACGCTGTTCTAAGTGATGGTTTTTGCAAACATAAATCAAAACGCATAACAAAGTTTACAAAATTAATAGGATTTTGCTTCAGATAAAAAATTAAAGGCTTGCAAACTTCATCAACAATTCCATAAGATTCTAGTTGATCAACAATTTGCTGTGATCTATTTTCTGGTGCGTGTATCAAAAGATCCATCTGTGTTCTTCGAATATGTTCAAAATGTTCTACCTCCGATTTTGCTGCCAAATACCCACCTAACCCCATTGACACTGCTCCCGACATCAATTCTGCCATTCCTGCTGTTAGAACAATTTTACTATTATAAAAAGATGAAAGTCCAGCTGCTAATGAAAATGGAACTGTCAATCCATCTGAAAGGCCCTACTATAATTACTGATTATTCCCCCTCAATTCCTCTTTACTAACAAGAATAATGTCACTGGCAATACGAGAAGACTCTGAACACATCTCCATCCTCTCTTTATTTAACAAAGGCTCAAATAACTCCATTGTTATATTTTTATCAACTGTTTCTGATCTCTCTATTTTCATAAAATACTCTTTTTTAACCCCTAAAATTTTTATATTTTTTTAATATTTCAATAACATCTTGTAATAAATCCTTAAGTCTTAAAATAATTTAATCTACAAAATAAATTGACCAATCAGAATTCAGCGTTTTCTCATCCATTTTGTTTCCGTGGCAACAATGACCTTGAAAAGTAAATAATGCGTTAGGACACATGCTTGTCCGAAAGATAACATAAAGGGTGGGGTGGCTGTTTTAGTGCAATTGCAAGACTAGTATAGAGTGGAACTGGTAGATTTTTATTTTTTGGATATTGTTTAAGGATCGAGAAATATTAAATATAATTTATAAATAAATGGGAAGATTTAATAAGACGCGATGTATGTATAAAATATAAGATAATTGAATTAGAAGTATTGTTTTTTTGAAGAAATAGAGAAATGCTTTTTATTTGTATATTTCTTATTAATCATGGTTTTTTTTAATTTTATAGAGAACTTGTTTTGAAATTTGAAAAAATTCAAAAATTATGCAGCCATGTTTACAATTCGATTTCAAGATATAAATGCTTATTTGTATTTATTTTGAAAAATATATATTCTAAGTCTTAAATTTTTTAAAAGATCTTTATTTCTTCAATTTAGAATCTTTAAAAACATTTCTTTATATTTTCATCAATATTCTATTAACAAAAATGATTTGAAATGTGAAAACTAGCATTGCTCTTAAAGATTTAGTGCTTTTTTTAAAGACATTAAAATAATTAAAACAAAAAAATCATATTTAATAGCCGATCATTCTAAATAATTCAATTTCTTGAGTCAACAAACATTTTTCATAAATAAACATCTATATATAAGATTCATATCATTTATTACGAAAATAATTTCTACATTGTAAACCTGTATTTCTAATAAATAACATTTATCAATAGAAATATATTAAAAAAATGTCATACTAGATTTGTCCTTTTTAACCTAATTGCAAGTATATTAAATAAATTGAAACTAATTAAAATTAATTCCTATAAATATGACCCAATTATATTAAAAAAGATATGACGAGTCATTATAAATAATACTTTAGTGTAACAACTAATATATCTTCTAATACAAAAAATTTTATCTTTTAAGTACTACAAATATTACTACAATATTTTATATTATCAAGTCCAAAAGAGTTATAATAACTTCTTTATTTCAATAGGAGGACAAAGACCTAATTTTTCAGCTCTATTCCAGCGATCTAAACGAGATAATCCTACAAAAGGTCCATATTTATATGTCAAATCAAATACATTTAACTCTTTACCAATATGTGTTTGTTCATCTAAACGAATAAATGTTTAAATTTCATATTACTTCATATCGATTTGTATATATATACCTATATCTACACAACTTGATTTCTCTAAAACTGAAGGAAAAAAATTCTGTTGAAACTGAGAAAGATCAATAACTTTCTCATTACTTTGTATTTCATTTTTCAGTATATCTTTTTTTTGAGCAAGATCATTCGTTTTTTTTAATTTTTTTGAGCCAACTTTTGAAACTTTTAAAGATGGAAATGAATCTATTAGTTTCTTTTGTAATGGTTTAAGTTTTTTGCCTGTTTTTAAAGAAGGCATCTTAATATTAATTTTTATTTTTCAAAAATAATTTTAATAACATCTTAAACAACGAAAAGTATATAATATATTTGAATACTAAAACTTAACATATGAAATCTAAAGAAAAATGTCTATATATTTAGATAAGTTTATTTCTCTTATTCAAAAGAAATGATTATTTTAATAAATAAATAAATCCCAAAAAAGTCCATATTAAAAATTATTTGATTATTTAAAAGAAATAAAATCCAGGAAAATCATAAATACCTTTAAAATTGACCAGATGTACTTTTATTTAGTAAAATTGTTTCATCCTTTTCCCTGTTATTTTGTTTTTATAATGATTAACAATACATACCTTTTTTAAATAGCAAAAATCTAATATTTGCTAATAAAATAAAGATGTATGTATAAAACCTGAATGTATTTAAAATAAGCACATTGATCTGATGAAGATGCTCTGGAGTAAAGAGCCAATGTATTTTAAAAAAGTATTATAATAAAGTTAACACCGAATTAAAAGAAGAAATAAAACTGAAGCAAGAACCATGACCACAATTATAGAACTATAGAATGTACTAGGATATATATTCCATGCATATTCTTGTAGTGCAAAAATGAAGAATTGAAAAAATGGATGTATACGAGTCCGACTAAGAATATAAGGAATAGTCCATGCAAACCAAGAATAAAATTGATAATGCAAAGAACGTGCACATAAAACCCCAATTAAGTTAGATGTAAAAAGTATAATTACAATAAGACGTTGGGTCTGAAAAGATGTTTTATGTACTTTATTAGCAAATAACGCTTTTGTATTTAATAATGATAACACAAGTTCTTTTAAAGAGCGTCCAGATATCCTAAATATCTATTAGCTCATATAAACGTAATATATATGTATATAAACCTGTTCCATAAAGTACTAGAAAAGACAAAAAGTGTTAATATATGAATAAATAGCAATAAAAAAGAAAATTTCTTAGAAAAGAAGACATCTTCTGATAAAAATTTCCAGTTGACAGACCATTCATAAAGAAACACATGAGAAAAATCAAATGCTCTGGAAATATATTCCTTCTTATAAGAGATAAAAGGTATAAATAGTAATGTCTAAATAAAATAAATGATTTTCCTGTAAAACAATCCAAAATAACCTGAATACCAAAGATAAGAAGAAAATGATATAGCGTGCGCCTTAAACCCAATATCTGAAACAATATTATAGCTATAGCAGGGAAAAAAAGTAAAACATTCATTTTAATTCCCAATGCAATTGCAAAAAAAAAAGTACCCAAAGTCCAAAGATTCTGAACATAAGCGTAGATCCCTATATATGAAAAAAGCATTGCCCAGCAATCATTAAATAAGCGCAATAAATATATACTGTGAAGACGCTTTGAAAAAATTAACATAAAATATGTATATAAAGGCGCCTAATAATATCAAATAAGCATATCAAACCACCTCATATCTACTTTTATTGTTTGATAGATCTTAAATATAAAAAAAAGTGTTGAAAGATAAACCAACATAAAAATATACTGAGCTCTTGCAATATCTCTCCCTCCATCTGTTAATTTATAAAGAAGAGAATATAAATAAAGAAACCCAGATGGATATCTTCAAAATTATAAGAATTCATAAATATAAAATTATAGCCTACACAATTGGACCTGTATCACCCTTGATATTGACATAATTTCTTTCACCTGATAAATAAATAGAAACCTGAGTCATATAAGTATTCCAATCAATTTCAGTGTCTAAAAACTAAGTTAAAAGATATTAATATATACATATTCTTACAAGGAATTTTTAGTAAGATAACCAAGCAAAAAAGAGCATCTAAGAATAATAAAGATAAAGATAGATAATAAGCATAAGAAGATCCATAAAGAATAGACCTCGCTTTATGATATGTGTTTATCAAAGAAATTATGTATAATTTTATCATTTTTAAAACTCAGATTGAATATCAATAAATAAATATTTAATAACTACGTCCAAAGAGTGCAAAAATTTTAGCAAAATTATCGCAAGCAATACAGCGTGTTATACCTTCTTTTAAAAGATGTTCACCAGATGGTTGTTCTAATGGTATACATAGACTTTTTGCACCCATAGTTAATAAACTTTCTTCTTCTGATTCTATATTTGATTCATTTGAACTTTTTTTTCGTATTTCTTCTTCACATGTTGATACTTTACACCATGGAGCAAGTAAAACTTTCTTTTTATTAAGTAAAAGAACAAAGTCATCCCATTTATAAACAATTTCAATGTTTTCATCATACATTCTTTTTGCTTTCTTGTATAAATCTGACTGAATTGTTGTTAGTAATTCAGAAACAGTCTCAGAAAGTGTAGAAAGTGGAATTGTAAACTTAATACCAGTATCTCGACGAGCAGCAATAACTTGAGATGCTTTATGATCTCTCAATCCATATTCTAAACGCAAGGGAACTCCCTACAAAGTAAGCAAATGTAAAAAAATCAATAAAATTAGATAATACCATCATTTCCCAATGAGAAAACTTCCAACCTGGAGAATATAAAGTTCGGGTATCCGAATCAGCACGAATTCCTACTTTTTTAAGCTCCTGAACAATATTTTCGACCCCATCTTGAATCAATTTTTGTTCAGAATTTGTTGTTTTAACAGTAATTCCACAGGGAATAACAATTACTTGAATTTTTGAAACCCTAGGAGGTATAACCAATCCTTTATCATCACCATGAGTCATTATCATAATTCCAATTGCTCTTGTAGAAAGACCCCATGAATTTTGCCAAACATAAATCTTTGATTTTTCACCAGCAACTTTTGTATCAGGATTTTCAACACAAATGTCAAACATCTTGCTAAAATTCTGCCCCAACGAATGACTTGTTCCTGCCTGAATAGCTCTTCCACAGGCAGGAATATATCCTTCAATTGTGGCTGTAAAAGCTGCACCAGCAAATTTCTCATTCTCTGATTTTATTCCTTTAATTACTGGAACTGCAAGCAAATCAAGATAAACTTTTTCATACAAATCTAAAATTTCAAAAACTTCTTTTTCAGATTCTTTTCTATCCAAATAGGCTGTATGACCTTCTTGCCAGAGGAATTCTCGAGTCCTCAAAAAAGGCTCTAAATGGTCACCAAAGTGCAGATATATACATAACATGAAACTCACGAGGATGCTTAAACTCCCATCTAACAACAGAATTCCATTGATTAAGTTTTAATGGCAAATCACGATGACTTCTTATCCACTTAGAATAATACGAATACATAATTGTTTCTGAAGTCGGGCGAATAGCAATTGGTTCCTCAAGATTAGAATCCCCACTAACAATATCAAAAATCAACAACTTAATAAATATATATTACGCTTTCGTTATCCAGGCAACTTTTAGAAATCAGAAAATTCACTTTCAAGACTATATCTATTACCTTCTGGAGCAAATCCTTCTATATGATCTTTTTCTTTCTCAAGAATTTTTGAAGATACAAACATAGGAAAATAACAACCCTCAACTCCCATTTTTTTAATCTCAGCATCAAACCATTCTAACATATACTAAGACTTAATATCAAAAAAAAGAATTGTTACTCTGTATTTCCTCCCATATATAAAAAGATGAAGGTTTTAATATATAACATCCAGAAATATCATAGTAATCAATCCAATTTAATCAGAATAAATAAAACAATTCATAAAACCTACCATATTTCCCTTAATTAAAACTTGACGATACCATTCAGAAAAGTTATCTTTTTTTTTAACAGTAATACCAATCAATGCACCTTCTTGCATACCTAAAACTAAATAATAATAAAAAATATAAATCAAAGCCAACCATTTTTGCTAGAAAGGGAACCTTTCGATTGTACACTAGATTTCGGTCTAAATTATAGTTAGCTATTTTTATAGAAACCATATCTAATTACTTTGATGATAAATCTATATCTGTTCTCTTTACATCTAAATCCACAAGATACTTTAATAATTGATCTCTTGTTATAAAGACAGTTTTAGTGCAAGACAAGCGAAATGCAAGCAATTCTGTCTTTAAAAGTATGCGAGAGTCTAAAACAAGATGTATTTTTGATATATTTTCCCTTGTAAGAGAAAAAAGAGAGACTTTTTACAATCAATCAATAAACATTGTCACCCTAACAAATAAACAAGCACCTTCTTGACTTTTTACTCCAAAGAAATCTGATATTAGCTCTGATTGTGCCCTGTCTAATGATTTATAGTTCAAAACTGATGCAATGTAAGAAAAATCGATCTTCGAGTCCTCCAATGCAACAACAAAGACCAATTTAAATTCCTGGTCATCATTTCTCCCTGTTCTTAGCAATTTTACTCTTATTAAGAGATATTTATCAAAAATAGCTTGTTTTTCAACGTTTTTTTTCCACAAAAGTTCTGAAGGGGCTTCTTCATGACTAATAATGTATCTATCACTAATAGAAAGACAAGATAGTCCATATAGTATGTCTTTTTCAGCCATTTGTTATATATTATTTCACTACAAATTTTTGGTAGGTTATAAACCTCTCTCAGCGTACGAAGCTCAACCTCGGGCCTTTTGACCGCAGAAAAAGTTAAAGACGGGATTAGGAGGGTTAATAAAGGCCCCTCTGCAGGAAAATGGCGCAATTATTCCAGCAATCATTGGATTCTAATGTCTGTAAGTTTAATTATACGCTTTTGAAGGGAGAAATTTGACCCAGCCAGTCTTGAGCGGTGAAAAAATAAGTGGATCAGACGTTAGAGATCAGCATGGTAAAAGAGCAGACAAAGAGGCTTTAGAAGCCCGTATAAATGGATTGTAATAGTATTCTAATATCGTGTCCTTAGTTCTTGCGGCACAAACACTCTCAAATGTGCTTAAATCGTCACTGGGTCCAGTGGGTTTAGATAAAATGTTGGTCGATGATATTGGGGATGTAACAGTTACAAACGACGGATCTACCATTCTTTCGTTGTTGCATGTTGAACATCCTACGGGGAAAATGCTCGTTGAATTGGCACAACAACAGGATAAAGAAGTGGGAGACGGTACTACGTCAGTAGTTATTATTGCGGGTTGAGATCCTGATTATTTATATAATGAAAAAAGCATTGTATTAATATAGAATTTGTTAGCGGAATTACTACGTCGTGCAAATGAGTTGGTAAAAAATAAGATTCATCCAACTACCATTATTTCGGGCTATCGATTGGCGTTAAAAGAGGCGCTAAAATATCTTACAGAAATGCTGCAAATTAAGGCAGAAAATCTTGGGAGAGAGTGTCTCTTAAATGTTGCTAAAACAAGCATGTCATCGAAAGTGATTGGAAGGCATTGGAATTTAGTTTTTTTCTTGTTCTTATTATATTAGTGATTCTGATTTTTTTGCGAGTATGACTGTAGATGCTATTTTATCAGTTAAGACAGTCAATGCCCGCGGAGAAACAAAATATCCGGTAAAGGCGGTTAATATTTTAAAAGCACATGGGAAAAGTTCACGAGAATCAGTCTTAATTAAAGGGTATGCTATAAATTGTACTGTTGCAAGCCAAGGTTTGTTGTTAAAGAAGCAAACTAGAAATTGAAAATCTGTTTAGCAATGAGGACTAAAATTACGAATGCAAAAATTGCATGTTTAGATATGAATTTGCAGAAAGCACGCATGGCATTGGGCGTGAATATTGTGATTGATAATCCAAACCAACTAGAACAAATTAGAAAACGAGAAAGCGATATAATTCTAGAGAGAATTCAAAAGATTCTTGCATCAGGTGCAAATGTTATATTTACAACTAAAGGCATTGATGATCTTTGTTTGAAACTTTTTGTAGAAGCGGGTGCCATGGCAGTAAGAAGATGCAAAAAAGAAGATTTAAAAAGAATTGCAAAGGCAACAGGCGCAACACTTATTAACACGTTATCAAATTTAGAAGGAGAAGAAGTTTTTGAAACATGTTATCTTGGATATTCAGATGAAGTTTCACAAGAACGTATTTCTGATAATGAATGTATTTTTATTAAAGGAACTCGATCATTATCATCGGCATCCATTATTTTAAGAGGCCCAAATAGTATTAAGGTTAAATATTTTAGTCATTTTTCTTATAAAGTTAGATTTTCAATTGGATGAAATGGAGCGTTCTCTTCATGATTCTTTATCATGTGTGAAACGAACATTAGAAAGTGGATATGTAGTTCCAGGCGGAGGTGCTGTTGAAACTTCTCTTAGTATTTATCTTGAGAATTTTGCGACTACATTAGTTCTTTTGTTTAATTCTTTTTAAACACTACTAATTTATTACACAGGGTTCTCGAGAACAACTAGCTATTGCTGAATTTTCCTCTGCCTTATTAATTATACCAAAAACTCTTGCTGTCAATGCTGCCAAAGATGCATCTGAGCTTATCGCTAAGCTACGAGCTTATCATGCTGCTAGTCAAAATGGTACAAAAAAAAATTATCTAACATATGGATTAAGTTTGCCTGATGGAAAGATCCGCGACAATGTTAAAGAAGGCATACTTGAGCCATCTTTTTCCAAGATTCGAAGTCTCAAAAGTGCCGTCGAAGCATCTATAGCTATTCTTCGTATTGACACCTCAATTAAGCTTGACTCTGAAAAACAAGATCTACCACAAGAAGGGCACGATCATTGATGTATTTTGTGTATTTTTATTTATTTCAAAAATTTATATATTTAAGGCAGAGTGCTTAAGCCATCAATCGTGCGCTTATTACCTCTAACAAAGCCTCCAATTTTGACCGGGAAAATAGAGATATTAGGGCATTTTGGAGTGCTTTTTAAGAAGTCCATACATGTTTCTGGATATTTTCTTATTATTTTGCCGTTTTTAAGAAGTTTTTAGCAGCTTTTTTGAGGAGAAACAATCAAATCAACAAGCAGTGGATATTCTTTAAAAACACCTGTTGAAGGGTTAAAGATAGTCTAATATACATTAAGAGGGATAGAAATAGATATAAGGCTCAAGGCTTTTATGGATTATTCAAGCGAAGATAAAGAAAATGATTATTTTGCTCAAGAAAACTTTCCAGCAGATATCTCTCCTCGTTTGGCTCTATTATTCACAAGAATACAGTATAGAGGAACACAGCCACTATTTCCAGCATCTTGGAAGGCAAGAGATGCACTTTGCCGGCCAAATTCTGATAAAATACAGATAGATTTTCTTGGACTCCCATCTACGCTTTTTGTCCAAAATAATTCTAATTTTAGGCCGCCAATATGTTCTATGAATAATACAGATAGCGGTGAGTTCAGAGGTTGTTTTATAATATGTATTTTTTCTTTTTTTATAGTTATTTTTTATTAGGGAAATTAGCTTTTAAAAGATTAGTATTTCTTGGGCGAGATATTCGGGATAGAATCCAGATCAATAAGGAATATCGTTTGCCTCATGATTCTCTTGCTATTGAGCCATATATTTTGAGTGAACTTAAACGTTTTCAACAATGGATGGAAAAAGATAGCGTAGGACGTATTTATCATAATTTATTATATTCATTATCTTTGTTTTAACATTTTTATAGTTTTTAATCTTGAAAAGACAAAGATTCCATATCTTATATATGTATCATCATGCTATTCTGACTTTTCGAAAAATGTAAATATGAATATCAATAATGATTATATGATTGTCGCAGAAAAAATGGAAAACAAATTACGTGAAGCAGCTCAATATCATAGACAACGAATTCTATCAAAATATACGGGTCAATATTCCCTTTATAATTCACCAATGCCTCCTCATGAAGAATATGATAATACCCAAGTAATGACAATTGATAAATTTCCTACAATTTACGGTTTTGCCATATGCAGGTCTCAAGTTGCAATTGTTTCACTGAATTCGAGTGATTTAAAAGTATCATTTATTTATACTTTTTTATCTTTTAACTTTTTAATAGAACCCTATTCGAACGTTACTTGTTATAGATTATTGTAATGTTACACAAGATTTATGGTCTGCTATTGCTATTGCATTAACAATGGTTGCATCTAGAGATGAGACAATAGAATGGTCTTATTTTGGAGGGACTAATGAAATTTCGAATTTAGCAAAACAAATGGCCAACGTAAAAATGACGGAAGATGTTGATTTTTGACTAATTAATGAGTTTTTATTTAAACATAACCAAGTCTTTTTCTAATCATGTTATCGACTAAGTTTTTAATTTACTGTACACGAATGTATTAATCATTAATGATAGTGGAATTGTTACTTTTGTTTATTAAAAGCGAAATTTTATAAGAATACGCACTGCTGTAAGAAATTGAAACTCATATTTCATAATTGTATTAATAAAATACCATCATTTTTCAAAAAACATTTATCACATAATTTAATTTAAAAATGTAGCTTTTAATAAATACTGATATGAAATATTAAACAACATTGACAACCCTTTAATGCAAGGCAACAGTCCTAAAAGGATTCTTCTATTTTGCATTTTCTCTATTAAATGATAATTTAATATTTTATTTCACAGACTTTAAACAACCATAAAACAAAAAAGATTTGAGAATGCTAAATTACACTGAAATTAAGTGATGCACTCCACATAGAAACTGCTAAATCTCTATCGTCGAATAAAAAGATAGACATGATCATACGAAAGCCTACTGAGCTTTTTATATGGACCTTCAAGACACATCAAAAGACCACCAAAACTTATATATACAGATCTAAAACACTTTAATTTGTTTATCAATCAATGCAAAACGCCAACACTAAATCCTTTTCGCCTTCATCAAACCGATAGACCTTTCCATACATAATATAATCCGCACTATCTTTAAAAGAGTCATGCAGCGTGCTGGCAACCTGAACGGAGATAGATTCATTTGGTTTTAATGGATAAAGCTCAGAGTTAATGTCTAAAGTTAATTCCATGTCCTGAGAGGAAGAAATAGCCGTAATTCTTGAAACTAAAGCAGATAAAAAACATATATACAAATAGATATAGACAACCCCTATCAAATTTCTGAGAATCCACTGTATTTATATGGAAAATCTCGTCAATCAAGACCATCTCAGTAGACATGTCTATCTCGCCCTACAAATATGCTAAATTATAGCGGAAAAAAGGTACCACAAGCTAAGACACGCTATTCTAGACACTATTTTATCAGAAATATGGCTTTAATGGCTGCTTTATACCTTAGTTCAGACCTGTATATTTTTATATATTTCTTGACGTTGCCCGATCAGACCTCATTTTTTTGCTGATAATAAGGCATAAGATGGTTCAGCAGAAAATAGAGAGACAATGCGAAGATCTTATGAGCAAGACCTCTTCGTCAAAGGTCTATTAAGTATTTGTCGAAAGAACCGCTTTTTTCTAACTATTTATAGGTACTTTTGGTCGGTGCAGGTGGCATTGGATGTGAGCTGCTTAAAGGCCTCTTATTGTCTGGCTTTGGCGAAATACATATCGTAAATCATCGAGGCAGTCGTAGATATTCTTGTTTATCTGCTTAGATTGACCTGGATACAATTGATCTTTCAAATCTTAACCGCCAATTTTTGTTCGAGAAAAAACATATTAAGAAGCCAAAATCATTGGTATTCGTGCTTTGTCTCGTCTCAGTATCTTATTTTTATAAGGTTGCAAAAGAAAACGCACAAAAATTTAACCCTAAAGCTATACTTAAAGCATATCATTCAGATATTAAAGATCCAAAGTTTAATATCTTCTGGTTTCAGGAGTTTACCCTTGTATTTAATGCATTGGACAATTTGGGTACTTTTGGAGAGGGGTTTTGTGTATATTTTTTTATTATTAACAGATGCTCGTCGCCATGTCAATAAAATGTGTTTAATTGCTGGCGTTCCTCTTATTGAGAGCGGGACAATGGGTTTTCGTGGTCAGGTTCAGGTTATTATTAAGGTTTTTATTATGCCTGTGCTTTTTATGACTTAATATTTAAGGGAAAAACGGAATGTTATGATTGTAATCCCAAGGAGATGCCCAAGACTTATCCTATTTGTACTATAAGAATGACGCCTACTTTGCCGATTCATTGCACAGTTTGGGCAAAAAATTACTTGTTTTCGTAAGTGTCAGGAGCAGAAAATAATTCGTTCTAAAATAATAGACATATTTTTGATACTAGAAAAACAATTGATGCAGAAAAGGATGAAAAAGAAGGTATTTATAGCTAAATTATTGAGTATTTTTGCTTTCTTAGAAAAAAGATATCGATGATTTATATATTACAAACAATATTTTTGAGAATATCAAAAATTCTATAAAGGATGAAAATTTTTCTGAAAAATTGTTCAAAAAGCTTTATTTTGAAGACATTATACAACTGAAATCTATGGAAGAAATATCTAGAATATTGAAAATAATAAATCCTCTTTCTTATGAAGATTTAAAATCTAAATCGGATACAATTGATAAAGAAAGATTAAAAAATAGCCAATTGGTATGGACCATTGAAGAAAATTTTTATATTTTTCTATTAAGGTAAGAAAAGCTATTGTATTATTTTTCAACTATAAAATCATATTAATTTAAAAGTTTGGAAAATCTTCTAAAAAGATTTATTTCACTTTTAGATTCATCTTCAGATAATAAATCTTCTATCCCATTCGATAAAGATGATGAAGATATGCTGAATTTTGTATCATCATCAGCTAATCTTCGATCTTATGTTTTTGGAATTGAACAAAAGTCAAAATTTGAAATTAAACGTAAGATATTCAATTACCAATTAATTGATTTGTAATTAGAGAAGAGATGGCGGGAAACATTATACCTTCTATTGCTACTACAAATTCCATAATTTCTGGTATTTGTGTTCTACAAGCATTTCATGTGCTATCCAATAACTTTAATTCTCTAAGAACAGTATTAAAGATTTTTTTAATGTTTTCATGCTAAATTTATAAGGTATTTTATTCAAGACGTCCAGAAAGAGTATTTAACAGTGCACCTGCAAGTCTTCCAAATCCACAATGTGAACTTTGTGGAATGGAAACGTCTATATTTTCAGTAGATATTAACTCTGCAACACTTAAGAATTTAGTAATAAATATTCTACAAGAAGGACTGGGATATGGCGAAGAAATAAGCATTATAAGTGATAGACTGTTGTATGACATTGAATTTGAAGATAATCTTAACAAATTACTTAAAGATATTGGAATTCAAAACGGTACATTTTTAACCATTATTGATGAAGATGATAATGAAAAGCTAAAAAGGAAAAACCTAATATTAGTAATAAAAGAAAAGTATCATTTTTTTATATTATTTATATTTTTAATATATTTAGGACATTCAAAAACACAAAAAAACCATATTCCATGTTAAATATTACAATACCCAGGCATTCATATAATTATGAAGCTGAAACAAATGATATAACTAATGAAAACAATAATGATAATGATTTCCAAACTTTAAAAAAAAGAAAATCAGATTACTTAAATTCAGAATCTAATTCGACTACTAAAAAAACTAAAATGGATCCTATTATTATTGATGACGATGACAGTGATGTCGTTGTATTAGATTGTATATGAGAAACAAATTTTTAAATACCACCATCTATATATAGTGTAGTTCCTGTTATAAAATCATTAGACGCAAGAAAAAAGGCCGCAGAAGCAATTTCTTCTATATTTCCAAATCTTCTCATATGGTTGCTAAGTGAAGCAGAATCTCGCATTTCTTTATTCATTTCTATCATATATTAATTTTGCATTTTTCTTTTATAAATCTTACGACTTAACATATGTGTATCAACATAGCCTGGTGAAATTGCATTCACTTTAATTCCTTTAGACGCCCACTCTGCAGACAATGCTTTTGTAAACCCTTCATTTTTAGAAATATCTGATAGATAAATATTTCCTACCTGATATTCCTGCCTTCGAAGCAGCATAGACTGTAGCGCCTGAACCTCCACTTAATGTTATAGAAGAAGAAATATTAATAATTGAGCCTATTAACATTTTATATGATATAATATAAGAAAAGAATACAATACCGCCCTTATTTTTGAGAAAATGTCGTAAAAATATACGACATGAATAAATAGATCCTAAAAGATTTGTTGAAATGATATTTTCAATATCTTCTACAGAAGCTTTGGGAAGAAAAGAATATTGAGATATACCTTAAGACTGAGAAAGGCTCCTTGACAATAGAAATGCATTACCAGCGGCATTTACAAGTACGTGCAACTTATCAATTTTCTTAGCAAGTTGCTCCCACTGATAAGAGTTTCTGACATCCAAACAATAATATTCATGATTCTGACTAGAAGGAAGAGAACGAATAGCACTCTTTAAATTATTTTCATTACGAGAAACCAAGATACAACGATTCCCTTCTTTTGCAAATCTTTGTGCAATTCCAAGACCAATTCCTCTTGATCCGCCTGAAATTAAGCAAATTTTTCCGGAAAAAAAACGCTGATATCCAATATATATATTCAAAAGTCTATCAATATCCGTTCTATTGAGTATATTCCTCAAAAAAAGGGCCCCAAAAATGCCTTTTTTTAGATATTCTTTTTTTGTGAGGTTCATCTCCAGGCACACGTAACCATGACAACGAAGAGATCTAAGCAGAGATAACTAAGAGATTTGATAAAGAAAATAAACGTTTAAGAGGGTAGGAATACAAAATCTAAGTCGAATATGTACATATTTATTTCATCCTTTGTTTTTGATTTGTTTTTTTGCGTTAAATGGAGATAACCCTTGTGTAAATTAAATATCCAAAAAAGAATTTAGTGGAATCCATTGATATATTTTTTAGTATATGAAATCCAAAGTGTGAATTAAGAATCGCCGGGTTTCTAATAATTAGATTAGATTAAATCAAATTTGAAAAAAACATTTTTAATGCAAAACGATTCATAGTAGATAAATGTTTGTTAAAACCAAGTCCCAAATAAATTCATATTTAAACATACCTTAGAATTGCATGCAACTATTTTTATCTTATCTGACACCAATGTATCATTTTCCAGACGAAAACTTGGATTTTTAATAATAAAGGTCCATACTTCATCACAAAATCGGTAGGTATCTAGATGTCCCTAACCCAGCCGGTTACTTCTATCCATAAAAATAATAGAAAATCCCGATTGTGCAATCACAATGACAGAGATCTACAAGACTTACACGAAATGTCATACGAGATCTGACTTTTTCTGTGAGATTGTCGGTAATACTTTTATCAAACTATCTTTTTAAGAAAAAAGATTTAAAAAAAAAGAATGTCTAATGATTCCACATACATTTAAGAGGATTTTCATAGCCAATTGAGGAGGAATCTGCCCCTCACGGATCAAATCGTCCAAAGCATCCGTCAAAGAAATGCCTATTTTCTTTAAATCAACCATTTTTCCGCAAAAAAAAACCGGAAAAAAAAGCATCAAAAACTACATACCAATAGAGCTCCTTCTATACAACTCGTAGTACCGAATATTTGACATTTTGAGCCGCTTTTTGGGTTTTTTCTGTGCACCAAAATTTTATGTCGTCGGGTTTAACCTCGGTCGAAGTCTCAAAAATACGTCTTAATAACCTCTCTACAAAATATATTATTTATACATATTATTATAGGCCTCTAGCTTTTATAGACTCGGGACTTTGATTTATAGTGATTTATTTTTTAATATCTTGAATTTTTATTATAGCCTTTTACCTCATGTTTGCTCTTGTTGCAGCCAATCCGTCTACAGAGCCATCATATATAGGTATTGTCTATGGGTTTCATTAGGAATATTCATATTCTTATCATATTTGCACATTTTGGGCTTTAATTGATGCTTTATAGACGATTTTTTTGCTAAAGTTAGTCCTTATCTGTGGGGTCTTCTTGGGATTGGTCTTTGTATTGGATTAAGTGTTACAGCAGCTGCTTGGTACACATTGATTTTCATTATATCTTTTATATAATGATTAAAAAGAGTAGGGGTATTTTTATCACAGGTACAAGTATTCTTGGTGGAGGTGTTAAAGCTCCTCATATTCAGACGAAAAATTTGATCAGGTATAATCAGAAATATTTATTATAGAATATTATAGTATCGTTAAAGCTGATGGAAAGGGAAATAGTATTATTTTTTGTGAAGTAGTTGCAATCTATGGAATTATTATGTCAATTGTATTTAGCACAAAATTACAGGAAGTAGTAGGGCCAAATCTTTATACAATACAAAACTACAATACAGGTAAAAACAGGAATTTGTAGTAATTTATTAGTAAAAAAATACAGGATATTCACTTTTTTGGGGAGGATTAACAGTAGGAGTCTGTAATTTGGCGTGTGGGCTTGCAGTGGGAGTTACGGGAAGTACTTTGGCTCTTTCAGATGCGCAGGATCCAAATTTATTTGTGAAGATTCTTGTTATTGAGATTTTTGGTTCAGTAATTGGTCTTTTCGGCTTAATTGTGGGATTATTGGTAGGTTTTATGGAATTAGCTAGGAATTAGCTTGATTTCTTTAATAGATAAGCGGAAAAGCTTCCAATTTTAGCTAAATATTTGAAATAAGATATCAATATTTTATTCTAAAAGCAATATTTATTAAAAAATATTAAGAAAATATAATCATTTTATATATAAATATAACAAAAACAGTTACAATTATTAAATGTAATGGTTATAAGATTAATAAATTAGGAATTGAAATATTCTCTAGTTTAATTATTAACTTTTTTTTGAGATTCAATTCTAATTAAAGAAACCTACCAGTATTAGGTTTAATAATAAATAAAACATTAAAAGATGTATAAATATTACTTTATAAAACATAATTCTTTCTATTTTTAAAATGCTATAATAAAAATACACTAAAAATAGAATTATGATCTACAATGATTATTTCTGAATATTTAATATTTACTGTGTTTTAAAAAAATATTTTTATATTAAAATCCTTTAATCTTATGATAATATGATCAATGATCTTTATTTGAAGTCTCATTTAGCAAAATATAATCTTTAAAAAAGACATCTACAATTTTGTCAAGTTTTATCAAGCATATTTTTGTAAATATATTTGTATATTCAATTGAGTTTCAAGAATAATTTATATTCATCTCATTTCCTTTTTGTTAAAATAGAATTTGAATCATAATTACACTAATGATGAAACAAAAAATTATGAATCAAGGTTTATGATGAGCTTTTTAGTGAAAGAATTACTTATAAGTAAAATCTTATGTCTAAAAAAAAGTTTTTATTTCATTTAATTACATTGAGCAGATATTATTATTCAATGAGACAGATACTAAGAGAAATTTATATATTTATATTTATTATGATTTTATAAAGATCATTTTTAACCCAATAATAAATATGATAACTAAAAATAAATAAAAAATAAATTTAGACCCTGCCTTTATCTTAAATCATTTCTTTATAGATTTAAAATAATGTTAACTCAATTTAACTCTAATTTATAAACATAAATATGTGACTAAACGTTTATATTAAATAACAAAACAAAGAACATATAAAAAGTTTCATAAATCCTCTATTCAATTTATCAATTCTATTCTTCATATATTTCTACTAATTTATTATATCGGCATCCTTAGAAGCTTAAACTTCATAATTTTACAAGTTATTAACTTATTTATAAGAATTCAAGGACTTTAAGAAATTATTAAGAAATTTTTTAAAATCTTATAAAGATATTTCAATTTTTGTTACTTTTTAATTTATTCTTCAAAAAGCTATTTAAGACTTCTTATCAAAGGACATAAATCTACTGAGGATCTTTAAATTATTAGAAAAAGTACAGTATTTTTATAAGAAATAAGGCCCATAAGAGCTCAAAGAAATGGGCTTAAATCTATAAGGATATTATAAAAGCTTTTAAACCAAAAAAATACCAGAAAACAAACTTAAAAATGCAAAATTCAAAAAAAGACAAAATTATACAAGGTATAATAGTTTTCTCAAATCAATACATTATAATAAGAAACAAGGAACAAATGATACATCTATCGTTTCTAAACGATCAGTTGAATATTGTGGTTATCCATTCTCAGAAGATCAATATCTACGAGCATTTGTTAAAAAACCACAGAGAAGATCCCCTTGTGCTGATAATTAATACGATTTGCTCTATTTCTATTTACATATTGTAGTAATCAATCGTGGGTACTATGTTCGTTGCAGGGCAATAGAGACAGTTATACAAAATGTATTTTACCTTTCTTTTTGCAAGAAAATTAAATATAATATTTAGTTTGTTTCTGAAGAAAATAATCGTCACAAGATCATCATAAATCTTGGCTGTGGATAGTATGTAGATCGTATTTTACTAATGAATCTAAAGATATAGTGATCCAATGCCATTTCGATATATATCAAAGCCAGATTTTGATCATGTTCGGTTTTTTGATGTTGATTTCCAAGATCTCATAGAAAGGAAAGCTCTTATTATTGAAAAAGATGAGAAGTTGAAAGAAATGTCTCAAAAATATGTATTATCAAGTAAAAATAAATTAGAATTGCAATATCAATTAATTGGCTGTGATATTCGAAATTTAGATCTATTAAAATCAAATGTTAATGAAAAATGTTGTGATATGGAGTCTATGGACATATTGTTTATATCAGAGGTAGCAATGGTATATATACAAACAGAATTTTCTGATAAACTAATTGAATGGGCATCTTCTTTTCCTTATGGTAAGTCTCACTATAGATAATAATTTTATAATTATTCCAGCAAATTTCGTTATTTTGGAACAGATTTTACCATGTTCTAAAAACCATCCTTTTGGTCAAACCATGATATCTCATTTTAATAAATTAAAAACACCATTATATTCATTAGATCATTATCCTACACTTATTTTGGAATATAAACGATTTCTGGACAGAGGATGGAATCATATAGAAGCATTTGATTTATTGACGTTTTGGAATTATGGTATTGACAAAAAATCAAGAAACAAAGTAGATCAAGTGGAATGTTTTGATGAATGGGAGGAAATAATATTATTTCTTCAGCACTATTGTGTTTTAATTGCAAAAAAAATCCCTTCAAAAAGAAATATTCTTTTAAGTTCTCCTCCAGAAGGTCATCAATACTTAAATTCAAATAAACAATCAAAATTTTTTAATAAATCTGTGTCTAGTAATTCTAACAATAACATTGTTTCAAAAAAAATTTATAAAGCAAAGAAGAATATTACTTTTCATAGAAGATTTGGTGCAGCTTCATTATTTGGTCAAAATGCTATTATTTACCATGGTGGTATTTCTAAATCAGGCCGTGATGAAAAGACATTCTTAATAACACATAAAGAGGATGAAATACCAGAATTGAATTTAAAATTAGTAGATTCTCGTGTATGTCATACATTAGATTATTGTTCTAAAGAAGACATTTTAATTTGTATTGGAGGAAGAGAATCTCCATGCAAATTATCAAATTCTGGATGGAAACATAGTCATTTAACACAGAATACAATAAAACCCATTCCTAATGGTGGACGTTATAGACATGGAATGATTAAAGTTACTCTTCAGAACGAAACTAGGTTCATAATATTTGGAGGTAATAAAAAAACATCTAAAATTGTTGATGAAGAATGGATAATGTGGAGTGATAAAAATGGCTGGGAAATATTGGGAATCAATTCAAAGGATAAACCACAACCTCGATGGGGAATGTGTATAATTTGGCTTTCAGAAAGAGAGGAGGGTATTATTTGTGGAGGAATGAATAAAGATGGTCTTATATATGAAGATATATGGACATTTAAAATAACTATTATAAATAAAGAATGGTTTTTAGAATTCTTACCATGGCTTAATATATCCATCTCAGATATTCAACGTATATCTCGATTGGGAGCAAAAGCAGTAAATGTTACAGGAATTTTAAATGGAAATGTATTAATCGTTGGAGGAGTATCCATGTTCCATTGTATTTCTTGGAGTGATCAATTCGTATTGCTTGATCTAGAAAATCAAAAAGTAGTTCCATTAAATGTACAAAGTCTTGAAAATGATCCAATTCTTATTGGTTTTGATTTAATAAGAAGAAATAATGATATATTTATTTTAGGAGGCGGCTGTCTATGTTTTTCTTTTGGTATTTGTTGGAATGATGATATTTTAGTACTATCTGAATCCAATTCAAATGAAGAATGGCTAATTTCCGAATATAAAAGTACAACATCAGGTGTTCCAGCTTTTATCAATAAATTTAATAATAACAATATCAATATGCTCAATTCAATGGTTCTAAAAGATACAAATCCCGCAATTCAGTTAATTTCTAATGTCAAAATTAATAGTAAGGATGAATGGGAAAAAATATTAGAAAAAAACATGCCTATTGTTTTAAAAGAATTAAATATAGGAACTTGTGTGGAGAAATGGACACCAGAATATCTCATTTCGCGCATTGGAAGTACTCGCAAGGTAGATACTATGCACAAATTTATCTTATAGAATTAATATATAGGTTGTTGTTCATAATGCAAAATGTAATTTTATGAACTTTCATGAAAAAAATTTCAATTATGAAACAATGGAATTTGAAGAATTTATTAATTCTATTTATAAAGATGGAAGCAAATTATATATGAGATCAATTTCAACAAAAAATCCAAGGACTAAACCAAGTCTCCTAGAAGAAGACTTTCCAGAAATTTCAGACGACTTAAATATTCCTAAAGAACTATCACAAACTATATGCCCAAATAAATTTTCATCTCCTCTCCGTATTTCTAGTAAAAACATTGGAATGTGGCTTCATTATGATGTAATGTTTAAATATATATATTCAGAATAAACATGTTAAAGCAATTAGGTTATGTCTAATATCCTTATTCAAGTCCGGGGGTCGAAAAAAGTTCAATTATACCCTCCATCAGATGTTTTACATCTTCAATTTCTTCCCGGGTCATCGTCATCCAAAATTCCTAATATTTTTGCAGAAAACCCAGAAAATTTGAAAAATACACATTCTCATCAAGTCACCTTATTTCCGGGAGATATTCTTTATATACCGGCATTTTGGCTTCACGCAGTTCAATCACTTGAGCCTTCAATAAGTGTGAATGTTTTTTGGAGACATCTGGATCATCAATACTATTCGACTTTAACTAATGATGTATATGGTAACAAAGATTTAAAAGCCTATGAAAATGGTCGCATCCTAATTAAAAAGATAATCGAAGGTTTTCGAGGACTGACAGGGAATGAGAGAGGATTTTATTTACAAAGATTAGCAGCAGAGCTCATAGAGATGTCTAATATATGAACCCTTGAAATAGAATGTTGATAAAAATTTTAAAATCTAAATAAAAGTGTTTAAATGTAAAAAACAAATAAAAGAATCAAAAAAAACCAATACCATGAGCCATTATCAAGAATATTCATTTGAGATCTTCATTAAAATTGTCTTAAGAGAGGCAATACCATGCAAAACATTTTCATCCGAACCTTGACCAGCAACCCAATGTGCATGTGCAAAATCAATTAACCGACAAACTGAAATATGGGGAATATTGGATTTTTTTTCACTATCCATGCTATCAGTACTACTATTACTAAATTGACTTTCAATATCTAGTTCTTCAACATTTTGTTTTGCAAGATCTGATTGTTTGATTCTTTGCATTAATACTTCTGGATCCCCTTCATATATAAACAATAAACTCGAAGAATACATTCGAACCTCAACTTTATTCAAAACTTCTTGAATTTGTGTTAAACTATTAATCCATTCAGAAACTACTCTTGACCGTAGTTCTTTTGCCTCTACGGCCGATAAAAACTTATTTAAACCCTCTGATATCGTCGAAACGGTCAACGACTTGCCCCATTCCTTTGAATACGAGTGATACGTTTCCTCATTTACATTCCATATTCTCATTGCTGACACACGAAATCCAAGACAGCCACTTGTTGTATGTTTAGAGACTTCTTCAAGCCGTTTTCGCTTCTCAGGCGATACGTCATCATCCCAAAGCCTCGAACCAAGCTTTATATCAATGGTACATGGCCGAACAAAGGGATAACTTAAATTTTCAAGGACAATTGCATCCGAGCCTACTGATGACCTATTTACAGATTCCAATGATGATTGAAGCGTCAGATTCCCCATGTAGGTAGGCATCCAGCGCTGAAACGCTGGAAACTCTTGCGCCATTATATAAAACGTCACTTCTGCCGGTATACAAGGTTTACATATAATAATCCCAGATTTATCTGACAAAACTCCTTCATGACCCGCCGTCTAATATTCATCAGAAAAACTAATCCAATCATATCCCATAGTTTAAATAGAAAAAACCTGATGAATATAAGGAATAAAAGCTGAATCCATACATTAAAAAATTTCAAAATAAAATTTAAGATTTTTATGTGTCACGTGAAAAGGCTGAAATCACGTGACCGCTATTGAAGCAGAGTCAGAAGTTGAGAATGAATGAAGTGAAAGATCAATAGTAATAAGAAGAAAATATGAGAAAAGACGGGTACTTATTTGTCCTGATTAGATGTGGTTGTTTGGTTGAGTGTGAGTTTAGATCCATGAACACGAATACGATAAAGACTAGAAGTTAGAAAAATAAAGAAAAAAATAAAAATAATACCAAGTAAACTTGTCATTTCCCCAGTTATTAAGAATGCGGAAAAGGACATTTTGCACAGGAATATTTAATTGTTGGATAACCGCAGGGATAGGAAAAGTTTGAATTGAATAGGTAGAAAAAATATCATAAGTCACAGTTGCAATCAAAAAATATGATTTAGATGGTGGATTAGAATTGAGTGGTTGAGATGATGTATGTTGAATCACTAGTTCCTGTAAATCAGGTTGATCGATATGAGCCCAAAATTGAATATCTCGTGGAGCAGTAGAAATATCGTGAGCAATATCAGAATGAACATGTTCAATGGTTATGTCAGTCAAAAAAATAGTCTCACTTAAACGAATAGAAATTTGTCCAGAAGAACCAGGAAATGCCCAGCACATTCCTACAGTGTTTTCATGATTAATAGCCATTGCAGGTGGATAACCCCAAGTACAGCCAATATTCCAAAATATTTTAGATAAAAGCCTTGGAATAAACCTAGTAGGTCTTTGTAGATATGTCGGTGATGTAAGAAAAGGGTCAATTCTTGCACCGGAAGAGTAAAGAGCAAAATCAGGCCGAGCTAATACATCAGAAGAATATTTATGAAGAGCAGCCTCAATCAACGTTTCAACTACTTTGTTGAAAGCATCCCCATCCTTCGGATATTTCAAATGATCAATTTCTATTTTATTTTTAAACATATAATCTATTTTTTTGAAGCGATCATTAACTTGTTCTTTCATCTTCATGAAATCATTTTCTAAATCACTTTGAATCTTTTTCAAGTTCTCTTTAAGCGTAATCATAAAGTATGTTTTAGATACAATTAAACCATTCTCTTCACTCTTTTTTAAATCTTCTCTGGTTTGAGTTTTAATAAAAGTTTTCATATTTTCTTCATTATTTTTAAGGAAATTTGCCCATGAAATTAAATATGAAGCATTCTCATCTCTACTAGACTCCTTTCCAAATGATGCTTTTAAAACATTATCAATTTCTAGCCGATCAGGAAAAATCTCTCTAAGAAGAATCCAAAATTCAGGACTAATATCTATTTTTTTGGTCTTAGGATTTATTTTTACAACAAGTTGTGGTGGAAGATAAGAATCAATTACTTTAATAATTTTGTCCGTAATATATTTATCATTTGAATTATTTTTCAAAATCATTTGTGAATTATTAAACTCCTTATAAAGACAATCAACTGATTTCTTAATAGCAGAAACTTCTAAATTAAAAGATGCCAATGAATTCTTACAATCATTAAATTGATTTTCACATTTCGAAGTATTTTTCTGTAAAAAAGAAAAAGAATCAAAAAGGTTAGTAATTTGTACTTTCTTCCTATCGTCTTGTAGATTTAGGTTTGATATCTCTTTTTTAGTTTTTTCAAATGAATTTTTAAATACAATAAACTCTTTTTTTAATAATTTGGTTGTTTCCGAACTTTCATGTCCCTTAATACCCATTTCTTTTATTACTTTTAACATATTCTTATTATCCTGAATTATATTTTGAATTGTCGTCTCATAACTCTTTAAAGTTTTCTCCAAATTTACTAAGCGCTGTATTAATTCATCCATATTTTGAGGACTTGAATGATTATATAATGATAGTGAATAAGGCCTATAAATCCATTTCAATTTCACATAATTTTTCTCTAACAGAGTTGGAATAGTGATAGCAAATACTATAGAAAGAATAATAAATATGGTATACGCTTTTCGAATAGTAATCTTTAAAATTGATTTGACTATGTGAGAAAATAAAGAAATAAGAGAAGTAATTGGCCACATAAGTAAATTAAAACAATAAACGATAAAATCCTTGGAAAGAGATAGAATCATAAAGGAGTAAAAGTGGATAAAATTCAATATTTTGTTCGCTTGTTTTTCATACTCATCATCAAGGTATTCTTGACTATCTGTATTCATATAATCCTCTGGAATACTAGAATCATAATCATCAAGAAAGTCTCTAAAATCTGTTTCATTCAATTGACTGTATAAAAGTTCTTCTTCTTCATATGATCGAGATTCAAGGTTTTCTAAATTTCCTGAATTATTTGTTGCATCATAATTTAATGACAGACGTGAGCCACCATCTACATTATCATATTCTCTTAAATAATAGCGAGACACTTTTCCATTTTGTTTAATATTCTGATCTTGATCTGTACTTTCTATATAAAATTTAGTTGTATATTATAATCAAAAAAACAACAACTCTTAGAATTATTTCCGAAAACTTTCATGCCCAATTGATCATTTTGAGGCTTAATATCTGGAGAATCTGGATTCTCATCCATTTTTTTCGAAACTCTCTGAGATCTATAATAGATTAGAAAATAACTTATTAAAATCTTAAATACCCTCTTTTACGTTCTGTATTTCTCGGACTCGGAGAATATAGGGGACTAGTGTTTGAAGGTTCTTGTTTTAAAAATTTAGGTTGCTTTAAAGGCGTAATATTTTCATTTATATAATCCTTTCTTTGAGTATTTCTTTGTGCAGCTCTAAGTGCTGAGGCAAGACCAACAGTTGTATCATGAAATGATGGAATATCTGGAGGATTAATTGAGGGAGAACCATATGAAAATGACGGTGAAGCTCCCGATGAGGGCAATGGTGCAGCGGGACGATCTCCAGTGATAACCCTAGACCATTGACGTTGATTACGAACTCTTCTCCCCCCAACAGGAGTCTTTGAAGAAAATAAGATGATTCTGACAAGAAATGTAGATCCATACTGACCTGAGTAAACATTTTCTTGAAAAGACAATAAAAAAGAGATTTTTCAAAATAAAATCAATTTAATAGCAATATTCCCTTTAATTATATAATTGTTATCTTATAATAATAGGAATTGAGTAATAAAATGACTTGATAATTCTTAAAAAGTGATAACTGTTGACTTCGTCCTTGGTTTAAATATAGTCCTTTTTTTTTATAAAAAAAAAGTATCCTTAACTTAGAAAATATTTCAAATAAGGATCTGAATAGTTTCCTGTATTTTTATAATAAATCATTAATATCCTTAATAATTTAGATTTTTTTTTAATAGAAACTGGCGTCCTTAGCGTAATCAATATTAAACCTTAAGATTTATACAAGTAATAAAAATGAATAAAGATGTAGCAAAAACATATATTCCATGCCATGCTTCCCGCCTTTTATCTAATCTTAATATTTTCTTAAATTGTTAACTTTTAAAAAAATAGAAATTTGTAAATTTACCTCTTGTAAAAATCTTTATCCATAGTTATCCTTTGATAAAACACTATTCAACTTCATCTTTAAAGATGGAAAAATAGAATGTATCTGGAAAGGCATTAGTTTATTTAATAAATAAATAAAAATACCTATGTGTTTATATTCATCTGTCTTTATAAGTTTATTTTTAACTTCTTTAAAAAATCATCCATCATTATAAATAGCCATTAAATTGCTCATTGAATCATATTTCAAACTTTAATCTTTAGATCTGTAAACAGGCTCGTATTTTCTTTTGAAATAAGAAATTCAATATAGAGAAAAAAAATATTAAGACAGTTTTTTTTGTAATTATCCAAATCCCGTCCATTCAATAGTAAAGATATGAGCATTATTAGTATTAGGATTATTTGCTCCAATAACCCAGGCCTTTTTAACATTTGTCCCAAGTCTTCCACCACCCACTATATTAATTATAGAAAATTCCTGTTCCCATTCCATTACATTGACTAAGAAATGAGAATGATATTTTAAAGGATCACCTGGATAAGCAAGATAATGAGCGCCAAATTTGAGACCAGGTGTCATGTAATATCCTTTATCATGAAGATATTTCCATACAGAATATCTAGAAGGATCCACCTTTACTTTAGGAGACAATTCCATAGGCATTGTGTAGAGTGATTTCTTAGATTTTGTTGGAACAATAATATTTCGTGGTATATCATCTTCAGTATCACAATTATCAAGAGAAGAGATAAGAGAATCCAAGTTAGAAGAAGAAGTATCCTTTAAAAGGTTTATAGCAGACTTCTTCAATAAATTTTGTTTATATTCCATATTTTGACGTTTAACATCCATTATTCTCTTTTGTTTAACATAAAGCACATCTTCCAAAGTAACATTTTTGATATAAAGCTGGTGACGTAGCTTGTCATCTACAATATAAGCATGTCCTGAATCAGATCAAAAATAGAAGAAGATATAGGCAGAGAATATCAACCCTGATCAACAAGCCATGCAACTTCTTCCGGGATTAACTCCAATGGAAGTCCAAGAAAAATATTTTGTTGAGGTGCCTGAGGTAGTGTTCCAACAAAGAATCCACATATATGATATTGAAGTCTCAATTGCATTACCGCTTAAAATATGTCAGAAGACATATAGATCTTAAGATAATTACTCTTATAGTCATAAATAAAATAGCTTGATGCAACAAAATATATAATAATAGGATCCTTTTTTATTTCAAATATTGAGTTTGACATTTATTTACTGTAAAAAACATTATTAGCCATCAAATCATAACTTTTTTAGAAAAAAAGAAGATAAAATGATCATTCATAAAATAATTATTTTCTATCAAAACAACATAAAATTCCTTCTATGCTATTCAGAGGATTGACAGACTGGTTAATGTTTTTTAATCATTAAAATCCGATTTTTCTAAGTTTAAAAGATCTACCTTAAAAAATTCAAATAATTTTCTAACAAATCAAATATCAAGATGAAATCAAATGTAATAACCTTTACAGAATACTTTATCGATAGTTAAAACATATTTATCAAAGCCTTATTAATTAGAAATATTGAAAGTTTTGCAAGAGTAGCTGATCGGTAGATTATAAAGTCGAGGACATAGAAAATAAAGCAAAATATGATTAAAAATAAATATACAAGGGTTGATATCTTTCGTCACACAAGGCTATAAAATATATGGAAGAGTGGCACTAAAATCAATTAAAATTTTTCAAAAAAAAAGTTATGAAACCTTATACCAAGACTAAAAGCGAGAACAATAAGCGTTTTAACTCGTTTTCGCTCAATCACAACCTCTTTTTCGAGTTGCTCAATTTTAGATCTTTTAATTGGTACAAAATCGTCAGGACCACTGAGTTCCAAAGGTCGTTTTTTAGAAATTCGAGGTATATCTAAATTAGAAGCAGAAAAAGTCGGAGAAAGCGTTCTTTTAGCAGGCTTTAAAGGTATTTCAGAATTCGCTTTTCTGGGAGATCGAGGTGCCTTTCTCTCTGGAGAAGCTGATTTAACACGAGATTTCTGAAATGGAATTTCACAAGAAAAAGGTGAATTAATATCATTAGACATCGAACAATCAAGACCAGAAACAGGATCCACACTAGATTGTATATATTTCCTAATTATTTCTGGCTCCAGATTCTTGATTGGACAACCAATGTCATCAGAATTTTCAGAAACATTAATTAAAGCCCTTATCCATGACCGAATTCCATAATCTTCAGCAAGTAAGAGCGCTAGTAGATAAAGATATTTAATAATAATAATAATAAAACAACGAAATCACACCATCATCAAATGCAACCCATATTCCCGAGACATAAAGACTAGAAGTAGCACTGCGTAAATGTTTCACATAATTATCGAGCTCCAAGCGCTCTTGCGCCTTCGTCGCTGAAGGAAAAGCACAGCGAAACCTAAAATCACAAATTAAATAAAAATAAAGACGGATAACATTTATGTCTTAAAATCCATACATTGATGTTGCGTTAATATAACCCTTATCATGTTTCATAACCACAATAAAATTAGAATTATTTTTTTCACTAATAACAACTGGCAGAAAGATAAAATCCATACATGTATTATCTTCAAATCGAGTCCTATAAACCTTGCATTCCCTAACAATAGACTCTAAAACCACCATTTAGCTTCCTTTTTTACCCAAAAAAAACCCACTTTTAATCTTTCCAATAAATTTGTTTTTCTCAGGAAGATTCCTCATCTGCTCTTCTCTCTAACCCCCTCAAACCCTCATTCAACCAGCCTTATCTTTTATATCCTTTATTTATTATCTCGTCGCCCAAGCCTCATCAACCCTAACCCTAACCCTCCCTCCTCAAATACACAAAGCCCCTTCTCCTCCCCCTCACCCACTATTTCTGACGCAGTCAAAGCCTTCAGACACTGAAATAGCAGTAAAACTTGGTTTTTTTGCTCTCAAATTTTTTGGTGTCACGTGACCTTTGGGGGGGAGCGATAAGATGAGATGAAAGAGATAAGACGTCAAGAATGTTGAGGCGGCAGGGAATCCGAGTATTTTCCATAGACTTGGGGCATATTCTAAGCAGGAATGTCTGCAGAGTTGCAGTGGCTCGCGGGTATTCGTCTACAACGAGGATTCCTGATTTTTCCCACTACAAGTATTATTGTGAGGCCCAATAACAAGGTGTTAAAGGATGGTTGACTAGGTCGGGGGCATCGGCACAGGTAAACCGTACATTTTCATATTTTATGGTTGGGACGTTTGGGATGGTGGCAGCGGCAGGCGCTCAGGCAACGGTTACCGATTTTTTATCGAATATGTCAGCTTCAGCAGATGTTCTTGCGATGGCAAAGATTGAAGTGGATTTGTCAGCTCTTCCAGAGGGGAAGAACCTGATTATTAAGTATGTGTTTATGTCAATGGGCGTCTTTTAATTTGGATCAGATGGAGGGGGAAACCTGTGTGTTATAGAGATATTTAGATATTATTAATAAGGGCAGGTTTTTATTCGACATCGTACTTTGGAAGAAATTGAAGAGGCACGTTCTGTTAATATTTCGTCACTGAGAGATCCTCAGACAGATGACGAGCGTACTAAAAGGCCCGAATGGCTCGTTATGATTGGTATATTTTCAAGATTTTTATTTTTTATTAATGATACAGGTGTTTGTACACATCTAGGGTGTGTCCCTATCGGGGAATCGGGAGACTATCATGGATGGTTTTGTCCATGTCATGGATCTCATTATGATATATCAGGCCGTATACGAAAAGGACCAGCGCCTCTTGTAAGCCTTTTTAATTTATATATATATTAATCTTTAGAATCTTGAGATTCCTGAATACAATTTTGTCGATGAACACAAGCTTGTCATTGGATGATTTGTTGTATGATTCTTCTAATCTCATTAATTTAATAATTTCTTATTCATTTAGTTTTTTCATTTTATTTACTTTAAAAAAATATATCATTTATACCATTTTATAACGTCATAAAAAATATTTTTTAAAAAAATACAAGAATAAGCTGTTGTTCTTCTCTATTTCTATGAGATATTCTTTATTTTCTATTTCAAGGGACTCTAAATTGGTTTTTGTTCCAAAAAGTCGTAATATGATGTCCTTCAAACCACTTGTTACAGGCTCTGCATCATTAAAAAACATAATTATTAAGGAAAATGTTTCAAAACATATTCAAAACTATGTTTCTTGGATCAAAATATACTTTGCTTCAGTAGAAGAAAAGTTAAATCAGTTAACAGGATATACAAAGATTGAACAATTGAAATGCTC
Organism: Pneumocystis wakefieldiae; assembly: GCA_017301755.1. Lineage (NCBI taxonomy): Eukaryota > Fungi > Ascomycota > Pneumocystomycetes > Pneumocystales > Pneumocystaceae > Pneumocystis > Pneumocystis wakefieldiae. Next base: position 491,634 of record CP054532.1, on the reverse strand, counting down.
AATATCTCAACAAGGTTTATACTTCAATCTATTGTAATTCCTTGGGTTGATCTATTTTATCAGAAATTAATCTGAAAAAAGCTCGTATAGAAACTAAGGAAGCTAAACATAAACATACATTGGCAATTCAAGAACGATTAAAATTACAAAGAGAAGTAAATGAGCTTTTACAACGTAAACATTTATGGACACCTTCTGATCTTGAACGATTTACTTCTTTATATCGTCATGATCATATTAATGAACAGGAAGAACAAAAGGCCTATGCAGATTTAATTGAATGTGAAAGTAAATTAGATGAATTGCAAGCTCAATTGATACATTTTATGCTTAGAAGATATCATGAGGAACAAATATGGAGTGATAAAATTCGGCGAATGAGTACTTGGGGAACATGGAGTCTAATTGGATTTAATATTATGTTATTTTTAATTATTCAGCTTGGATTAGAGCCAAGAAAACGTAATAAATTAATGAACGATTTGAAGCAGCACTTTGAATTACTTTCAGAGAAAAATCAAGTTAATTCTGTTATAAAAGAAACAGCAATTCAAGACTCTAAAAATTTAGAAAATACATACACTCCTCCTCTTTCTGTAGAATCAAACAAGTTTCAGAAAAAAACAACTTTACAATATTTTCATGATATTAAAAACATGTTTTATGGAGAACCAATTGAACCAAAAACGGTTTCTATATTGTGTGTATCAACTGCTTTTCTTGGAGCTACATTATGCTATTTAATTCAACAGTTTTTATAGAGAATAAAAGTATTCTAACTTTTATATATGTTATTAAAAAGATATGTAAATATTAGAGGGTATCTCTTGGGACAAAATACAGTCAATTCATATTCTACTCATAATTATTCTTTTTCGATCCACGTTTCTGGACATTTTATAATTATCTATATTTGAATTACTTGTATTTTGGGCTATTTGTTCCGCTTGATTTATTAAAAGGTAATTCTTTAATAATTTCTATGATGTTTTATAAAAATATCATTACATTTACTTATTTATAAGACATACAATGTTTTAGATCAATTAAAGTCAACTAGTTAAATTTTAATAGCCTATTTTTTTCTTTATTATTAATCAAATTTTTAAAAAATTAATAAACTTTTAATTTATTTATACAAAAGATATTTAGTTTTTTATAATTTTATTAAAACTAATCTACACTATCAAAAATTCTTGTTCATCATATCATTCTTGTTATTGCTACTAAATAGAGCTTTTAATTTATGTTTAATTCTTCTTTCTTTAAACTCAATATGTCTAAATATTAATCTTTTTATTACAAAAATTGTTCAATCCTTGAAAATATATTCAATTCTAAGAGAAGAATAAAAAGAAGTAAGTTGATAAATTAGCTGATTTCAAAAACAATATGTATTAATAGAAAAATATACTCTAATATTTCTACAACATATATATTAAAACATCTATTTTTACAATGTACATTTTTAAGCAATTTCAAAATATGTCAAGATTTATTAATAAACAACATGTCAAGAATACATTTCTAAATTAGAATTTCAAAAACAAGCGCCAATTAAAAAGATTTTTTAATATTTTCTAAATATTCTTAAAAACAGCCTTTTAAATACATTTAGTTTTCCTCTTAAATACATGTTTAAAAAACAATTCTTTTAATATCAATATATTAATAAAAAAATACAAAGATCCAAGATCTGCAAAGCCTTGAATATATATTTCATATTATCAATAGTTGCAAATATTTCAATAAACACAAAACTCATTTAATCACTCATAAAAAAATGATTGATTGCCAATAAAAAGATAAACCATAGATTTATCTACAAACATACCAAGTCTTTTCTTTATTTTTTATATCTTTGTCAAACAATTATTTTTCTTAAGAATTTTAAATAATTATATATATATTTGCATAAAATAGATACTTAATAAAAGAGAAATATACAACAAATATTGGCTTTTCCTCTTCAAAATTATATTCCAACTGAGAACTGATATATTTTAAACACCAATCCAGCTGAATATTCACAGCTTAAAAACTCAGATCTTAACAAGTGGTCAAATTATAAAGAAATAAATCAATAAAACTATTAGTTTCTTATAAAAATATTAATAATTTTGTTAAAAACTTGGAAATTAAGGAAAAAGGCTTAAAATCTCTTATTAAAGGCTTTAAAAGGGTTTATTCAGGCTTATATAAGGAATATGGAAGATATCAGGATGATTGATTCAGATATTAAACTACCATTGGCTCTTGGAAACATAAATGAATCATTAGAAAGTATTAATGAAGTGGATGGATGGATTAAACATTTGATGCAATGCAAACAGCTTTCAGAGGTAGACGTCAGACGCTTATGTGATAAGGCATGTATTTTAGATGGGTAATTCAGGGAGTAGTGGGTTAATATAAGCTATTTATTAGGCCCGGGAGATTCTGCAGGAAGAATCTAATGTCCAGCCTGTCAATTGTCCAGTTACAGGTAGAATAGTAGATTAATATTGCCAGGAAGACAGAGATATTGAAAGGTGTTTAGTTTGTGGCGACATTCATGGCCAATTCCATGATCTAATTGAGCTTTTTCGTATTGGAGGAAACTGTCCAGACACAAATTTTTTATTTATGGGTTTGAAACTTAAATTATTTACAAAAAAGGCATATCCTAAGCTAATGAAGGAGATTATGTTGATCGGGGATACCATAGCGTTGAAACAGTAACGCTGTTAGTTGCACTTAAAGTCAGATATAGAGAACGAATTACTATTTTGAGAGGGAATCATGAATCAAGACAAATTACACAGGTTTACGGGTTTTATGATGAATGTTTACGAAAATATGGCAATGCAAATGTATGGAAGAGTTTTACAGACCTTTTTGATTATCTTCCTTTAACAGCATTAATTAATGATCAAATTTTTTGTTTGCATGGAGGACTTTCGCCTGGAATTGATACATTAGATCATATTCGTGCATTAGATAGAATACAAGAGGTGCCTCATGAGGGTCCTATGTGCGATCTTCTTTGGTCAGATCCTGATGATCGCTGTGGTTGGGGAATTTCTCCTCGAGGTGCAGGATATACTTTTGGGCAAGATATTTCTCAGGCATTTAACCATAACAATGGATTAACGCTTGTCGCTAGAGCTCATCAATTGGTTATGGAAGTATAGTTCTTATAAATATTTTTTAAAATCCAAGCTAACTTTTTTGAAGGGTTATAGCTGGTCACAAGAAAGAAATGTAGTTACAATTTTTTCTGCTCCAAATTATTGTTATAGATGTGGAAACCAAGCTGCTATTATGGAAATTGACGAACAGATGAGATATACATTGTAAGTATTATTATTATTGTCATTATTTAACAAATTAGCCTTCAATTTGATCCAGCACCAAGAGCAGGGTAAGTTTGTTGATTTATAGATCATCAATAAAGTATTCTAACATTATAATTAGAGAGCCTCAAGTAAGTCGTCGAACACCAGGTATGATTCATTAATATGCTTATATTTTCATTAATTAATTAGACTATTTTCTATAATAATTTATGCATTAAAACATGATATTAATGTCCCGAATTACTATCACATGTAAAAACATCTTCAAAAATAGCTATTTTGTTTCTTTTCAATTACATTTTTAAGTGTATTTTAACAAAATTGTTAGTATTTTGTTTTACCTATATTTAAAATTAACTGTATTTAAAAACTTCCTGTTAATAATGTTTAATGAAAACTATATGACATGAATTATATTATTATGTGTCGTTCTTATTATACGTCAAGTATTCCTCTCATATAAAATCCACATTCATAAATATTAAATTTAATGACGACTATGTAAAACCAATTCAATTTCAGAAGACATTGAATATTTTCTTGAATATTTCAAAAAAGTATTTTTGATCCAAGCAGCAATTTTAAGCAAAAATTCCAAAATTTGTTCCTCATCTCGTTTAATAGAAGAGAAGTCCCCAGGATTTTCAGCATATTCAACCTTATATTTATATTTAAGTAAATCTTTTAGAGTTAAAAGACCACAAAGTTGACCATATTTCTCAATAAGTATTATTCTTGGTCCTAATTTCTGAAACAATTCCATAACTGTTTCCAATGGAAGTTCAGGATGAACTGTTAATGGAGTAGTATTAACACAATAAGAAAGATTCAAAGAAGTTATAGGTTTAGAACAATTTTCTAAAAAATCAAAAGATTTTGCAGAATTATAAAATTCAGAATTATTTTCAAGCATTGAAAAAAAACAACGAGTCGTTGGTAATACTTCATTCCTAGATTTAATTTTATCTATGAAAATATCAATGTCAAATATAGTAATTAATTGATAACAACCTAATACCCGTTGTAAATAATTGGATTTAACAAATCCTAATAACAACATAGATTCTCGATCAGTTACTACTGGAAATCCTTTAACATTAGAATTTAAAATAGTTTCTAAAATATATTAATTTAATAGATTAATAATAAAATTAATAAAAAATTACCAAGTTCTTGCAAACTCAATCCATTAGATGGAATAACTATTAAATTCTGTGTCATAATATCTTCAACTGGAATACCAAAATAATGTTCTTTAGAATCTAAATAAGGAAAACCATTAATCCATATCATTCTATTAGCAATTCCTCCCGTTCTAAAATGATCAGATACTGTCTTTGTAATCCCAACTACAATCTATATATATTAAACAAAAATGATAATTTAAATTAAAATTATACCATTGTTGGAAGTATAAATGTTAAAGCACCAGTAAGTTCAAACATAATTAAAACGACAGATACTGTAATATGCATTATTCCGCTTAAGGTGGCAGCAGCACCAAGAAAAGCATATGTTCCTGGAGTTATACACTATCAAAATATTATATCAAGATTATGGTAAAACTTGCAAACTTACATGAACATCTTGTTGACATGCAGAAAAGAGTATAAAATTAGGAAATTTTTTGTGAAAAGCCGAAACAAATATACCTAAGAAACGACCAAATGTTGCGCCAACTGCCATTGATGGTACAAAAATTCCTGCTGGTATTTTTAAACCATAAGATACTATTATCAAACATGTTCTTATAACAGTAGCAATAATTAACGAAATTATTATTCTTGCTTGTGAAGAATTCCTTAATATTATAAATTTTATAAATAACAATAAATAATACCAACTTGCAAATACCATCATAATCCAAATCATCAGAACATTCTCTAAATAAAATCTTCATACTTTCTGTCATATCAATTTTCAAAAACGCATTACTATAACTCAAAATAGCTGTTATTATTGCAAAGATAGTTGCTTCAGATACAGCAAAACTAGAAAGATAATGACGACGAAAAGCTTGAAAACGAAGATTCCATTTAATTACAAATGCACCATACAATCCTCCAAATAGTCCAAGAATTGTAAAAAATATAATTTCAAAAAAATGCCAACTTCTGTTATAATGAACTTGAAACATGACCAATTGCCCTGTTCTAAAAGGATTCATAGTCTTCAGATGATTAAAAAAGGAAAAAAAGAAACAAAAACCCACCGATAAGACAGCTATTGCAACCAAAGCACAAAAAAAACTTCTCCACATTGTTTTCATTGGAAAATGAGATGATATTTCCTAAGATTAAGTAAATCAAATAAAAGCAAACATTAAAATAGAACTTCAAAAGAAAATATAACACCACCAATAGGACTACCAAAGGCAACAGCAACACCTGCTGCAGAACATGCTGAATAGATTTCTCTTAACTTTGCTTTTAAATATTTAGTGTTTTTTTTAAAACAAAAATATTTTTACCTGAATGAATTTTATATTTTTCAAAAAACTTGGTAATAAGATGCCCAATGCAAAGTGCAACATGGACAAAAGGTCCCTCTTTACCAACACTAAGTCCGGATGCAATAACCAATATAAGTCCAACAGATTTTACTAATAATGTCCAGAATCCTAAAAACCCCTTCATAACAAATCCACCAACGATACACTTTATTTCAGATATCCCTGATCCGGCAGCATAAGGTGCATATGATTGCACCAAAAATGCACTCAAAAAAGAAAAAAAAGCCTTTTTTATATCAATATTAATTTTCATATGCATCAAAAACAAGACATACAGAAAAAATAATATAATAAAAAAAATTGAAAGGCGAAAAGCTTGACCATGAATGCCAGTCCTCACATACTAGATAGATCAATATTTTTTCCTAAAAAAATAAAGGCACTTTTTCCCGATTCCCAACAACAAAATTCCTGGCTCAAATACCACGCAGAAGAACAGTACCCAAGCTTTATATCTGAAAGCCATTTTGTTGTTATGCCGATAAAAGTAGCGTTTAAGCCAATAAGAATGCCTGTAAATATTGATATGTGATTTAAGCGTTTTCCAGAGATATTTACCGACAATCGTGATAATAATCCATACTTGAATATCATAAAAGACCTCTCTAGATAGATAAAATGCATTATAAACCCATCTCTTTTCCTTTAAGCCCTTATAACGCAAATGATATTTATGGGCCATTTTCGGCTTATTTTGAAGCGGATCTTGAACCCAATCTAAAGAAACGACCATAAACAAATGCCTCTGTAGTATTCCAAGCAAATACCAATGGTCCCAAAGTCCTCATAACGCTGGATCTCATCCAAATCTTTGGTGGCCTCCTTACTCATGTAAAAGCTCATTTTAAAAGCGGAAAAAAAGCAGGTAGCAATAAAAAGACGTCCTAAACATGATTCTACACAGAAAAATCACAAAAACCCCTATCTTTAAGGCCTTTTTAGGGTTATCCTGTGCAATAAAGATTTTTCAGGTACTCGCCTAACAACCTCATAGCAACCTTAAAAAATCCGACTGCCGTATATCAGACATTATGACATCAGCTATTGTTGACCAAGACATTACAGGGACATCAGTCCTGCCGATCTCAAAGGTCAAGAAGATCATCCGTATTGACGATGATATTGTCCAGTGCTCCAGCAATTCAGCGTTTTTAATTGCAATTGCTACGGTTTTTATTAAAGATAGCACCTTATTATTAACATATATAGGAAATGTTCATTCAATATATGGTCCAGCAAGGGCTATTGATGTGCCTGAATGAGAATAAAAAGACACTGCAATATAGACATCTTGGTATCATTATCGTCTCTTTTCAATGAGTATTTTAAGTCCACTAGCAAACGCAGTATCCAGATTAGATAATCTGGAGTTTTTGTCGGGTAAAATAACATTCTATAAAAAGATTAAGCTTAGTTGAAGATACCATTCCAAAGACAATTGCATTCAAAGATATTCCATCAAAAACATCAAAAGCGCCGGCCAAAAACACAGAATCTGATAAACTATAAGAAAAATATTTGCATGACTTTACGACTCTCATTCAAACCAAAAGAATCTATTCTCCTTGACTAGTTTATACAAGCTTAAGCTTTATTTAACTTTCAATAAATATCCATCATTTTCTTTTGTATATGTAAAACCCTCATCAAAAATCCCCAACATTAAATGTATATTTAAAGATAATCCAAAAAGCGGGCTCCAACATGTGTCCAGTCGCAAATATGTTAATGATATCTAAAAAGATTCAAGCGTTTATATATATTTCTATATATTCATATTTAAGCAGATTTGGACTTTTTTGCACCATATTTTGAACGAGATGTAACTATAAAAGACAAAATTATACAAAAATCCCATTCCTAAATAAAATAGACACACCTCTATTAACCACACCTAGCAGGTCACGTGCACCCCGCACCAAATGATACCTGACACCTGGTAAATCCTGTACTCTACCACCGCGTAATAGGACTACAGAATGTTCCTGAATATTATGACCTTCACCAGGAATATAAGCAATAACCATTCTTCCACAGGTCAATTTAACACGAGCAACTTTTCTTTGTGCAGAATTAGGTTTCTATATATATATTAAACCTTTTTTCAAAATAAATAATTTTGAGAAAAGTACTTTAGGTTTCATCTGTAAAAGATGTTAATATATTATTTTGATTTAAAATATTCTTATTTACTGTATATATTTTATTACATACACCTTGTCTAAATGGCGCACCGTTTAGACGAGGTGCTTTGGGTCTAGGAGGTTTTCTAGGCAGACGAGCACCACGAATGACCTGATTAAGAGTTGCCATGCTTCTTAAAAGAATTGAATTGTCTTTGTCTTTTAAAAAGTTAAAAGACCAATGTGTTAATCTTTTTAGTATTAACATCTTTTAAAGATTTATCAATATTATTAATATATTAAAAGTTTTAAACTGTATTTGAGATGAATGACTTTATAAGCTATTATCTATGTCTGATAATACACAAGGAATTATATACTTTAATATTTAAAAGTTATATACGAAAAAAGCCTTATATTTTTATATATATTAAAAGTCATATTCATTAAAAAATATCTTATATCATTATATTACATACATGTCGTACAAGTAAGTTTTATTTGTCTTGTAAGGAATTAAGAACTCAATTCCAATAATCAAATATAAAACATTTCGTAAACTTCTAATTTATTATTTATTTATTTATCTCACTACGGAAAGACGCCCCACTAGCATAGTTGGTTATTGCATCGTGCTTATATGAATTTCCGCGATGGAAACACATATCTCCTCGAGACGCGGGGGTCGGCAGTTCGAGTCTGCCGTGGGGCACTTTTTAATAAATAAAATTAGCTTCTATACATTATAGATAACCCTAATATATAGTTTAAAGAATAAATTAAAATGCTTTCCTAAGAACATTTTTTGCCTTTTGAAGAGCAGATGTACTTTTCATTTTCAACGATTCTTTGTATTCTTGAATCGTTGTATTAAGTTTAACAATTTTCTTATCCCTAATCTAATTTTATATCAAAAAATATTTTAAAAAATAAAGAAAATAGAACCTCCCATAATTCTCCTATATCTTGAAGACATATTTGTTCAATTAACCGAAAATCATGGCTAACGAGTACAATCCCCCCTGTCCAAGAATTACATGCTTTTGCTAGAGCATCAATAGATTTAATATCCAAATGATTCTATACTTGATTAATTTTTTCGTAAAAAATCATATTTTTTACAGTAGGCTCGTCAAGAAGAATAATATGAGGATTTTCTAATGCAAGCTCAGCAAATACAACACGACTTTTTAATCCATCACTTAATGCCCTAATTTCACTTGTTTGATGAGCACCTGATAAACCAAATCGGCCAAGATGGCTTCTCCATTGTTGAACTTCTCGTTCGGGATACTGCGATTTAAATTTATTTTGAATATAATACAAAGGCGATTTATCATATGGTAATTGATCTGCAGAATGTTGACTATATTTTGCAAGCTTAAGTCCAGATTTTCTTGATATATTACCAGCCGTTGGTATTAAGGCCCCTTTTAATATTAAAATAAAATAAATCAAAGTAAATTATATAAACCCGTAATTAAGTTTAATAAGGTAGATTTCCCTGTACCATTTTTCCCTACTAAAGCTATTCTTGAATCCATATCTATAGCAAATGATAGGTTCTGATACAATGAATTTTTAACATCTCCATCATATGAAAAACAAACATCATTAAACTAATGATCAATTTAAAAATAATAACTTAAACTATTTTAAAAACATACAGCAATAATAGGTGGCAATAATTTCTGAAGATTCTCAAATTTGAAAGAAACTGATTTCGGTTGTTCAACTTTTTCAACAAGACCTGCAGCTTCCATTTTGTCTATAATCTTTTGTTTAGATTTTGCCTGACGAACCTTAAACACAGTTAATAATAACTTGACTCAAATATAGAAATAATTACAAGATTCGCATAGGTACCGGCACTAGAGACAAACTTTTTAATATGTGCAATTTCATCTAAATTAGGAATGTAAAAAAAAACAATTCATCGAAACAATTAAATATACCTTGCTGTTTAGCATATGCTTTCATCTGATTTACTTCAAGCTCATGCTTTGTTCTTACATATGCATCATAGTTCCCCCCATAATATAGCAATTGACGATTCATTGTAAGATCTATAATATTTGTACAAACATTATTCAAAAAATCTTGAGAATGAGAATTAATAACCAAGATTCTATCATACTTTGACAGATACGCTTCTAACCACACTACCCTAAAGTCATTTAAAGATAAAAAAAAAAAAAATATAAACATACGCTTCAAGATCCAAATGATTTGTCGGCTCATCCAAAAGAAGCAATGTTGGTCTCAAGAATAATGCACAACCAAGTGCTACACGCATTCTCCAACCTCCACTCATATCTTTTGTAGGTTTTTTCATCATTGAAGAAGTAAAACCCAGTCCGTATAATATTATACTTGCTTTTGCTTCAAAGGTACTAGGATCCAACTCTTCTAACTCATTATATTTATCTTGAAGCAAAACCTCGTCAAGATCTTCTGAAGTAGATAGTCTTTCAATTTCTTCTTCAATCTTGGAAACCTTCTCTTTAGCCGATGCAATAATAAAATCAACTGCATTAGTTTCTGAAGGCTCTGCTTCCTGATTTAAAAGATAAATATCGACATGATAAGGAATTTCAACATCTCTAGAAGCCAAAGATTTCAAAAACGTACTCTTCCCTGAGCCATTTGCCCCCAAAAGCCCATATCTCTGCCCATAATTCAATTCAATCGTTGCTTAATGAAATGTTAGCCTTTTTCGAGCCTTTTTTTTGAAAAAAGCATACCATTCTATAAAACAATCATCATAAATCAATCTAAGACGCATATATCAATGATATATACCTCTATTAATACTCTTCCATGAAAACTTAATGAATATTGTTCTATTTTAATATCCCGACTCATTAACCGACTTGTTAAAACGCCTGTGGCATTCCTATCTCCCAAGGAAAGCTTATGCATGGACAAATCAAGACCGCCCGGGCTATCCAAATCATTTTTTGCTGTGGCCGCTTGAGATTTAGCAGCACGTTTTAATTTTTCTGCCTGAAAAAAATTAGAGAATATCAAGAAATACAGGCAAATACTACCTCTCTCTTTAGCTTTGAGGATGATTTAGACATACGATCTTAACCAAAAATAAAATTAAGCAATTTTTTTAATTCTACTCAGCCGTCTGACCGAGATATACGCTAAGACCGATGGCCTTGCCATATATATAATTAAACAGTTATACCTATAAAGATTATTCAAATCATGTATCTATTCATATATTAGAATCTCTACGAGATATATGCATATCCTATACCATATATATGCGTTCCTACATGGTATATATGCACTTTCACTGTAGTAAAAAGCGTTGAAAATACAAATTCAAGTTAATAAATAAAAGAAATAAGACGAATTTATCAGAGACAAGACCAATATTTAGATCTATAATCTCTTCATGTAAATTTATCCGGATATAAAGCATATCTCGACTTGCACATGTATATCATGTATATGCAACGCACGCAGATATATACAGGAATATATGCGTGTATGGAAAGACTTAACACAACTCTTCAGAATTAAGCCATATTTCAACGTTATTGAATCTATATATTTATTAAAAAGTACAAAGTGTGTATATTTTTATAAAATCAAAATGAGGATTTAAAAATGATGGGTTATATGCGCTATATATTTATCTATAGTTAAATATAAAAGCCAGAGCAACAGCCTTTTCTATCTTTTTAGCCTTTTACAGGCCAAAACGATAGAAATTATTTTACCGTGTTTATAGTCTGTATCGCTCAACCTCTTTTTACTCGTAGATAAAAAATCTGGTGCAGGCAAGCCTTTATAAAAGTGTAGGTATGACCGTCTTGGATTAAGAGACATGCTCAAAGATACAGGATTAGACGCTCTTTGTAAGGACCTATGAATGAGGAGTTTGCAGAAAGGTATAGGGTTTAAGGGGTTAAATAAGATTGAATGATCTAGTTTCGAGTTTGAGAATATATATGATGGGTTGGGGGAGGGGTTGGAAGAGACAAAGGATGATATGAACGAGGATACGTTTGGAATAAGCGCGGAAGATGTTGGTGTGTTTATGGCTTTTTTGGGGCCGAAATTCATTATGTTTAGGAAGAGATTTTGATTTTTCAACAAACACGCAAAAAATGGCAAATATGATAAATAAAGAACATGCCATTTATAAGGGAAAGGATAAGATTGCAGAAGAAGTGCCGGATGTTGAATTACCGTCTTTTGGAAAAGAAAATGAGAAAATTTCGGATGTTCAGTATGTTCCATATGTTTCTAATGAAACGACTCATTCGAGCGATACATATTCGATTACGGTAATTAGAGGGTATTTTGCAGGGCTTTATTTCTTATTTTTTTCGTTTTTTAGAAAAAATTGGAATATTCATTAAATTTACAAACTCCCTCTCTTTCTGAAACACCTATATCTACGAATGAATCTAAAACGAAACATTTTAAAGGGTGTATTAGTTTGAAAGAGCTGGAAGCACAATTTTTTGAAAATAATAAAAGGATTTCTAATGAATCGACTCCAGATAATATTCTTAATAAGGAATTTTTAGATGATAAAAATCCTGAAAGAAAATTCTCTAGATATAACTTTTATACTAACTCAGGACTACATTATTCTGATCTATCTAAAGACAAAAGATATGAAGATATAAATGAAACAAAACCATTTCATCATAATCAAAGTACAAATGATATGGTAAGATAAACATTTTTATGGTCCTTCTTATATGATTAGTCTCAATATGATGGACTTATGAATAACTCGGATAAAAATTTTATTAATCGTATACAACTTTCTCAACTTATTTCAGATGATCCATATTCAGAGGATTATTATTATTATTCATACAATTCTTTAAAAAACAAGGATAATCAACAGAAATTACAGGATAAATCTAACTTATTATCTTCGTTACAAGATAAAGAATCCCCCAATGTTAAGAATAAACATAATGAAAATCCTGTATTAAAAATACAACAACAGATACAAAATATCGTAGCATCTGGAAAAATGAAACCAAAAGCAACTCAACTTAGTTTGGAAGGCGCATTGGGGAAAATATCTTTAAGCAACGTTAGAGCTCCGCGACAAATTCTTAGCGTTAAAAAACTTTCAGATAGTACTGAAAGAAACGATACTAAGGTTCTCTTCTTATATATTACTGCTTTTTTTTACACTTTTATAGGCATCTCATACAAACGTTGAAAGAAATGATAAATTTTATCTTTATTGTATCGAAAGGGTTTATAATTCTTTGATAGAGATTAGTGAGATAATGCGGAAACAGAAGCAAAGCAGACAAGAAAATTACAAGCCTGCAGATGATGATGAGCAGAACAAAAAGATTATGTTATTTAAAGAACAAATTTTAGAAAGCCTTCATATAAGGGAACCAATTCCTGAAAAGTATTTGTATTTACCAACAATATATTTATTCTAATGATATATAGTCCTAATACTATCCATCCATTTATATCAATTATATCATATAATAAAGGAAAAAAACTGATACCGAGAATATTCGAATATATCAATAGCGAACAAAAGCTAGCTATTTTGACCATAATCACCGTATATTTGGATCATCTTGATGTTGTTGTATACGATTTGTATAGATTTTCAAATGAACCACGTCCACCATATATAAAAGAAAATATCGATACATTTACACAAGTAGCATTACCATCATTACTTGCATATGTATCCGAAGCTTCCTTGAAAACTATAATTGAGCTATTAAGCATTATATTAGAAAGAATGGATTTACAAATGATAGCAATAACTAAAATTGGTCTTTCATTTCTTACAATGTTTATTAGTCGTGCAGAAATTATAAAACAATACGGACATGCGGATGAATCTGATTTGAAAAAATGGTTAGTTTTTATGACTATATTGACATATATTTATTTTTAAAGGAGAGAAATTTATGATTTGATGTTTTCAAAATTAATAGGTCGATTTATATATATTTTTCCGCCATCTTTACCCTTTTCTGATGAAATATATCCGTGGCAGTTTATGGCCGCATGTGCTATTTCGTCTACACTTGAGCAACAACATATTCTAGTCACTGAAGTCCGGTATTTCATTAATTTAATTTGCAATAAGATGATTTATTTATTTTAGAGAAAAAGTTATGGATAATGTTTTATCAAGTAAACATCTTCCTCCAGATATTGCTGCAATTAAACTAGGAAATGTTAATCTATTTTTACATGCACTAGGACTAGATATTGAGCAGCTTAATATATAATATTTACTGATCAGTTATTTAATACTACATATATTTATATAATTTTATAAATATATTTACAATTTTTTAGGTTTTTATCAAATATATCTTTTAATATTTAAAGAAAAATAATATTCTAATCTAATTGAAATAACAATATTTTTATAAAACCTTAACTCCCTAAAATATATTTTAATGTCATTAATACCGGAATATATAAAACTTATTTCTTCTGATGATTTTATATTTGTTGTTAAGAGATCTCAAGCATGCGTCTCTGGAATAATAAGAGAAATGCTTGATGAATCTAGTATGGATTTTTTTTCTAAGATCTTAATAATATATTATAGACCAGTTTTTCGAGTACAGGAATAATGAAATAAAATTTAAGACTATTAGGTAGAACTTATTATAAATATTACAAATCTAATAAAAACATAAAGTGCTAAATTATTATATATTGTATGTCAATATTTTTATTTTCATGAAAAATATAAAAATGCCGAGTCTATACCAGAATTTCCAATTGAACCAGATATAGCGATTGAGCTTCTAATGATATCCGATTTTTTAGATGGTAATAAAGAAAATTAAAGTCCTATAAGAATGATATTTTTTTAGTATGAAGAAGAAATTTGTGTATACTTTTTTTAATGTAATTGATTTTTATAATTTCATTTTTTTGAGTATTTCATATATATTTTTTCATTCCCAAATCCAATATCCATAAACTTAATAAAACTTATAACGCCTGAGTCTACTAATGCAAATATAATATGTCGAGCACCATTTTTTAACCTTTGAAAAGCAGTTGCATTTTTTTCATAATTTATTAATGGGACTGAATCAAAAATATCTAAAAATTCCTTTAATGATGGCATTGAGGTTGTCCTAGAGCTTGTATATTATCAGATTTAAAAATGATTCCCAGTTATTTTTTACTTAAGAACAATAATACGAAAATCAGGATTTTCAAGTTTGGATTTTCTAAAATTTGGAATTGGCTTCCATACATAATAAGTTATGCTGAAGGGATCTTTTGTCTTATTTTCATCATAAGTATAATTTCCTTCTAAACTAGGTGGAGAATGATAAGGAATGATCTCAAGAGATTTGTAAATTTGATCTAATTAATATGAGCTATATAAATAAATAGAATTTCTTTACTGTATGAATAATAGCATCTTCCACTAACCAATGTATTCCAATTATTTGTTGTATATTTCTCAAAAACACTATAAACAAATCTTATAAGTGCTTTCATCCATAAAAAGAAAGGTGATATTTTCTCAGAGGCATATGATACTAGAAAAGAAAGCCTTGAAACACCTTAAAACATTAATAACCCACTTTACTGTAAAAAACCTACTGTTTTTACATTTTATTGGTCTAAAAACATAATAACCTAAACGTTTTAAATATGAATAAACCTTAAAACTTAATAAGATCCTTAGACAAAAAGATAAAAAATACTTGGTATTGTTCAATCCCACCAGATTCTTCTAGACAAACGGAATAAACAGCCTGAAGACTCATTGGGATTCCATTTTCCCACCAACATTCTAAAGAGCCTCTCTCAACTAAATAAATAACTTCTTCAGGCAACAACCATACAACATTATTAACACATTTTCCGAGAGATTTGAATTGTGTGCCACGCATTCTCTCTACTCTTGCAAGTTTTAAATCTGAGACCCAAATTGCCTTTGAATATACTTTTCTATACCATTTTTATGAATAAAGCCTATAGAAACATAGAAAAAAATACTTTGAAATACACCTCTCCCCAGAAATAACATTAAACATAGAATTTATTCTATTTTTTAAGCCTTCTTGCTGTTTAAAAGTGCCATCTGGCCCAAAATCTTTTTCACCACGCTTTAATATAACTGTATTAGAGATATTTCTAAACAAATTAATAAAAACATAATATATATATAGAAGAAAACCTCTTATAATCAGACAAAAGAGAAAAATCCTGGATCTCGTCTTCAATATCAAAATCACTTGACATGATCTGTTATAGATTGTCGTTAAGCGGTATATTTTCAAGTAACTTATTAAATAGTAGAGGTTAAGAATAAATGATAAAGAGATAAGCCATGCTTCAAAAAAGCCTTCCTTCAATGATATTTGCAACCATTCTTTTTCTTAGTTCTTTAATATCATCTTGTGTATAATCAATTGATCCTTCTCGAGCAATACATTCAGCAGTTTTGCAAGCAAAAACACCACAATCATAGCCATTTGTTTGTGTTGGACCAGACTATATTATATTAATAAATATTATAAATAAATAAAAAAAAACCTCTGGAATATAATCAATCCAATCATCAAGATTAATAGTATTACCAGACTCTTGAAATAAATAATCTCTTAAAAGAAGAAATACTTTTCCAGACTTTCCATTAAGAGAATCCCAATATTCAAATCTTTTCTTTTTAAAATTAATAATTGACATACACCAATGAACTCCAAGATGAATTGGAATAAGAACATAATCTTGCTCCAAAATATTTACTTTTGCTCTTCTTGCCCAGCGTTGTACTCCTTGGTATCCTTTTTTTTCCAATGTTGTATAAAAAAAAGTATTAAAAGCATAAACTTTTGGACCTTTAGGTGTAGCTTTTGCTCTTTCAGATATAAGAGCAATATAAAAATTGATAATCTCGTCATTAAGCCATTCCTTATCTCTCAAAGTTCTGATATCATGTGGAGTAATTGATATATTAAATTTCACAATCAAAGGATTTTTCAATGCATTGGAAAAAAGTACTTCTTCTACTTTCTTTAGAATTTCTTTAGATAATGGAGGAGGTCTATCCAAAGGTTTTATCTAGAATATAAATTATAAATCTTTCTTTTCCAATGAATATTTCTTACAGAAAGGTCTTTTAATTTTTCAATTTCATGATCTCTTTTTTGCTTTTCTTTTTTAAGATTCCTCCAATTGTAAAGGGATTCATCCTTATAATATTCTTTCAATTGCCTAATTAAATCATCAAAAGATTCATTGTCATTCATAAACCGATGCTTCTAAAACTGTTCAACCATTTCATTTAAAAACAAAGTATATCATTACTTGAAAATCATGTATATATTTAGCTTGATCTTTCAATTGTTTTTTATGTGTCTTTAAAGAAGCATAATCTAAAGAATCATTATATTTGGATATAGATGGACTCGTGAAAGAAAATGATGGTGAAAACAGATTGCTAGTCCTTCGTATATTCTGTGGATAATCTTGAAAGATCCTTTTACCATGAAAATCAAGATCATCATTCTGAAAATCTGATTTCTCGTCTGAATCATTTAATTTTACAGAATAATATCTCTTTTTTGTAAAAGGTGTCTGAAAATTATAAATATCTTGAAACAAAGATGTATTTTGAGAACATGAAGAGATTGCAGGACCTTGTGTCTTAGGATAAATAATGTTATTATATCGATTAAGTGCATTTTCAAGAAGTTTTCGCCCAGTCATTGTAGTTTTAGGAAGACGAACAGGATAACTAGTAAAATTCCTATGTCTATTGATAGATATTAAAGAATTCCTAAATATATCCGAAGGCTTTTGAAAGAGGCTCCTATTTTTATCCGACAAAAACATTTCATTGATTTTTTTCCTAATCTTTAGACACCTTTTATCCTCAAAACCATGATATAAGTCATGTGACATTTTAGAACCATGAATATCCACAATTTGGCCGTTTAATGAAGCAATTCCTTACGTATAGCCTTAAATCCATAAAATCTCGTATTTCTAATTGTTTTTAAAGATTTTTGATAGTCTGATAAAATAATTTATAATTTAAGCCTTTTAATAATAAAAATTAAAGAACAAAGCCCAGAAAAAAGCCTTATAAAGCCACAAGATAGCAATATTTCAAAAAGGCCCTGGCATGGTTGATTAAACGACCCCTTAATATTCTAATTCTGAGGACCAAAGTACTAATCTAGGCTGAAAAACACAGGGATCTTTTCTAATAAAACGCTTATTAAACTTTGAGCTGAAATCTTAAGAACTTTTTAAGAAAAGTCAAGAAATTTAGACAAAATTGTTAAAAAGTTAAGATTTTTATTAGAAATTTCTTAATTTCTTATTAAAAAGTCAAGATTTTATTAAAAACCACTTAAACCGAGCGTTAAGGTTATTAAAAATATTAAGAAATTCTTAACTTTTTTAGAGAAATGGCATTGGACTGCCAAGTAGACCCTATCCTTAGCCTTGTTAAAGCCTCTCTGGAGGGCTTTTCTGAAAAAAACGGCCAAAAAACATACATCAGTCTTAAGAACTCTTATGATGCTATTGCCTGTCTTATCAACGCCTACATGCTTAATAAGGGCTATAGACTTCTTGGATTTGGCGAGGACGATTCTTTAGGTCCTATTCTTTAATATTTCAAAGGGGTTTTCACAGAAAAATCTAATACTTTTAGATACCCCATTGACTCAGTCAGAAATCAGACCTTTGTCATATATTTTAAATGAATCAAATGACTGTTTCTATTCATTTCTCTACTCGTTAGATTCTAAAGAGGCAGTATATATTGTTAAGCTCTTGAAAATGGATAAAAAAATGGTTATTCTTGGTACAATAATGGGGAAAGGCAATACAGTTACACATGATATATCTATTGATAGTTATACACAAAAGGATGCATTTCCTTATTCAAATGAAGTAGAAGATAGGTCTTTGAGGGACGTATATGTTTCAAGCGAAAAAATACAAGAGCTATTAAAAATATATCAATCTAATTTTCTTGAAAAATTAGTTTGTCACTCAGACTCAAATTCTAAAAGGAATAGGTAACTTTATCTATCTATCTATTACATATTAATTTATATATAGTCCTTTTCAGGGCAGTTTTCCTCAAATGCCAAAGGATAATTTTTCTTCAGAATCTTTAAAGAGTTCTACATCATATAAACTTAATCTAGAACAGAGAGACAATCAAACATCGAATACTTTTGATATTTCTATTGGAAGCGATGATTTACACCCTCCAGGAATAGGAAAGCATCCTTCGCTAACTCCATGTATAATAAAAGAACCTATACTAAATGAAATTAAGGGTTCTAATAATGGGATGTATCCCAATAGAATACATCCTATCTTTAGCGGAAATAGAGGAAGAAAAGATTTTCGGTATGATCTTTTAAATTGATATATATTTATAATATTAATTATATTAGATTACCTCCAGGTGTCAGATATGATCCAGTATCTCCCAACGATGAATTTGGTCTAGGACTAAAAAATATGGGAAGTCCTTCACGCATATTTAGAAATGTTGGGGAACCTGATAATGATGAATTTCTCCCACCGGATGTAGATAGAATGGTACTAACTTATCTAATTTATATAAAATACAGCTAATCTATTTTAGTATTTATAATAATACATATATGGCTATTGATTATTGATGAATAGCCCTTATTTTATTTTAAAAGGTGTTTTTTTGATTTTAAACTATAAACAATTTATGTTTTTTCTAAAATATTATTATACGAATATGTTCAGTCTAAAAAGCTAGATTCTCAAAAACAAGTATAATTGGAGAATATATAAAGAAGAATCCTATCGCTCAAGATATATTGAATTCAAATAGAACAAGTATTTAGATTTTTAATACATAAGAAATAGAAATAAACAATAATTCAATAAAAAAATTTATTAATAATCTTTTAGCATAGTACATACACTTTCTAAAAAGCGTTTTATATCTTTCTCTTCTACATCATGTGCTACAGAACTTTAGTAAATAAAATATTATTAATATTCTTACAATTATCTACTTTACCCCAACGTTCTATTTGAAAAAGTGTCTCCAATTGTGCTAAATTAAAAGCTTTTTCAACACCTAAACGTTCAATTGGTGAACTGTTTGCAGTTGCTATCATTTTTGCTCCAATAATAAAACTTTTATTTAAACAAATTGCTCGTTCAAGAGCTGCAAATTGCCATTGATCAAGATTGCAGACCCATTCTTTAATTAAATTCCTCGTTTTTTCTGGCTGAGGATTCATTATAATTCCAAAATCATTATTTGTCTTTAATATTTGTACATCCCAATATTTTTGTGCCCATTCATGAAGAGGTCCCCACATTTTTTTCTGTAAAACAAGTAAATCACCTCCTGATTCATCTTTTGAAGCAAATGATAGTATTGTATCTGTATCTAAGTATTTAAGAAGTCTATCAGAAGCTTGTTCCCTGTTTTTTTTCTCTGAAAATATATCAATTGCTCTTATAGATAAAGATGTTAATGGTGAAAAGTAATATTCAAAAAATTTGGGAGAAAAAGAACGACATTCCAATAAAACAGAATATGCCAAATTATGTTTTCTCAATGGGAATTCGAAAATCTTGCCTGAAGGTGTCTTAAATGGGTTATTATTAAGTAAAATTTGATATCCATCTAGAATTATCAAAAAAAAACACTATTCTGAAAAAGAAGTAAACCCGAGAGCGTTTTCAAATCAAAACTATCTGAAGAATCCTTTTCATTAAACCGAGTAGCTATATCATGTATTAATCTCCCATATAATCTATCTCTTCTATTATGAAAAAGAGTAAAGGCAGAACGTTTTGAAATAGAATGCTTTAATCTCTTTAAAATAAGAAAATATAACATAGTTCAGCTTTATAAAGACTTTTATGTTTTAGTTTATTAAAAAGCCATATATTTTAATATTGATCTTTGATCTTAAAATATACAAGATATATCTGTAAAAACGAGAGATTTAAAACCATTAAGCCGAGAAGAATACGATTCAATTCAACTACCCCCTTGTTAAAAAGAAAATTCGAAAAAATAAAATGTTCACAAGTATATAATTTCTATAATAATATAAATTCTGAATCTTTAAATATAATATTTAGTATTCATGTATTAACGATCCTCAGCCCATTCATTCTTTAAATTAAAAAAGTTAATGATTTGAGTATATGAAAAAGTATAATAACCTCTTTTCTTATAATTTCCTCTTCTTCTGGAGTAAAATCATTTACAATATTGAACCTAAAAGATATATTAAGAATATTCCAAGAATATTTTTAAGATTTAAAGCAATTTTGTCTAAATAATGAGCTATTTATGACTTACGTTTTACGAATTTCTTCTGGGGTCTTGTTTTTAATCATATTTGCAACAGTTTTACATCCAATATCAAGGAGAGGCTTAATATCAAGATAATTGCTCGCTAGAATAATCTCAAAAAGCATTTCTTGGTCAACTTGCATAAACTTTTGATCCCATTCATCAATCTCTGTAGATTTTTTCAAACGATGCATAGATAGATCCAAATCATCATCTGCTGATGAAAGAGGATCTCCACGATGATGTTCGCACCATTCAAGGACCTTTTTATATATTTTTTTTAGAAAAAACCCCCAAAATAATAGATTTACTACTTTTCTTAAAACACTTGACGTTACATTTGGCAATGGAATAGGTAAATCCGATTCACCAACATCTACAATTCAATAATAATTGAGTTTCTATAAATCTACTTTATCTTTATACCCTCAAGCATGTTTTTTATGAGAATAGATCTTTCTGCAACTATTTTATCTAAAAAGAATCAATTTTTATCACTTTTTTTAATTGAAATTACCAACAATAAAATTCTCATTATCAGAAGACATAAGAGTCACTTTTGACATCCTCTTTTATATATTTCCACCAAGAATCTAAAAATTTTTGGTTAATCTAAAGTACAACAGCCTTCGATAACCGATTCATTAAAAAAAGAGTATCAATTCAAGACAAAGGAATTCAAACCACAAGACCTTCAAAGAACAAGGTGTCCGCATTTCAATGTATAATTGGTGAATTCATAATCCGTATAAATGATAGCAGTATATTTGTTTAAATAAATAATTGCCACAGCAAAAAAAAGAAAAAGAAAAGCAATTCCTTTAAATAGGTGTATATCCTTCTCTAGATGAATTTGCAAAACTCTTAATTTTAAGAATTGCATTTGACGCAAAATCTTTAAGATAATATTTCATATTTTTGATCATTTCCATGTATGAAAATAAATCGATTTCAAAAGAACCGTAACTATTAATCAGTCAATTTGCTTAGTTTGTCTTTTTTTTGGAAAAATACTATCTGTAATTGAAATATAGATGAAAAAAAGCAAAAGATAAAATAATTAAAAAGAAAATAATCACGAGCCATGTAAAAAAAGAAAGAACAGATGTTTCATTCTTTCCTTGATCACTCTTGATGTCTTTACATGCAGAATTCGTCTTCCATTCTAACCAAAGCATAGAATATTTATAAGCAATCAATCTTGGATTGTATTCCTAGAAATAATTTAGAATAAAAATTTATACAAAAGAAAATGGATATACATTTTTATCACAAATAAAATGAATAATTGACGATAAATTGCTTTTTCTAACTCGACTATTATGAAATATCACTTCAAATCCACCTTAAAGCCCATTAGTAATTAATCATTCGCCACCCAAACAAACTATCCGTCAAATATTTATTATCAAGATCAAAATAAAGCTCTTTCACTTCCTCTATTCTTTCATCTTCCCCAGAAATAACCTTTTTAACACCACATACTAGTTTTATCATTAAAAATACATTTTTGAGCCTTTTTCCCTCATACTTCGAGAACCTTTCCCACAATAACCACCCCCTTCAACAATGCCTGAATTCATTCCTCTACATAAACTAAGAGTCCATGTCATATTTACTTGCTCTGCTTCTAATCTATAAAAACTCGTTACATAATATATATAATCCAATCTCGCCAAATTAAATTCAAATCCATCCAAATTAAAAAGGCATTCAAATAGCCCAAAAACCTTGATATAAAGGCTGCTTAAAAGCAAAACCAGGGCCAAAAAACCCATATTTTTATCTCGTGCTTTATCTGGACGTCCCAAAATACCATGGCAACCCCATTATCTTGAATCTTATCAAATCCATCAGATTACATCTAATCTTATCTAACCCTTAACCCTATCTAATCTTAACCCTTAATAACACTATCTAATCTTAACACAATCTAATCTTATCGCCTATCTTATCTCTAATATTATCGCTTATCTAACATCAGCACTCCAATCCCTTTGCCATCCCTCATTTTTCTGCCCATCGTCTACCAATCAAAGTGAGATATGTGCTTTTTTCATGCTTGATATTACTATACGGATCTTTAGCCCAAACAGATTAGATTAGAATCTTATTTAATAAAAAGACAGAACGATCATTATTTAACCATTCAAACAGTTTTTTAAATAAAAATTTAGTATAGATAATGATGGATCTTGCTATTCTACAGAAAACTAGTAGAAAATACCGATTTAGAAATTTTAAAGACAATAAATCCTCATTTTTCAAAAAAATCTTTAGCTATAAAAAGGGCTCAAACAAGTAGAAATAAATGTTTAATAAAACTCTAAAATAAAAGGGCTTAGCACTAGTGGTTTATATTTAAATCAGAAATAGGGATAATCTTTAGTTATTTTTTTTCGCGTATAAACCGATTAGAATATCCGTCGTTTACTTAAACACCTTACGAAAAAATCTACAAAAAAACAGAGATAAAAGTAGAGAATCCTAAGGAAAGAAGGGTCACAGCACTTAATATTTATCATTATAGCAAGGACTAGAGCAAGAACTGACGGTTTATGTCTACAATCACCAATTTTCAAACAATCAGTAGGGTTTTTAAAAAAAAAATATCAGCTAACAGTGAAAATAGATCCTTTTTTTGATACAGGCGATGACGAGGAGCATCTTAGAAGCTATATTCGTACGTTTTAACCTCTTTTTTCCCTTGAAAACATGAAAAAAGGGATTTTTCTGAACAAAATTCATTTTTTTTAGACATTAGGATTCAACAACGTAATGGACGTAAAACGCTCACAACTATACAAGGATTGCCATTGGAATATGATCAGAAGCGTATTCTCAGGGCGCTAAAGAAGGTCCATATTTTTATTTTATACTATTATCACGTTTTAAATGATCGATCAGGATTTTGCGTGTAATGGCACAATAGTTAAAGACGATGAAATGGGAGAAGTGATCCAGCTTCAAGGGGACCAGCGTGCTAAGGTGATGGAATTTATAACATCCCAGTTACCTATTCAAAAAAAATCTGTTAAAGTTCACGGTATTCATTTTTATATATATAGTATTATTTAATATCCAAACCTAGGATTTTAAAATTATCAGGTTTCCGATGGACATCAGGTTTAGAACTTAACAATTGGATACCTGCATGTTGTCATATTTGCAATGAAGGCATCTTGTTATATTTTCATAGTTATTCTCTTGATTTTAAACTTTTAATTTTATTATTTTTTCATTCAAATGTTCTTCAAAGCAATGTTTTGATCTCTTTCAGGGGTTTTAGCACAAATTTATTGTTTTTTACTTTTTTTTCTAATTCAAATTTCATTTTTTGAAAAATTATTTTACTTTCAAATACACACTCAATTCAAATAATCCTTATATATTTATTTATAAAGCGCTTCAACCCTTTTTTTACATAATATTTCATTTTTATATTTGAGCGCAAGAATTGAGTCTTAAGACCTCACTTTATTGAAATTTAATACTTTTTCTTAAAAATCTTAAGAATTCTTAAAAAATATTAAGAATGTCTAAGACAAACCGTCTTGTATCAACAATTGATATTAATTTTACTCTTAGAAAGGGTTAGAAAAGTTAACTTTTTGATTATTTTCTTATGTTTTTCTTAGTTTTTGGTAAAACAGAGTTTAGAGG
This sequence comes from Pneumocystis wakefieldiae, assembly GCA_017301755.1. Lineage (NCBI taxonomy): Eukaryota > Fungi > Ascomycota > Pneumocystomycetes > Pneumocystales > Pneumocystaceae > Pneumocystis > Pneumocystis wakefieldiae. Next base: position 466,656 of record CP054532.1, on the reverse strand, counting down.
CTGTCAAAAGGAAGCTATAGAGTCAGCACTCAAGGGTATTTCTCTAAAATTCATTTTATTCCTATAAAAAGGGCTAGGAGATGATGTTTTTATTATTGCTCCAACAGGGATGGGAAAAAGCTTATGTTATCAACTTCCAGCAATTGTTGTTGATCATGGGGTCACTATTGTTGTTTCACCACTTCTTGCATTGATGGTTTATTGTTTTTTTCAAAGTTTCTATTAAAAATATTGATTATTTATAAGAATAATCAAGTTGACATTTTGCGCGCAAAGAAATTGCCAGCAGCAACACTTAATTCTACTACGTCATTAGAAAACAGGAAACGTGTATTCTTTAAGCCTATTGTCTTTATTTTGATTTTAAATGACAGATTTTGGAAGATCTAGCATGTGGGCATCCTCAAGTAAGGCTTCTTTATGGTAAATCAGATCTACTTCAAATAAAATAGCTTAATTCATTGTTAAGTAACGCCTGAGCTTCTTTCGACTGAAAGTTTTCGCAAAGATCTTTTAAATGTTTATCAACATGGTGAATTGTAAACACAAAATGAAATAAAATACATGTAATAATGGTTAAAGGCACAGATTTGTTATTGACGAGGCACATTGTGTCTCTGAATGGGGGCATGACTTTAGAAAAGATTATAGACTTTTGTCCTTTTTAAGAAAGGTATTTTTTCTTTGGTAAATCATTATTATCATTATTTTAGAAATATCCAAAAATACCAATAATGGCTTTAACAGCAACAGGTAAAGTCCAGCACTAATATTTCCTGTCTTACTGTTTTTAGCTACTGAAAAGTGCCATTGTGTTAATATATTTAATAATTTTTAACTTTTATAGAGTTAGATTTGATATTGCTGAAATATTGGGACTCCCTCCACCTCCAATTCTTAAAGTATTTATAGAAACCTTCTCTAGGAAGAACTTGCATTTTGAAGTACGTTATAGATCTGAAAAACATGATCATTATGAAGATTTTCAAAAGTTTATACTTTCAGTATACGCAAGAAAGAGGAAAAGGCTATCTCTTATGAATGGGAATCCTCAAAATGATATTAATGCAAATAAAAATCTTTTTGTTTCTATATCTGGAATAATTTATGCTAAAAAAAGAGATACTTGTGAAGAAGTAGCAAAAAGGCTTAAAAATGATGGAATTAATGCTCAATCATATCATGCAGGATTATCACCAGCAGTGCGTGACAGGATTATGAGGTTATGGTGTGAAGGAAAAATAGATATAATAGTTGCAACAATTGCATTTGGAATGGGCGTTGATAAGGAAAATGTAAATATGACAATTTAATATTTATGAATGACTTATAATTCAAAGGTGAGATTTGTAGTACATTGGGACATGTCAAAAAGCATGGAAGGTTTGCAAATAATGGTAAATATATCTTCTTAAAATTGCTAGCATACTATCAAGAAGCTGGTCGGGCAGGGAGAGATAATAAAACTAGTCGTTGTATATTATACTATTCAAGAGAAGATCGGGATAGGACTAGATATATCTTACATCAAGAAATTGAACAAAAGAAAAGAAAGAGGAAATTAGAAGAAAAAGATGCTTCTAATATAAATAGCTTTGAAAAGGTAATATTTCTTTATCTAATAAATAAATAATATTAAGTTTGTAGTTAGTAAATTATTGTGAAAATGTAACAAAATGCAGACATTTATTTTTAACTGAATATTTTGGTGGAATAATTTCTGAAAACTCAAATAATGAAAATTGTATTAAATCGTGTGATATATGGTATATCTATTTTTATATCAAAACATACTAACTATTATTATAGCAAAAATCCAGTACTCTAGAATATACATATTTAATTCATATTAATATTTTTAGGAAAAAGTAAAAATTAATAAAATTTCTCAATTGACAGAGGAATCTCATTTAAGTCAATCCTATCCTCCAACTCCAGAGAAATACTTTGAAGATAATATATCAAACATTTCAAATAACTATAAAAAAAATAGTAGAACTACTAATGCTAGCTCAGAAAGTGATGAAGAAATTCCAATTGCTGATAGAGCATCTTTACAATTCAAAAAGCCAAATATTGTTGATGAAACTTTTTATGAAAGAAGAGAAAACGAACAAAGAGAGTGGTTATTTGGAAAAAAAAGAAAAAATCCAGATGATTCTCCTACATTAGATGAAAAGAAGTCTAAAATTGCTGTTAAATTGGAATCAGAAGTAGATAATTCACTTTTATCAAAATTAACATGTCCATCTTCAACAAAAATTGACATTAATATAAGATTAACATTTTATAAAAGTATTAAATCATCACTTTCTGAGACAATTGCTAAAGATGATTCTTCAAATACTAAATTAAATATGTGGGATGCTTTAAATGCTTCATACTTAACAAAAAGTCAAAAAACTAACGTTATTGATATCGCTTCAATAACTATTGAAGCAGGCGTCTTTCTTAAAAGCTGTACAACAAATTTTTATCATAATATTGCTGTTCATAAACTTAAAGATGCAAAACTATGTGCTCTTGGAAAATATTCTATATCTAATGAAGTTTGGCAAGCTTTAGTATTTGCTATAAAAAATATTGACTGATAATAAATAATTTTTATCAAATATTATATACAATCCGACTATTTATATGAATCATTTATGCATAGTTTAAATCAAGTGAATACTTTCATCATATTTGATATCATTTATTTACATATATTATTATAAAATTCATTTTAATCCTAATTTGTAACGTCTAAATTAGCTGAAGTAGAATGCAATGTTAGAAACATTACTAAATTATCACTAATCATCACAGCAAATATTATAAATTTTATAAAAACAATATGTAATAAAGCTAAATTATATTGAATTTAGTATATTCAATCCTAAAAATAAATAAGTATTTAAGAAATAAGATAACATATCATACTATTTAAATTATTAGTTTAAATCTGAATTTTTAGATGTTTCGTTTTGAAGAAAGTTAATCCAAAGATCAGACATTGACTATGTTATGTAAATATTACGTAAAAAATTATATATTCACCTTCTTATCAAGTAAAGCCTGGTCCATGTGAAATTTATAATTAGAATTTGAAGAATTATAAGATAATGGTGTTAAAGAAATATTAGAACCAGATAAAACATCTTTAAATGACGAATTTTTTGATCGTATTAATCCTGCAAGCCCTTTCTGTTCATCTGTCCATTGAAGAAATGCAGACATTAATTGCAAAATCTCATAACGTTTTGTATCATCCCTTGGAAGAGTAATAAAAGACAAAATAAGATTCGTAACAAGTTTCCTAAAGGAAAATAAATAAAAATAATATAGAAAACCAATTTAAATAATACTTATCAATATTGTCTTCTGAATTGTTTTTTTTTAATAATTCTAAAGCTTTAACAAGATGTTGATTTAAAATAACAGCTATTAAAATAAAAAAAAGTAGAATCATATAAAATTCATACCTTCATGCCTTAATTTACCAATAAGCAAATTTTTCTCTTTAATCTCTTTTTCAAATACTTTAAGTCTTTCAATTTCTTTTTTATCTTTTTCATCTTCAAGAACTAAGCCATTTATTTGAGCTTCTAATTCAGTATTTTTGTCACTCAGGGTAGATATTTTCACTTGCAATTCATTTGTAGCCTCATAAAGATCAATTTTATAATCTAGTAACATTAACAAAAAAATAATAGAAATTATAGAATTACCCTCATTAATTTTATTAATTTTCATTTTATATTCATTAATTAGCCGACTATTTTCCTCATTTTCTTCTCTAAGCTTATTATTTAAATTTTTGCTCTGTTTTAATGAAATTTCAAATTCTTTAATTCTTTCATCAAGATCATCCACTTTCTTTTTAAAATCATCTTTATAGTTTCTCTCTTCTAATGCTATTTCTTTCCAATCTTTAGATATTTTCTTATATTTCTCAAGATTCTCAATAGAATTACAGTGTTGTTTATATAACATATCTTTTTCATTAATCCAATTCTTCTCTGATTGATCAATTTTATCATGTAAATCAATAAGTTCTTTTTTCAAGAAAGAAATTTCCTCTAAAAGAGCAGAATTTTTCTTTTTAAGTTCTTCTATCATTCTTTTTGCAGAAGCTAAATCTTCCTAAAATCATAAGACCTAACGTAAAAAACTTCAACTTATATATACAGAATCCGCTCTCAATTTCTCTTCAAGACCTTGTTTTATTGAAGATAATTTTCCTAACAAACTACGATATTGTAATTCAAGCTGCTGCTTCTCATCAAGAACGGTTTCCAATTTCTTTTCATTCTCTTGAATAATGCTATGAAACTGGCCCTCCTGAGCTTTCAATGACTCTTGTAATTTTGAAATCTCTAATAAGAAAAATTCTCGTTCTTCTGACAATGTTTCTCTCAAATCAACACTTTCAACTAAAGAAATATTAACAGAAACATCATTTTCATTCTCTTCATCATAATCCTTTCCCAACTCGTTCATCATATTTGATATATTACAACTTTTAGGTATATTAGTAATTTGTTCCAGATTGTTATCAATATAATTGTCCAATAAGTCCTTTTTATCACAATATTCATTTATCTCTGAAATATTCGAAGATTTTTCCTCAATCTTTAAGCAAAAAAAACTTAATAAAAATAAAATATACCACAATAGATCTTTGTAATGTAGATAGTTTATTTAGTGATATTTCCTGAACAAAAGTATTATTATTTTTTAAGCTTTTATCTGGACGAAATCCTTCTACCAAATTCTCTCTATTACTTTCAAAAGATTGATTATTATTATGTTTTTTCTTTGTTTTTGAGTTCCTTGTTTTTGACTTCATTTTTTGTCCTAAAAATCTATTAATAAAAGCAAAACTAGTAGAAAAAAATATACCAAAAGATTGGCCTCTTCAATAAGATTTGCCTGTATTCCTTATCAAACTCTTTTAACACCTCAAACAAGCTTTGTATCTTCTCAAAACTCAAGGCTTCTCTTAGCCCTGTAATTTACAGTAAAAATCTTGATATAAAATAACGGAGAATATTTAGTTAATTTCTAATCCAAATATATGTATTATTGAAGTTCCAATCCTTATAATTTTGAATTTATGTTTTTTAATATTTTATATTGTCTTGTAAAATATATATTTTTTTCTTACAAGTAATGTTGTATCTGAAAGAATCAATATTATTCCGAGAATATCCTTAAAGACTTTATATTTTTATGATGAATTCCTTTTTTTCTGTTAAAATACCACCTTTTTTTAAAAAAATCAAGGTCTTAATTTCTAATATAAACCAAGAAGTTTCCTTATTATTTACGATAAATTAGGTTAATTCTGTTGAACCTTTACTTGTTTTTTCAAAAAATCTTTATATTTTATTTTACACCTATTTTTAGACCTATTTTTAACCTTTTTTTTCTGGAAAAAAAATATACTATTCGTATAACAATTTTCTCATATTCTCCATATTAAATCTCCTCTTTATATTATTTTTTAGTCTTCTAAAGCCCTTTTATATTTTTTATGCTGACTTAGTATAAATATTTGGCACTTGATTTCGATAAGTACGGATGAGAACCTCAATGAAACAGATTAAATTATTGAGCGCCTTAAACCCTTTGAAAATAAACTTAAATAAAGCTCTTGCATATAAAAACATAAGGAAATACCATGAAAAAGATAATAACCCTTTTTCCCCGGGTTTTAAAGCTTATTTTTGAGAACTTTTAGACCATTATAACAACCCAAGAAATGTAGGATCAATGAAAAAAGATGATCCAAATGTAGGTATTGGACTCGTAGGCGCACCAGCTTGTGGAGATGTTATGCGTCTATCAATTAGAGTGGATTCAGAAGGTCGAATTTCAGAAGCAAAGTTTAAAACATTTGGTTGTGGATCAGCAATAGCGTCTTCATCATATATGACAGAACTAATCAAAGGAATGAAGTTGGAAGAAGCGTCCAAAGTAAAAAATACAGAAATCGCAAAAGAACTTTGTCTTCCTCCAGTTAAACTACATTGTTCTATGCTCGCAGAAGGTTGATACTGATTTATCAATATAATACAGCTCATATATTCCAGATGCAATTAAATCAGCTATTAAAGACTATCAATCTAAATCAAAGGTTCGCTCAGATATGTTGCAAAAATCAATAGCTTGAATACTTGATAATCGAAAAGATTAGTATTAAAATGTTGATTTGTGCCTAATAGATTATTGTTATCATTACTTTATTTCTCGTTAATGTGTATTATTTATTTTTGATTATTATATATATAGATTAATTTACCAAAAACTACACCACCCAATATAACATTGACTTAAATTTTCCAAAGATGTTGCTTGCTGAATTAGTCTATTAACTTGACTTGGAATATCTAATTCTTGATTTAATTTAAAATCCCGACCAGTCAATTTATTTGAAACACGATTAAGTACATTGACAGCACTCTGATTCAAAACTTCATGGCGATATTGCATTTTCCATGTTGATTCATTTTCTTGATTCTGTTTAGCAAATATTCTTGAAGATTCATTTTGTTCATTTCGATGTGTATTAAGATTAGGATTTGTATTTGTTAATTTCCAATTGACCAATGGATCGTAGACAAAAGCTTCCAACAATGCCATTAATGATTCTTTATTATCACGTAATACTCGCATTACATGTTCACATGTTATTCTAAAACTTCCTTCTATACCACTAACTTCCATTGCATTTGTAAGCATTCGTGTAAGACGAAAAGGAATCTTCTCCGGAAATTTTTCTCTATTCATTGCAACTTCAAAACAATCACCAAAATCTATATGAATAGCTTTTCCTGTATGACGATCTAACATAATATTTGATGGATGACGATCCCCTAATCCTAAGATATAACCTACCATTGACATTACAGCCAAAGATCTAGTGTAATTTGTTCTACGATTTAGCCAAACCTCACTATTCTTACTTTTTAGCCACAAAACTCTATACAAATCTTGTCCAGTAGTATTATCTAATGCATATTCAAAGACCTCGACTTTTTGAAGCAACGTAAGATTATCATAATCTGGAGCCATTTGAAGCATTAATCTATGTTCAATATTAAGCAAAATTTTACGGCTTTCCCTATAATCTTTGATTAAAACATGTAATGTATCGCTATCTGGAACCCAGCCTAATAAGCCAGAATTAGGCGATAAGGGAATTACTGGATATCTTTGAATATTAAGATGTCTTTTAAATGATTCGGAATCAACTGACAAAAGAGTATTTACTAATCCAAACAATTGCATTACTCTTTCATCTTGCCTAATGTCTTCATGTCCTTTTAATGCATACTGATAATCTTTTCCGTCACTGCCTCTAATAGTCAAACGTCTTGGTCTTTGTTTAGAAGTAATCACAGTAAATGTAGAAGAAAAACTAATTATTCTAATTATTGGCTTTTTACTTAAATAAGTGCCGGGAACAGCCAATTCAAGATCTACAGCTGATAAAATCTTAGGAGAAACATATTGCAATTCTAGTGTAGTCAATTGTGGAAGCTGTTTTGTAATTTTTCGAAATACCTATATATATTAATTCATTTATATAAAAGCATAGAAGAGAATCATACTTGATAATAAAGATCCCATGCCTGATTTAAATCTCCGATTTCACCTGTTTTACGGTATTTTACACACCATTCCCTTGCTTCTTGAAGATCTCGACCAAATGCTTGATGAAATGAAATTTCTCTAAGAGTTTCCGGGCCCTGAAAAGTTACTCTAATACTATTATTATAAAATATAATACCCTTTCTAGCATTTCATGCAATGGCTCTAAAATGTTAAACATTGCTTCAATATTATGATCTCCAAAATATAATCTAGAAGCCTCTTCTAAGCCCTCATGCCATTGTTCATGCCATAATATAGCCACACGAATTAATTCATGACTTACAAGCAAAGCCTGTTCAACCAATAATGCGCTATGATTTCGAATCTTATCCATAATTTCTAAAGCAGATTTTTGACGAGAAATATTTTGAGATTTTGATGCTACAGTGAGAGGATATACAAGAGCCTGTGGGTGGGATTTCCCAACATCGGCCAAAAGTTGATGAATAGATTTTTGAATATTGCTATTTGGAGAATGAATACGAGCAATAAGCTATATGATAAATGTTATTTTAAAAATAAAAAACAGTTGAAAAACCTGAGGAATAACATCTAACCATGTGTCAATGCTTACAGACGCAATCCCTTCTAATATAGAAGAACCAACTTGTAAATGATTTCCAAATTTAAACCATAAATTTAATAATCTTAAAGTATCTTGAAGAGAATTCCCACTGCTTAATGCTATAGAACGAAAAAATCCTAATCATAAATAAATGTGTAATACAATAATAATAATAATAACCTTTAATAGCAGGTAAAACATGTTCATCATAAATTTCAGGCGATAGATTTTTATTTTCTCTTTCATAAAAAGTTACAACTTCAAAATTAGCTAAAGCCCATGAATGCCAGGCTTTATAGTATTCAGGATCATATTCTGTTGCGAGTTTATAGGAATGAAGGATTTCAGAAATATTTGTTTTTGATAAATTTCCTTGAAGAACACTTTGCCATTCACCTTGCTTATGATAACATCGAGATAACAGTTTGGAATAATCATTATAAGTATTTTTCTTTTCTTGATCAAGACTTAAAGATCGAAATGTTTCATTTATTGAAGAAATCTTTAAATCATTTGATAAAGAATTGCTAAATTCTTTAAGACGCTCAAGAGCTTCATGTTTATCGTGTGTTTCCCAGATGTATTTTAAATGAGTATATACAACTTTTGGTGGAACATTGGTAGATGACTAAGATAGATTAATTAAATATTTAAATTATATCAAAAAGAATACTGGAAAACCGTCAATAGATCCATTGGTATCAAGTAAAGAATTCAATGATTTTTCTGCTAAACCTAAACGTCCTGATTTTCTGCAAAGATTGGAAAACTTTATCCACATTTCCATATTTTCTTTTGGTGAAATAACAAGAGCCTTCATTTTTAACATACGTTGCCAGACTTCAACATTACGTTGACAACCCTTAAGTCTAATAGTATGTTAGCTATTAAATTTCTTTATCAATAAATAACCGTTTCATCCAAGTTTTACGCATTGTAGACTGAATTTCAGGGTGATCATTGTTTTGCTTGTATGTTATAATTTCTTCCAATTCTGCTAACATTTGCACACGAACAGCAATACTAGAAACTTTAACAAATACAAAAAAAATAAATGAATAATTTACTAGTATGCTCTATTATAACTCTCTCCTATAAGAGCTGTAAACTCTGTATCGAGTAATTCCCTAGCTTTAGCAATATGTAAAACAGTCTCACTAAACTGATTACGATGTAAAGAAATTATTGCTTTAAAGAAAGATTTGTCCAAAGATTCATGTTTCATTGATGAAATATAATCATCCATTAATTCCCATTGACCTAATCCCCAAGCTGCAGCTGCTGCTAAGGGAGAAATAGATCTTCGCATATCATTAGTAGCAGTCTCCCATTTTTCTCTTGCAAGTTGAGAAAGTAATTCCCATTCTCCTAATGCATGAAGACATCTCATTTTGCCCATAGTTACTTCAAATGAATTATCTTCAATAGAACGTTTTTCATAGGTTGCTAAAGCATCTTCCCATCGTTCAAGCTTTTCATACCATGTTTCTTTTAATTCAAGATTATGTTGTTGTGCATATCTTAATATACCAATAGCTGCATCTGGTTGTTGTAAATGATTATTAATACTTATTAAAGCTTCAATAGTTTCAGTAGATGGTTCTGAAATAAATTCAAGTTCCTTATAATGCAATGCTTTTGCAAATGCATGGCATTTTGCTGCATATGCACCTAAAGTCCTAATATCAATTGGTAATGTTTTATCATCATGTTCCATAAACTCTGCTAAATTTAAAAGACTTTGTAAAGTTTCAGCAGGTATATTAGGTGATGTTAAGGCTATTTCAATAGATCTAACAAGTTCTTCTTGATATTGATCACATAATTCATTCCAACATGAAAGAAATGCAACATTAAATAATTCTCTTGATAAAGGATAATAAGAAGCAGCTAAGCTAGCACAAGCCCTCAAAGCATGAGATGGAGACTCTTTTAATAATTCAACACTTAATCTACGAATCCATTCTTGCCAGTCATCTTTTGTAGATTTTTGAGATGTTTCCCATGCATTTTTTAAATGTTGTTGGTTAACTGATAATTTTTTTGCATTGATATCAGCTGAAGATGCATCTTCCATTCTTCTATCGCTAAATCTACTTATTTATTAATGAATTGCATTATAAAATATAAATTACTTTTCATCAGAATTTAAATCTTGAGGAAGTGATTCTCCTTTTAAAAGTTTTGATACTAAAAGCTCATAATTTTGATGTTGAATATGGTTATTTATTAAGCACTGAAACAAATTAAACAAATTTTTTTAAAGATAAAAAATATACCTTATTAATCATAGGAATAAAGATAGTGTAATCAAGGCCAAGTTGAAATACCAATGCACATAAAGTGTTCATGGAAACTAGTTTTAATTCATGTGTTCCAGTTGAAAGAACACGTGCGAGAGGATGAATAATTCTAGATGCATGATTAACAAAATTAATTTTGCGAGATAATTGAGCCACTGTTTGAATAGCAATTTTGCGTAATGATACAGGAAGATCATGTCTTTCAAACATTTTAACCACAACTGGAAGTATAAGATGTATATATTCCTCAATGTTAGATCCAAATACAACAAATGAACGAAGAATTTCCTGAGTAGACTGTCTATTAGCTGTAGTATCTGTTTCAAGTACCTGAAGCATCAATGAAAGAAGAGTTGGCAAATATGCTTTAAATTCTCCTTCAAGAGCCATAATAATTGATTCAACAAGAGAAAGAATAGTAATTTGAAGTGTAGAATTAGAATTCCAATAATCATAAATTAATTTAAAAATATCGCTTAAATAATTTCTTATATGTTGCTTAACAATAGTAACAAGAATGCTCAATTGTTGAAAATAAAACTCCAAAAGACTCGATAAACATGTTTGCATTACAGAAAGAAATCCAGGAATTATCTATATACTTAGTATTATTTAAAATTAATATTTGAAATATACCTGAGGCAAAAATGGAACACATTTTAATCCCAATGTTTTAAAAATATACATAATTGCTTGAATAACAGAATAATGATAAGAGCTTAATGATGAGTCTTTAAGAATAGTCATCAGAATATTAATAACAACAGTTGGATAATATTCCTCAGATGACGGACTCATCCCATCTATTAAAAGGGAGACATCAGAAGTAGCTGCTTTTTGTTCATGTATATGATCTTCTGAAGTTTCTTCAAGCATCTGACTAGATCAAAAAAAATAAAGAAAAAAAAAGAAAAATACCTGATATTTATAAGGATCCAATGCACCCAAAATACCAATAACTTTAACGGTTTCTTTTCTAACAGTAGAACTCTGTTCAGTCTTAAGAATATTGATTAATATATTAAGCAATGATGGATATTCAATATATGGATCAATAATATACCCTGAACTAATTGCTAATCGACCTAAAGTCCGAAGTGCAGCATCACGTTTTACAGATGAACTCTGATCTTGTAATATTTCTATAATTAATGGCATAAGATCAGGAATATATGGTATTATATCTTCCCCTCCGACAGCAGCTAATTCACCAAGAGCATTTAAAATACTTGACACCACACTAGGACTAGGATCACGAGCTTTTTGAATCATTATTTTTAGCATTGGCTTAACATAAGGTTTTATAAGTCTTTTTGCTGTAGAAAATAACAATCCTAGCAAACATGCATTTTCTTCCTTATTACGACTTATGAAATAAGTTATTAAAGTAAAAATAATGCATAAAAATACCTTATATAGGAATATTCTAACTCGGTCATTAATTGAATCAAAGTCTTTCTTAATGATGGCATAACATAAGCAGGATTATGAAAAGTTAAACGGCCAATTATAGTAATTGTAATTTCTCTAATAGCAAAAACCTCATCATTTAGAGCAATGAACAAAGAGCGAACATTTTCAGCTTGAGCAAGGTGTCTATCAAATCTCTCATCTAAAGACGATAATACAATTTGTCGAATCATAGGATCTTTATTAAAAATAAGAATATATAGAGAATATAAAGTCTTAATATATTTACCTGAGTCAGTAATTCCAACAATCAATAATTTTTCAAGAATTTCTCCAACCATCTGTATAGCATGACTACTTGTTTGGTAACATATTGGATCTCTAATAAATAGCTGACAACATGTCAAAGCTGCCACCTTTCTTACTTCCAAATTATCACTCTCTAAATAAGATATAGCACAATCTCTAATAAATTCATTCAAAGCATAACCTGAAAAACTTTAAAATAATGCGAGCTATATAAATAACATGGTTACCAGAAAAATCAAAAGTCCCTAAAGTATTTAATGCTAAAATAATAAACTCAGTATCCTTGTTATCATAAATTTTTGGATCATAAATTGCCAAAGAATTAGACTGAGTAGAATGTAATGTGGCAGGAGACCCCAAAATTTTAAAAGGTTTGCCACTTAAAATCATAGAAAGAAGATTTAGTAATCTTTCCTGAATTATAGGAAAAAAAGATGGAATATGACATGTAAGATCTACTAATGCTTGTCTTAAAGGCTCACTTAACCCACAACCTAATAATATTAGAAATTTTATTAAAAATAATAAACATTACAAAACATCATATCAAGTAATTCATGTAAATATTTTCTTAAAGAGTTCCCAACTGCTATGGCAAGCATACTAATACACTGAAAAATCGGAGCTTGAGCTTCTCGATTACGCCCTTTTGCTGTAAGACCTTCCTTAATGATTTCTAAAATAGAATCAAGGTACGGCTCTATACTACTTCCAACAGCAACAGCAACATGACCAATTGCAGCAAAAGGACATGTTCTATCTCTATTTTTTTTCAATTGTCCTAAAAGATGAAGCATGCACTTATGTAAGTAAGATGAAACAAATTTTTCAGAATTATAACCGGCCAATATAGGAATTAGTGAAACAACAGTACGTCTTATGAGCGCTTCTTTGTGATCTTTATAGCTTAATACAACCTCACATACATCTACATATTTCTCATGCATAAACTATTAGAATATTAAAGAAAAATTAATAAAATAAAGATAATACCGTTCCTGATTTAAGTAACAATTCTTTATAAGCCAACAAACTTCCATGAATATAGTCATAATTGTTAACTTTAAGCCCATATTGAGCTTCCTCCAAAATTTTTACATACCATTGAATAGACAATTGACTTTTTCTTTGATATATAATTTCTAAACATGCACTGAGTGCATCTGCAGCAAAATTTCGTGTTGTTGCTTTTGATTCTCGTAAAGCAACCCATATCAAATCAAAAATTTGAGATACATAAGAGTATATCAGTGTAGGACAATTCAATGCCAATTCTTTAAGAACAAGTACAGCAGCTAATCTTCGATTCTCATTTCGATCACCTTGAAGCCATTCCATAGCTCTTTTAACCTCGAATTCAACAAATTCAGACGTTAGAGTTCCGCCAGGGACTGCCAAACGCCCTAATGCTTTTGATGCTAATATCAATATCTGTGTATCATTCCCAGGCAACACAATTCTCAAATAATTCGCAAATCGAGTTATTTTTACCGTATTTTCTTCTCCATCATAATCAATTAATTTATCTTATAAAATAAGACATATATATATATATATGTATATGTGATATACCAATAACAATCACCCCACTGAGTTTTTCATAATTATCATTACTATGAACCAATTCATAAATTCTCCGATTAATATCATTATTAAATGAAATAAAAGCATCCCTTTGAATTTCACGCGATGTAGAAACGACCTTATAGAATCAATAATGAATATATACCCATCATTTCCTCACATATTCCTTTAAATCTGTAGCTGCTTTATTTCGAATTTCCTCATTTCTATCTATTAACCATAAAATTTCCCTTTTTTTCCCACCAAAATTCACCTGTTCTTTAAATCCGAAAACAAACTATCCAATTTTGAAGAATAAGAAGGCATCTTTGTCCTTTAACCATCTATTTGATCTGAATTCTAGTTATTCTTGGGTAATTTATGAGCAGATTAAAGACCTCTTCCTATGAAAAAAAATCTCAATAAAACAGAATAAATCAATAACAATACTCGTAAAATGTTCTATCCTGTATGAAGAGTCTATTACTTTCCTATCTACTTGTATATTTTAAAAATATATTTTCTAGCAGGTTAGAGCCCTCTAGCGTTGACCTCAAAAAAAATTTGTATGCAGTGTGCAAGCACTTGGTTTTTCTACAATATGACACACTATTTCTTTCATATTTATCTCTCATAGTTTCTATATTAATCTATTTTTTTAAGCATCTTTTTAAACCCTTTATAAAAATTCAAGATAATCTAATTTTTATACATAAAAACCTGTTTTACACTTAAAATTAAGGAACACTGTCTTTCTATATCTAATTCTATTCAAGTGTTAGCTTTTTAATCATTAAACCAGTAAGTTTTATGAGATATCAACAATCCGTTAAACATATATCAGCTTATATATAAGGTCATATAAATAGCTGCAATATCCTTCTACAACACACTGTTTGAGAACGCTTTTTAATTATATAAAGGCTTTTTATAAGCTGCTTGTATAAATTCTATGGGACATGATCATTGATAGAATATCTAATATCTCATTATTATTTTTTTATACAACTATTAATGACATTTAAAGAAAATATTGTGTGTTTTTACAGGATTTACAGGATTTACAAGCTAACTTTTATAGAATGATTATCTTGATAAGGTAAAGTGGATCTTATAGTTGAGATTACCTATATATATATAATAAGCTCCCTAAAACAACACTGTTGAGGCTGTATAAAGATCCCTCAGCTTGTCTCTCTATATTTCGGTTAAAAAAAGGATGTTTTATGCATTATTTAATCTTTTAGTCTTTTACCTAATCTTGCTAAACAATTTATCTTATCATTACTATATTATCCGGAACCTTTGTCTCTAGAACAATTTGATCAGCTGGTCAATGAGGATAGCAAATCGTACATACACTTTTTTTGCTTTTCTATGTATAATTTTAGTAGAAAGCAGGCAGAAGCATTGGATAAATTATATAGGCTTCATATTTTTCAGAAAAAAGAAAATCATATGTGTTTTACAGACAATTTCAAAGAACAGTTTCAAACCTTATTAGTAGGAGGGTATTTATTAATACTTTGTCTATTATATTTACATGATTTTTAAAACAGAAAGAGTTATGATACATTTGGAATATTATGTTTAATTCCTGACAAAAGAAACATTGATATAGCTTTTCTTGATAACTACGCTAGGAAGAAGTGGGAAACAATACTTCATTTTATGCTTGGAACTGGGACAGAAAAATTACCAGGAAATCAAGTTTTAAGTCTTTTACTTTATAGTCAACTTATGTCTGGATCGTAAAATTAAAGAATTTTCTTATTCATCTTGTTAAATCTTTCTAGAAATCATGATAATATGAAAATAACTAATACTGGCTTCCAATTTTTATTACAAGATATTAATTCACAAATTTGGACACTTTTATTACAATATTTAAACATGATAGAAGTACAATATTTCATTTTTTTTCAATATATAATATTCTAGGATTCTGAAATAGACCCTGTTGATGTTTTGCAGTTTTTATTTATGCTAGGAAACTTAGAATTGGGAAAAAGTTATCTTGTTAGCTCATTAACACCTATTCAAGTCAATACCCTTGAAAATCTTAAAGATTATGGAATTGTCTATAGACGCAAAGTATATAAATCAATTGCAGTTGATTCCATCTCAATTCACTAGTCATCTCGGCGCTTTTATCCAACAAGACTTGCAACTATATTAACTTCAAGTACAGAAAGTTTTCCATCCAATTCAGATATCAGAAATGTTTTAAACCCCAATCGTAATTCAGAAAATGCTGATAAAGGCTTCATTATTCTTGAAACAAATTATAGACTTTATGCTTATACAAGTAAATCCATTTTTCATAGATAGTTTTCAAAACTAATGCAGTATTCAAGATTCGCCTATACAAATTGCTGTTTTAAATCTATTTGTTCATCTTCAATTACGATTTTCAAATCTTGTTGTAGGAATTGTAACTCGTAATAGTGTTAGACAGGCATTTATGAATGGTATAACAGCAGAACAGATAATATCATATCTTACATCATATGCACATCCTCAAATGAAGAAAAATGTATATATATTATCTCTTTAATTTTATACTTATAGTATTAGACTCCTATCATTCCATCTACAATTACAGATCAGATTCAACTTTGGGAAGTGGAAAGAAATAGACTGAAAGCTACTGAAGGATATCTTTTTCGTGATTTCAATTCTAATACAGATTACGAATTAGTATTAAAATATGCTAATGAATTGAATGTTGTTGTTTGGGAAGCTCCTTTAAAAGGAGTTTTTTTTGTGAATATTCAAGGCTCAAGCATGATAGTAGATTATATTAAAAGGAAATTTTCAAAATAAATTACATCTACACAATTATTTTTATAAAATCAGATATACATATATATTTTTTCTCCAAAATATTAGTAATTCACAAAGTATTATTCTCTTTTAGTTTTTCTAATGCTTTTTCCGACATTTTATAGACGTAGATACCAAGATGCTCTACACCTTCCATCACATATGTATTTTCAACCTTATCACTTATTTTTCTATTCGAAGGCCACATTTCTTGAGAAACTAAATGCAATTTATCTGGGTTTTTAAGAATTTTACTGATAATGGGTTTGATCTCGAAACAAGATTCAAAAATAGAACGACGTCCTAATATATATAAGCCTAATCTTGCTCTAGAAACGGCAACAATTAGACGCTCCAATTCTTTAAGATATCCTAAGCTTTTTGTTCTTGTCAAAGAAAGTATAATATCTAAGATTCTTAGTATATTATTACAAAAAATAAAAATTACAATCATTATAAGATTCTTGGTATTGATCAATTGTAGTTATTTTACTAGGTAAACCAAAAAGTGGGTTATTTGCACATCTTCTATTTATTACATCATTTATAAGAGCCTTTTGACCAGTATAACTAGCAAGAATCGTAATTTTTTCAGATGGATAGCCTAAAAGTCTCATATATTGATATATTGCAACAGCGTATTCTGCTTCACCAAGATTCTGATAAAAGTAAGGAGTAGGTTCAATTTCACCTTGCCCTTTATAATCTTCCACATTAATAAACTGATAATCGTAAAGAAATCTAGAATATTTAATAACAATTTTAATGTCATAATATATACCCTGAATTAGAATATAAAAATTCACTTTGCTCTTCTATATTTGGTAGATTAGCCAATCCTCCATAAGCCCATGAAAAAAGCTCTGCTATAGTATTTTTTGTACGACCTTGAGAATCAAGATGAATGATTGGAACGCCAAGACGTATTAAACGATCATAAAAGCTTTGTTTTGCATTACAAAAATATCTAAATGCCTTATTTTTTAATATAGGACCCATCTATCAAATCAAAATACAAAATATTAAAATAGATAATATATATACCTGTTTATAATCTCCCAAAAAAACTATTCTTTTCAAAGATTCAGAATTAGCCATTAAAGTCATTGGAACAAAAGTTTCTAATTCAAGAAGTTGATTAGAATTCTTAAATATAATAGTATTATATTTAAAGTTTAAATCAAATATCTTTTCACGCTATAAAAGAATATTAGATCAATTCTAAGAGACAAAGTAATAAAAACCTTAGTTAAGAGATAACTTGAAGTCATGGCTATAATTTTAGCCTTATTTAATAAGTAATTAGATCTCGCATCATTTGAATGAAGAAACTCAAAAGGTCGAATATCAGATAGTTCCGAAAACAATTCTTTAATATGATTATAACAACCCTTTGCTATATATAGTGCTTTATCTTTGCTTAAATCTTCTGGAAACAATGGTTGAGGAGCAGTAGAAAAATACTGATCTAAATAATTTGTTAATAAAGAAGAAAAAGAAATAAGAATTACGAAAAGGAAATGATGAAATTATATCTTTAACAGAAGATTCGTTTTTAGAATTTGAGATAAAATTTGTCCATAATGGCTTTATATAATAATTGAAGAAATACCCAGCTGTTTCACAAGAATTCCCATGAGCACCAGGTATCTGTAATGTCGAAGAAAGACGATCAACTTCTAATAATAACGAAGCTCTTCTTTCCTATCTAATGTTAAATAGTGCAGATATTTTTGAAACAATAATTACTAAAAACGAGTTAATTCTTCCTGATCTGTGAGAAACCAATTCATTTTCTAATTCATCTTCATGACCAAGACGAAGTAAATGTCTTTGCGGAATATCTTTATTATTATTATTATTATTATTAATCAGCACTAACAATTTATTTTACCTAATAATGATAATTTTTCAAAAACTTTAATTAAAGCTTGACTATTGTGCGCAATCAAAAGTGTTCTTTGATCTGGAAAATTGTAATATATATTACAGATAATTTGAGCAATAATATCTGCTTTACCAGTTCCAGGTGCACCGTTTATGAGAGTTAAACCGGGATTGGTTCCAGAATATATAGCTTCAACTAAAATAAATCAATGTTAACTAGATTTAATGTTAGAATTAAATAATAACCTTGTTTTGGCGTAAATCTTATTCCATTATTTCTTTTATTATTTTGAAAGTATGGTCCAGGATTTATAAAATCACAAGTTTCTAGATATAATACATTGTCACTTTTGTTTTCCAAACCATTGTTTAATTCGCAAGAATTCTCTAAAGAAGGAATAGATCGAGAATATATTCTGTATGGAGGATTTGGTGCAGAGTTATACTTCTCTGATTGAATTAGCTTTATATTCTAAGTTATTTAGTAAATATTTATATCTATAAAATAAAATTAAACCTTATCTGGAAAGCATTCAAGAAGATGATTCCAATCCAAAAATGTATTGGAAAAAAAAAGATCAAGAGGAGCATTTAAATTATAATATAAGGCGCTAGAAGGATCACCAAATCCTTATATGATTAAATATAATCAAGCAATAATAATGTCTATACCAAGAAAAATATCTTCAAACCATGATGGTAATGAAATAGATGTTCGAGTAAGACTTTTTAAAGATTCAAATATAAACTTAAAATTAGTTTCCTATTACAAAAATCAATTTTTGATGATAAAGATAGAAAAATAAAACCTTTGGAGACCTTCTAACTATAACATTAATACCAGTATAAACATCATCCTTGTTATGATATAGAACTCCATCGTTATCAATCTATTGTAATTAGAAGTATAATATAAAACCAATTTATTACTTTATAATTATGAGTATCCAAAAAAAGTCGTAGAATACGTTTTCTACTCGTTTTAACCATTTCAAATTCATCTACTTGAGCCAATTGTTCAACTACTTTTAAAGGACGACCATCATGATTTAAAATTTGGTCAACCTGAGCCATACGGAGATATCTCAATCCTGATTTTAGTGAAAAACTTACATTCATTTCAGGTGTTTCTTTCAAATCATCTGTTGGTTTTATTGAAAGTAAATAAACAATATCTCCTGGACGAAGAGATTCCCATTGAGGACGCAATTCTTCTGTAACATTCTCTAGTTCCAATTTAACCTCAGCCCTTACAAATCCTGGTTTCTCTTCCCCAACTTTTGGAGGAGAAACTTCTAAAATACTAAGATAATTAATAAAAAAAATAAAAATAATAATCTAATATTACGCAAGATGTTTAATAATTAATGCCATATTAGAATTTCCTTGGAACCTAATAGTAAAACTTGGATATTGAACTTTAGGTTTTAATCTAGTTATAACTTGCTCAATATCCTTATGTATTTCGTCATAAACTTTATCTCTGTAAAATTCTAAAGAACGATATATGAAATCATTTATACTAAGATACTGCAAATTAAATTTTAGTAAAGGTAAGGACCTAATTCCATTATATTTTTTATAAAAGTGAAATTTTAAAGAAAAGAGTGATTTCTTTTAAATAAGTAAGACAGAAGAAATAAATATCTTTTACCTCATCAGGAATAACTAAAAATTCTTCAAAAATTTCTTGAAAGGATTTACGTCTTTTATAATATTCAATAAGCGCTAATGTCAGAATTTCACGGTCAATTGGAACAAGGAGTTCTTTAGGATATTGTGAACGCAAACCAATATGTTGAAGTAATTCATAAAATTCATTGTCATCTAAACCTTCAAGATGTTCAATAAGAGTATCTCCAGTATCTATTGTAGAATAATTTGATGTAGCCAAAATAATTAATTTTTCTTTATACTCTTTTAAAGCAATTCTTTGTAATTTGGCTATTTTATTGTAATGAATTTCTGTTATTTTTTCTGAAGAAAGCTCCAGGCTATTATGATCATCATATCCAATGTAAATGTATTTATCTAAAATTGAAAAAAGACTTTTAAAAACATAACTAAATAAGTTAATCGAAAAATAGAGTTATCAAGTTCTCATTACTTTTCGGGGTTCATGTACATAGGTGATTTTTTTACTAGCGCTGTAAAGTGAAAATCTTTAAGAAGAAAGTTAAGATATCTTCTACTAAGAGGCTGGCTGACTAAATCAACTAAAAGTTCCAAAACCTTTTCGCAATAAATAAGATGCTCTAAAGTGTGTAAAATTAAAAAAAATAAAAATAAAAATAGTACCATTATTTTTTACATTATATAAAAGATTTATAAAATCAATAATAAGATTGAACAACCAATCCCTATAAAACTTTCTTTTTAAGAGGGTTTCATTATCTATATCCATATTAATCTTATAACCTATTAAAGCAAAAAAGCACTTGAAGTATTATATTTCTTGAGACTTGCTTTCCATTGTTTTTGAAGATGAGAATGCAAAGAAATTCTTGATTTTATTGTCTCCTTTGACGATAAATTTTCCCAAATATCAATAGATACCAAAGATGTACATTCTTTTCGTATAACATCATTATCAAAAAATTGAAACGATATTATGATAAAAGATAATAAATAAGTGCGCAATATGACTTTTATTGAATCTGAAAAAACACTTTCCAATATGCGTTTGAAAAAAAAAGGGAAAAAACTCGGCTTATCTGATACAAAATCTAAAAATATGAATATTATCATCTGCTGATAAAATTCAAACCCCATGATTTTCCTGACGATTTTTTATAAACAGAAAGAACACAAGTTAAATAAATATGATTATCTGTTGATTGATCACTAATATATTTCCATAAATATCTTTTTTAAAAAACATGAATATTAAATCACGAATAAGGCTATAAAAACCTCTCCAAATAGCGGTTTTCTTCGAGATATAGCAAAGCCTTGTCGCTAAATCGATTTTTTTCAATATAATTGTACATTTTCTGGACCTTTTCCCTATCAAACTCTCCCTCGACCAAGCATTCTAATAATTTTGCCTCATCTGTGGCAGAATTCATGTTTTTAAAAGCGGAAAAAAAGCTATATACCCTTTTCCTATGAAAATTAGTTATATTTTATGAGTTTGAGGGCCCTTTTACCCAAAAATATGGCCTAATTTTATTTTTTTTCTGAATACTAAAAATTGAGGACGTTGAAAAATCCTCGACCAAGATACATAATTTATATGTTAAGCTTAACAGCTCTTAAGAATGGCTAATTTACAGCTATTATTTGATAGAATCGAGTATGAACTGGATAGGAGTAGCCCAGAATTGAAAGGAGATATTATTAAAAGAATCTTAAAAGAAGCCCAGGACGTTTATGGATCTGAAGACTTTAAGTTGCTTTTTGAGTGCTCAGCAAAGGAGATTTTATATGAAATAGCGGTAGAATAAGGCTATCTTGGGAGCATAGAGTGTCTTATAGAATATTAGGGAGATTTTTCCCTGCTTCAGGAAGAAAAATTTGAGAAATTTTACTCAATACTTGATATATCAATTATTGGGCAGCAAAATGGTTGGTTTCTTTATCATTTTTTGACTTGTCATCAATGATATAAGATATTCTTGATGATATGTTGCCTTTTGTTCTTATTGAGGACTTGATGGATACGCAAACGGTTGCTGAATGTATCAAACTTTTCGATTTTCTCAATTCTAGAATTTCCGCTTTAATTGAGGTGGATAAGGGGTTTTTGTCTATCTTATATAAGGCTTAATTGCTATAGAATGGTATTAATGGGACAAAGGGCAAAGGACTTATCTTATTGAGACTTTGCAACGAACTTTTGAGGCGATTGTCAAAGACAAAAGATTCTTTATTCTCGGGAAATGTATCTATGTTTTTATCACATGTTTTTCCTCTTAGAGAAAGAAGCGGTCTTAATCTCAGAGGCGATTTTCATGTGGAAAATATTACACATTGGGATGACTTGAATAATATTATTCGTGATAATCAAAAACTGCTAGGTGAAGTGAAAAAGGATGATAGATTAGGCGAGAAAGATAAAAAAAGAGATACTTCTGACAATGAAAGAAAGGAAAAAAATTCATTGGGTATAAATATAACTTGCTATATATCATCTTTGAAAAAAGATTAATGATTTATGAATAGATACATTTTATATGGTATTCTGGTCTATTCAGAGATTTTTTTCTGATCCTTCATTATTGTATATCCCTAAAGAAATGCAGGAATTCAAATTAAATACTACAATTGTTTTAGATAAGATAAAATCATTAGAAGACGAACAACGAAAGACTAATGAAATTAAATTTGAAAACCGCAAAGGTGATCGAAAGAAAAAGTCAGAATTTTTAAAATATCAACAGGCTTATGATTATCTTGAAGTTCATTTCTTTCCTAAATTCTTAACTAGTTATAAACTTTTCAAATTACAGGTTTCATCATGTTAAATTGAGAATATATGAATTAACAGAAAGCCAGTTGGCAGATTCTAAGTTCAGAAAACATATTTTGATACAATTTTTAATTATTTTTGATTACTTACTTACTCTTAAGGATTCAGAAAAAAGTAAACAAGAAAGAATAACTACAAATCGTTTATTACAAACAGCATATTTGCTCCCTCAAGAAGATGTATACTAATTTTAAGTCATTACATTCAAAAAAATTAATTTTCAATCTAGGAAATATGGATTACTGAAACTCTTTCTAAAGTTTATTCTATATTAGAGTTAACATTTCCAGATGGACAACGTTTCTCACAAAACATTCGTTCAATTCTATTATTTGAAAAGAATTGGGTTAATTGGAAACTTCAAGGGTGTAACGCATTTGAAGAATTGCCTATTCCTGAAACGTATATCAATGATATTAAAGAAAAATATGAAAAAGAGTCTGAAACTCTTAAAGCTTATAAATATCCTCTTGGAAATTTAGCACTTTCTCGTCTTTGGGAAAAAGGAGGAACACATACAATGGAAGATATGGCAAGACAAGAACGGTATATATTATCGATAAATTAGGATTTTATTTTCTTACATATCCTAGTTATATTCTTCCAGATATTAAAGCATTGCTGGAACCAGCTCAACTAGATCTCGAGAGTGAAAATATACCTGTAAATGAGATGAATTCAATTATTTCTGAAAGGAATACAATTAAATCATGGAAAGCATTAAGGATTCTATCACATTCAAAGCTTTTTTTATTTAATAAGTTATCAGATCGAACTATAGAAGCTATATTGGAAATAGATCAATTTTTTAAAAATGAATCAGATAAAAACATTAATATTTCTGATAATTCTTCTAGAAATAGAAAAGAGAGTCCACAGAGATTACAATCAAACACAAATAACAAACGCATAATAGAAGACGATACAAAAAACAACCTTCATTCTGAAAAAAGAACAAAAATAGAGCAATAATTTTCTATGATTAATTATACAATATTATATGAAGGAATTTATAGTTTTATTTTTAATATTTAATTACTATTTTTAGGTATTTAAATATTGTTTTTATCTTAAACTTTTTATAAAAAAAAGATTACAGGTCTTTGAGAGAATAAGAACACATAACAATTGTTTAAGGGCCTTTTAAGAACTTAATAATATATTATTATTGAGAGCTTATAACTGAATTACTATTTAATCAAATTTCTAAACAAGTTTTTAAGATTAATAATGAATTTAGAGCGTAAGAGGCTTGATTTTTATGATTTTTCTTATGAATTATAGAGTCTCTATTTCAACTTAAAGTAATATCTTCTTTTAAGTTAAAAAAATTGATATTAATGGGCTAGTTTATGGCAAAAAGTCTTAAGCGTCAATCACAAAGAGCTTCTCGCGATGAACAGGCTGAAAAACTTAATGTAAAGAAAGTATGGAGTCCCTTTTCTTATATTCTCACATTTTTTTCTTTTATTTTACATACTTTAAATATAAAGTTCTCTTTCTAATAACATTCTAGGCTATACAGGCAGGAAACTATGATATTGCAAAAATTTATGCATCAAGTGCCATAAAAAAACGTGCAGAGGCACTTAATTTACTTAATTTATCTTCAAAGATTGATTCTGTTTCAAGAAGAGTACATACAGCTATTACCATGAAAAATGTTTTGTTACTTGTTTATATATTTTTTCTAATCATACTAGATAACAGGAAATTTAACAAATGTTGTCAGGGGAATGGATAAAGCAATAAACTCAATGAATCTTGAACAAGTTTGGTTAAATTTTGTTTATTTTTAAAGTATAAATTTTTTTAGATTGCTATAGTCATGGACAAATTTGAGTCCCAATTTGAAGATCTAGATGTACAATCAAGTTATATGGAAAATGTAGGACACATTTCTTTTATTTTTTTTTTAATTTATTAAAGGCCATTGCAACATCAACTGCTACATCTGCACCTCAAGACGAAGTGGATTTATTATTACAAAAAGTTGCAGATGAAGCTGGGCTTGAACTATCACAAGATTTACTCAATGCAACACCTTCTAATAAAATTTCTGAGCAAGAAATGAACGATACATTATATGAAAGGTTGTCAAAAATTTGTGGATAAAATAAGCAAATTATATGATTAAAGAGGGCTATTCTAGAAGAACATAGCTTACACAGGAATATTGATATTTATATTTTTTAATAGGAATTTTCATCTTTTTTAAAAGCACCAAGACAAGAGATTCGAAAAACTTTGAAAAAAAAAACATCTTTTTATTATGACACAATTCAGAGAAGTATTTACATATTTTGCATGGTTATATACAACAATATTTTCTTATATATTTTTGTTAGGAGAGACCAAGTCGTCCTTCTCCTAACCCGACAGCTAAAGTATAATATCTAAGAAATATAGTCAAGAAATGGTTTATTTTGATTAGACAGCATCAGCAAGAGAGGCTCTACAGTCATTTTTTTGTGATCTTTGTGATAAGGGTTATCAAAGAATATCTGAATATGAAAATCACTTGAGTAGTTATGAACATAACCACAAAAAGGCATGATAGAACAATATTACTATGATTTTGCGTAATATGTTTGGTTATAGCGGTTTAGAGAGATGAAGGAAATGCAGAAAGTATCATCTAATTTCGAAAAACTTCGCAAACAAGGCCATAAGAAGAAAGATACAGAAATAAGGCCGTTTATTGAAGATCAATCTCAAAAAAACATTGATCTTACTGTTCGGCCACTTAAATTCCCTTCTCATAAAGATTCTGGGTTTAAAAAAGTTGGTTTTAAAAAAGCATTTGATAATTTCACCCACAATTCAGCCGATTCTATGGATTCCAGTAACACATCTCGCTTATCTGAGTCCTATGATCGTTCTAGCATGACGGAATTGCCCTCCAATCCCATAGACCTAAGAGAGGACGGTATATATTTAACTTCTTACTAATTATTTACACAAAAAGACTTAGGTAAGCTCTATAACCCTCATAACCCAACAAGTCCTTGATATTTTCATATACTTTTGAACCACCACTCTATTGCTGTGTTCCTTAATGACTAAGATGTATCATAAAAACTATAGATGCATGTATAAATATAATATTTAGATATAACCTGCCCTACAATTCCTCTCTGCTCTTACTATAACCCCCTTAGCAGCAATTAAAGTGTATACCAATGCTGTCAAGGCTTAGAAATATTGGTTTGCGCCAGATACTCTCTCAGATCTTAAACCTGTGTCTTATAGGGTAGGTTCTATCAGTTCTATGGCTTATTAACTTTGTCCAGCTCTACTGCCTATATGTTATGGAAAGGCCTCTCAGTAGTATGTATTGAAGCACTAGATATCTTCATTGCTGATTAAATAATATTACCAACTGTGAAAGCCCTATTGTAGTCGTCCTATCAGGCTCTATGGAGCCTGCTTTTCAGAGAGGAGACATTCTCCTCTTGGACAACCGCCAAAAGCTGGTGAACATTGGCGACATAGTGGTCTACAGAATAAACAAGAGAGACATCCCAATTGTCCACAGAGTCATTCAAGAACGCCATGGAGAAGCCTTTCAGAAGGTCTTAACAAAGGGCGACAATAACAAATATGATGATATCCAGCTCTATTCACACAACCAGATGTATATTGACAGGGACAATATAATTGGGGTTGTCAAGGGCTTTGTCCCTTATTTGGGGTGGATTACATTGGCTTTGAATGACTTTCCAAAGCTCAAATACTGTATTATTGGGGGGATGGTATGTTATGGCAAGATGCAGCAGAAAGAAAATTCTCACATTATAAGGGTTTGATGAGCATCATCAACAGGGAATAGTCCTACGAATGAGCTGGGTTAAAACGGCTGTTTAAAGCTGTTTTTTGTTTCAGCCTTTAAGTGTTTTTGTTTTTGATTTAAAAGTTTTAGAAAGTTGAAATTTTGTATGGTAGCAGTAACAGCTGCAGTCTACCGCGTCAGTTTTTTAGATTTTGTCTTTAATATGAATGTTAATTTGAAAATGTTTTTGAAGCCACTTTCAAGGCGTCTGTTGGGCGTTTATGGCAGGGGCATCTCAGGAAGGGCAATAATGTTCTCAAATTATGGAAATCCATCTCAAGTTTTACAGTAAAAACAGGATTTGAAAGTTATCTTTATTGAGAAATTTAGATTACATCATTTTGATATACAAAGAACGCCTTTGAAGCCAATTGTTGTTAAATTTCTGGCCTCCCCAATCAATCCTTCAGATATCAATCAAATAGAGGGAGTTTATCCTGAAAAACCTAGGTTTACAAAGGATCTTGGGACAGACGTCCCATGTTCAGTTGCAGGGAATGAAGGGCTTGTGGAAATCATTGAAAATCCGGACAAAAACTCAGATCTCAGGCCTGGAAGACAAGCAATCATGAAAAACCCGGGTTTTGGTTGTTATTTCAGCTAAAAAGTAGTATTAAGGTTAATTGTATAGGGACATGGCGAACACATGCAATTGCAGACCCAAATGATCTATTATTATTGGATATGGATGGGGTTACTACAGTACAGGCAGCCACATTATCAGTTAATCCATGTACAGCTTATTGTTTACTTAAAAATTTCTATGAGCTTAAACCGGGCGATTATTTTATTCAAAATGGAGCTAATAGTCAGGTTGGTCAAGCAGCTATTCAGTTTGGTCGTATTTGGGGGCTAAACAGTATTAATATTATAAGAAATAGACCTAATATTGATCAATTGAAATCATTTTTATATGATCTTGGTGCTACACATGTTATAACTGATATGGAATTAGAAAATAGGGAATTTATGGAAGAATTGGTTAGGAAATGTTGTGGAGAATCTGGGATTCCCTTAGGATTAAATTGTGTTGGAGGAAAATCAGTTTTACATTTAGCACGTTATATAAAGTAAGTTTTCCTTCAAATATTGTAGATTTTTATTATTTAATCTTTAAGGTCAGATGGGCATCTAATTACATATGGTGCCATGTCAAGGCAGCCGCTTCTTATGTCTTCTGGTTTACTAATTTTTAAAAATATTCATTTACATGGATTTTGGGTAACAAAATATAACAAAACTTATCCAGAAAAGAGATTAAAAGTTCTAAACAACATCCTTACATATATGAAGAACAAGTCTTTTAAAGGTTTGTTATGCGATAAAGTATATCTTGATAAATCATTGGATGATTCAACATATATGGAAACATTTAAAAAAGCCTTAGAGAATAAAGAAAGAAAACAGGTTTTGATCTTTGATTAATCCTGTTTAGCAATTATTATTCTAAGGATTTCTGTTCCAATGTTTCTGCTACATCAAGTAATAAATTATCGCAACCATATTGGGCTATCAATTGTATACCTATAGGTAATTCATTTTGATCATAGGAGAATGGTATACTTATAGCAGGTATACCTGTTCAAATAAATATAATATTACTTATAAATATATAGCTTGCCTGATAAATTGGCTGAAATAGTAAAGAAATCAGACATATATATATCAAATAAAGATATTTCTTCAACCATATCTTTAATTAATGGCGCTGAACTTGCTGTTGTTGGAATTATTAATATATCCACTTTGTCTTCTTGTTTAGTACTTGAATATTTTTTAATAGAATTGAAAACATTGTTAAAATCATTCAGTATGAGCCTGCGTATTTTTTGAGCTCTTTCAAAGTAATTGTTGTGTATTCTATTATAATTAAGATAAGAAAAGAATGATATATACCAACGAAAAATATGTCCCTAGTAAGATTTTTTGTTTAACTTTGTCTCCAAATCCCTCATCTCTTGTTTTTTGAAACATATTTTCATTTGTATCTATGTTTGCTGAATGTCCATACACTAATCCATTATATTTTGCTAAATTTGATGATGCCTCTACAGATGTAATAACATTATAAACCATTGGTGAATATTTTATATTAGGCAATCTTACAATTTTAGTATTGAATCCCTTCAATTCCAAATGTTTAATAGCTTTTTTCCATATATCTCTTAGATTTTGAGAAACTTTTGAAATATTAAAGTCCTGTAATGTTAATATTATGTATAGATTGAAATAAAACGTATATACCAATGGTATTCCTATAGTTATTTGTTTATTTTTGTCATATTGCTTTATCTTTAGCCTTTCATTAATGGATAAACTTGTAGGATCCTTTGGATCATAAACATTCAGAATATCTTAAGATTTTAGAAGATATTTCTTGCAATTGAATAGAATTACTAAATGTTTCTCTTATTCTTTCAACAGTTTTGCCAAGAATGCCTACAGTATCAAATGAATTTGAATAAGTTACCACACCCCATCTTGATATAAGACCGTATGATGGTTTAAATCCAAAACAATTGCAATATGATGCAGGATGCCTAACAGAACCACCAGTATCTGTCCCTAAAGAACTAAAAATAAGATTTTATAGAAAAGAAATTTGTTTACACATAACACATATCAGCAGAAACAGCTGCAGCACTTCCTCCAGAACTACCGCCAGAGGATCTTGGAACTTTTAAATCCATTGGATTCAATGTTGGACCAAAAAGATCATTAATAGTAGAAGTTCTAAGTTTTTAAGAAATAGATAAATATATACATAGATTGTCAATAACCCTATGGCAAATTCATCCAAATTTGTTTTCCCCACAATAATTGCGCCTGCTTCTTTTAGTTTTGTTATGACTGTTGCATCATACGGGGAGATATAGTCTTTTAAAGTGAATTATTGAATATAAAAAAGAGCCAAATACCCTTCAATATATATGAAGAACATGTAGTATATGAATCTTTTGTACAAATATTGTCTTTAATAGCAACTAATCTACCATCTAAAGGAGAAAGAAGTTGTCCTTTATAAATAATGTTGAATATGATATAAAAACAATGAGAAAAAAGAACCTTGTGAATAACGCTTATAAGATTCATCAAGTTTTTCAAAAATATAACTTTTTTTATATAAATTAACAAAGGCATTTAAATATCCATTCAATTTATTAATCTGAGAAAGTTGAAATTTTGCTTCTTTAAGTAAATTCATCAAAAATAGGTATTTTTAAACCGGAAAAAAAGGAAAATGGTTATTCTAACGAGATCTACCTAATACACTTATAATTTGAATTTTTTATCCTCTTCTTATTATCTATTTAAGTCTTTTTTTTTTTTACTTTTTTTGAAGTTCGTTAACGTAAATTAAATTAAATGAATCATAAGGAATTCATGAAAGAAGCTTTAAATATGGTTTGAAATCTGTTAAAAATACATAAAAGACATTTAAATTTATTTAAAAAGGCTGAATTGGCTTTAAAGAATAATGAAATTCCAATTGGCTGTGTTTTTGTTCATAAAAATAAGATTATTGCTAAGGAAATGAATAATACTAATGAAAGTTTAAATGTATCGCAAAGCCTTTGAATGTATTATTTTTTATATTTTAAAGGGGACTTTTCATTGTGAAATGGTGGCTATCAATAAAATTTTGGAAAATTATCCAAGCAAAATTTTTGAAGAAGTGGATCTTTATGTTACAGTAGAGCCCTGTATTATGTGTGCATCAGCATTGAGACAGTTACATATTAAATCAGTTTATTTTGGGTGTGCAAATGAAAGATTTGGAGGCACCGGTAGTATTTTTAGATTACATGATGAGTAAAGGAATAAAACATAATAAATTAATAATAATTGAATCAGTGAGGGAATAGATCCTATTTATCCTGTTTTTCCAGGATACTATAGAGAAGATGCAATATTACTTTTAAGAAGATTTTATTTACAAGAAAATAAAAAAGGTAAATTTCATTTTTGAGATTTATTTTATCTTATCTCTAGCACCTAAACCAAAACCCAAAAAAAATAGAAAAATGAAGTATGATATACCTTTATTAGATCTCGAACGTTATTCATCTCGGGCATTATAATCATATGATATCAAGTCAATTTATCATATTTTAATCAAAAATTCATTGTTTCACAAGATATCTTTATATTTTGCAATTCACGCTTAAGATCTCTTTATTTCAATCTATAACACATTATTATTTGATCTTTTTTCTGGATTTTTAATTATTGTTTTTTCAATTTATGGTTTATTTTTAAAATACTAATTCATTAAATAGTAGTCATTAAAATAGCTTCTGATATATACATGGGAACTTGCAAATTATACTTGTATCTCTTATATCTATATATTTTTATTTTTCTAAGATCGAAATCTACACAACCTCACTATAAGATATAAAATCATAAAAGTCTAAATATCTATTATTGAAGGGCTCTATTACTATAAAGCAATATATATACATCTGGTCTGCTTCTATATATGTCTAATGATGAGGAATTTTCCCTTATAGATGGGCTTTCATCTATTTCTTTTATCACACATTCATTAGAATCTTATTATAAAGCAATTGAATTTTATTCTAAGATTGGATTTAAGAAAATATTTCATTATGATTGCAAAGAACGAAATACAGACAGATCTTTGGTAGATTCCTCGCTTAAAGGTGATAGAGAAATATGGTTACATATTTTGGGAGCAAAGAAGAAAGAATTAATAATTAAAATCCACTTTTATGATGATAATATTGATAAAGAATCTGAAAAATTAGAAGATAGTTCTCGAGGAAAAAATTCGGATCTCTCTTATACACTCGTTGTTGCAAGTTTAACAGTATAATTGGGACATATTATATCATTTATATTTATCATTATTTAGATGATTATTTCAAAATTGGATGAAATCAATGTTTCATATGATTTATATCCTAACCAAACATTTCCATTGCAAGTTACAGTAAAAGATCCTTTAGGAAATTTTATCAATTTTACTGAAAAATTTTCATCTTTCTTACATACTCAGGAAAAATTAGCTTTCTTAGATCCTCAAAAAGAAAATAATCCTAAAAGAAGGAAAATAGCGGTTATGACAAGCGGCGGAGATGCTCCTGGGATGAATGCAGCTGTTCGTTCAATCGTTAGAATGATAATAGCAATGGGCTGTGAAGCATATTTTATTTATGAAGGATATAAAGGCATTGTTATGTTTTTTAATTTATGTTTTAATAAAAAAATTTAGGTTTGGTAGAAGGAGGAAATATGATTAAAAGAGCTTTTTGGTCTGATGTTCGAGGCTGGTTATCAGAAGGTGGAACCCTTATAGGAACTTCTAGATGTATGTCATTTAGAGAAAGAGAAGGAAGGCTTTCTGCTGTAAAGAATTTAATTCTTAATGAAATCAGCTCTTTGATTATATGTGGAGGGGATGGCTCATTAACTGGTGCTAATATTTTTCGTTCTGAATGGCCATTACTTATTGAAGAGTTAATATCTAGTAATGTTCTTACTCGTGAACAAGCGGAGAATCATATGAATCTTCATATCGTTGGGTTAGTTGGATCTATAGACAATGATATGGCTACAACTGATGTGACTATTGGTGCTTATTCATCATTACATAGAATCTGCGATTCCGTAGATTCCATTGGTGCAACAGCTTTATCGCATTCTCGTGCATTTGTAATTGAGGTAATGGGCCGTAATTGTGGTTGGCTTGCCTTAATGGCAGGCATAAGTACTGGTGCAGATTTGGTATTTATTCCGGAAAGTCCTCCTTTTGAAGAGGATTGGCAGTCTGAAATCTGTGAAACAATAAAAAGAGTAATGTTATGAATAATCATCATATATTTTTTTCTTATTTTATTAGCAAAGAGAAATGGGAAAAAGGAAAACAGTAATAATTGTAGCAGAAGGTGCCATAGATAAAGATTTGAATCCTATTACAGCTGCCTATTTAAAAGAACTATTAGTTGAAAGGCTCAATTTAGATACTAGAGTAACAACTTTGGGTCATATTCAACGAGGAGGAGTTCCATGTTTTTTTGATCGTCTTTTGGCTACTCTTCAAGGCGTAGAAGCTGTACATGCAATTCTAGATTCAACTTCTGATTCTTCAAGCCAGGTTATTTCTATTAATGAAAATAAGATTACTAGGAAATCTCTTTCTGAATCAGTAGAACTTGTAATAATTCTACATTTATTAATTTCGTTCTTAATAGTATTAGACACATAGTTCTGCAGAAGCAATTCAGAAAAAAGATTTTAAAAAAGCAATGCAGTTAAGAAATATAGATTTTTCAGATTATTATCAAACCTATTTATATATGACTGTTTTTCAAAAATCACAAAAGCTTGTCAATGATTCATTAATGCCATTTCTAGGACAGGTATTAATGAATTTATAATATTATTTGTTTATCATATTCCTATAGAATTTAAGAATTGCTATAATTCATGTAGGTGCACCTGCTGGAGGAATGAACATAGCCACACGAACTTTTGCAAGATATTGTTTAAATAGAGGTCATATACCTCTTGCAATTCATAATGGTTTTCAAGGTTTACTCTCAAATGATCTAGTGAAAGAATTATCTTGGATGGAGGTTGAAGATTGGATTACTCGTGGAGGAAGTGAAATTGGTACTAATAGAGATCTTCCAAATACTGATATAGGTATGACAGCCTTAATGTTTCAAAAATACAATTTTAATGCATTAATGATCGTTGGTGGATTTGAAGCCTTTTTATCACTTTTACAGCTATATAAGGCAAGAGTTAGTTATCCTGCCTTTCGAATTCCTATGATTTGTCTTCCTGCAACCATTAGTAATAATGTTCCAGGAACCGACTTTTCATTAGGAACTGATACATGCCTTAACACTCTTATAGATTATTGTGATGCAGTTAAGCAAAGTGCAAATGCTAGTCATAATAGGGTTTTTGTTGTTGAAACTCAGGTATATATTTCATTTTATTTCTTATTGTTTTTCGATCAATATTAGGGTGGTTGTTGTGGATATATTACTGTGCTTGCAGGTCTTGCAGTTGGTTCTCTTGTTGTTTATATTCCTGAAGATGGAATCAATTTAAAAATGCTAGCAGAAGATGTTAAGTATTTAAGAAAGTATTTTGAACTTCAAAAAGGTGGTAATAGAAGGGGTAAATTAATATTAAGGTTTCTTAATTATTTTATATGATTTTTAATTATTGCTAACTTTACATTTAAGAAATGAAAAATCATCAAGTATCTATACAACAGATATGATATCTGCAATTATTGTAGCTGAAGCTGATCATCGATTTGACGTACGTACTGCTATACCTGGCCATGTTCAACAAGGAAATGTACCATCACCTATGGATCGTGTTCGCTCTACTCGCTTAGCAATTAAATCTGTTCAATTCATAGAGAAAATGTGCTATACTAATATGCACAATGATCCATCTTCTGCTGCTGTTATAGGCATTCGATCTTCTAAAATAGTTACAACTCCTATAGAGGTTCTTCAACATGAAACAGACATGGGAAAACGTTGTCCCAAGACATCTTGGTGGTTTAATATTAAAGATCTTATAAATATTCTTAGCGGTCGAAACGTTCCATTTCATTTAGTTCAAAATCAGGATAAATCATAAAGTATTTTCAAACAAAAGTCATTCATTATATAAAATTCCTATTTACAAATAAGGTTTATCTATGGTTTTTCTTTATTACATATATATTATAGGGTTATCAATTTTTTTAGACTTTCGGCATTTAAAAAGCTCATTAAATTTAAATATTCAGGATAAAAGGATCAATAACTATATATATTTCTTTTTATCTCAAGATATACTAAGGAATTCTTCAATAATTTATAAGGAAAAGATGCTTTATTTGAACAAAAATATAAGACTTTTTTCAAGACTTTTTAATTTAAAAAATCCACTTATTTACAATGGATTGAGGCCAGAAACATTTAGAAAATTATCGTTCGGGTATTATTCTACTTCTACTAAGCCTTTGGAGGTTCTTTTCCATTTAAAAAAAGAGGGATTATTGACTTTAATAAGATAACAGTACGGGAAGCTTTAAATCAAGCATTGGCTGAAGAAATGGAAAGAGATGAGAGAGTATTTCTACTTGGTGAAGAGGTTGCTCAGTATGACGGTGCCTATAAGGTTTTTTTATTTATTTATTTTAATAATTAATCAGCTTTAATAGGTTTCTAAAGGGTTATTTAATAGATTTGGGCCTAAAAGAGTCATTGATACACCTATTACAGAGTCTGGATTTGCAGGGCTTTGTGTGGGTTCTGCTCTTGCAGGTTTAATTCCTATATGTGAATTTATGGTTTGTATATATTTTTTATAAATAAGTTTAATAGTATCAAGACATTTAATTTTTCTATGCAAGTAATATTCTTGTTAAATTAAGGTTTTTTCTAATTTAAGGCTATTGATCATGTTGTAAATTCAGCTGCTAAAACATATTATATGTCAGGCGGTATTCAGCCATGCAATATTACATTTAGAGGGCCTAATGGTTAATAATTTATTTAATTTTCTTATTATAATGTATATTAGGTGCTGCATCTGCTGTTGCTGCACAGCATTCTCAGGATTTTTCACCATGGTATGGATCAATACCAGGGTTGAAAGTGCTTAGTCCATATTCTTCAGAAGACGCAAAAGGATTATTAAAGGTATACGTTTATACTTATTTTTAAGGTTTATTAATATTAAATAGGCTGCAATTAGGGATCCAAACCCTGTTGTTGTTCTCGAAAATGAGATTATGTATGGAGCTAGCTTTTTACTTTCACCAGAAGCACAAGATAAAGATTTTTTGATTCCTATAGGAAAAGCAAAAATTGAAAGACCTGGAAAAGATGTTACATTAGTTTCCTATTCAATTCATGTCAGAGTTTGTCTACAAGCTGCTGAAAGATTAGAAAAAGAAGGCATTCAAGCTGAAGTCATTAATTTAAGAAGGTATTTTTCCATTTTTTATTATAAGAAATATAAATTATTTATAATACATAGTATTCGTCCTTTAGACATTCCCTGTGTTGTGGAAAGTATCAAAAAGACAAACAGATGTGTAACAGTTGATGGCGCATTTCCTGATTTTGGAGTTTCAAGCGAAATTGTAGCAAGAATTATGGAAAGTGATGCTTTTGATTATTTAGACGCAGTAAGAACTAATATTTAATTCTATTTTTTATTTATAACATTTTCTTAGCCTGTAGAAAGAGTAACAGGTGCTGATGTACCTATGCCCTATGCACCACCTTTAGAGGCCATTTCAATTCCTAATGCAGATGTTGTAGTCAATGCAGCTAAGAAGACGCTTTATCTCTAAAATAAACACTATATTAGGGCTAATAAATATATTTACATTGATTTTATTTTTACTATTTTTTAAATCTATGAAAATATTCTATCTTTATTAATAAATATAAGATATTCTTTCTTGCAAATAAAGCTTTTTATAGTCTATTTAAAACATTTTTCCTTATCCGAAGCTATCCGTTCCTCAATGACTCATTTACAAGTTTTGTCTTCCTATAGAAATCTTTTACGAGCAATAAATATTGCTTTTAAAGGTTTTATATATAAAAAATAATGCCTTCATATTAAATTGAATTATTTAAGATGATCTGCAGCTTTTAAAGGCCTCTAAAAAGCAAATTCGCAATACATTTCACCATGATAAAGAGAAAAATTTAAGTGAAGAAGAAATCCAAAAAAAAGTAAAGTATGCAAATGATATTGCATCGATCCTTAGGAGAAATATTGTTCAAGGACGTCTGAATTCCTCTGGTTATTACTGTATAATCATTTGTCTTTATTTTTTTTTTGAATTATTGCAGCTTTAAGAATTCATCATGATACAGAACGTTCCAGCTCCAGAATGAAAGAAAAACAGAAATAAGCATTGTATCAATAGTTTTCGAATATATGGTTTCTTTTAATTTGATATTTTTTGATGAATTTGTATTTTTTTAAGTTGAAGTCAATGATAGTTAAGTGAAAATGAATTGTTTTGCATTATGTGTTTGATTCATATAATGAATGAAGTCTAGTTTTCTATAATTAATTTTATGATGCTTGATAATGTGGGTGCATTGATTGATAAGTTATATTTCCATCTTGTCCAGGAGGAAGCTCTAAAACAGTATCTTCTGGTTTCTTCATTTCAGATATTACACCTCTTTCTTTTCCAGAACTTTGAGTTGCAAGCTGTGATTGATTAATAACAAATCGTGACATTTTTGCATTTTGTTGTTCCTGATTATAACCTCCAAGTGGACGAGGTTTTCCCCATTGCACTTTTAAAGGACAACCATTAATAAGAATATCTCCATTACGACATGCTCTTGCTGCTGTTTCTGCTGCTGTGCGATTAGAAAAATTAACAAAAGCACATCTAGCACGATGACTGCAAACAAGTGACTTGATAGGACCAAACTTTTCGAAATACGCACGTATTGCATGCTCTGGAAGGTCATCTTCTATACCCATAATAAAAAGAGATGTCTTTTAAAGATTAAAGATTAGAAATAGTTTATGTAAATAAATAAACTTACAATTTTTTTGTCTTGAGGGGGAACTAGTTGATTACTCGTAATAATAGTAATATTTCCTCCAAGTGCAGATGCAGAAGGATCCTTTGAATCATCAGATATGTCAGAAGGCTCTGAAATTTTTGTCATATGAAACTGTTTTTTATAATAGGGTTCACTTCTGGCTAGTTTTTTAAGAAGCTCGCGAGCTGCTGAATCCACCTTGCCAAATTCACATGGGGTATTCCCATCTTTCCATTTTCCTTCATTATTTTGTGCTATAATATAATAATAAAAGAAAAGTATATATAAAAATTAAAATGTACCATAATACTCCCTATTTATATCACTTTGAGGGCCCTGATTAACAAGTTTAAGAGCAGCATCACGGACCTGAATAGGCCTAATAAAAGATAAGGTTTGAAACCATTTAATATATAAAAATATAACATACAAACCAAATTGGAGGTCTAATAGGCAATTCTAGGCGTATTATTTAAATTTTGCCTGCAAAATAATAATACCTGGCAACAATTCTTTATACGAGAACAAGTTAAGCATATCTTTTCCAATTATTATCTCTAAATATTTGAAAAAAAATGAAAAATTACTTCTGTTTTCTTATATCTTGACTCTTTTCCAGGATGCCAAGAAAATACTGTAAAAGGACGAGTACAAATCTTGCACTCTTTGCCATACTCCCTCTTAGTCATCCGAACATATGGATTAGGCCCTTAAAATACATAATTTGTCATATTTAAGATTTTAAAGAAATACCAAGACATGATTCACAGATTGCTGGAAATTCAGCACTTTCCCAACCAGACTTATTAATGTCTGTACGAGCAGTTAGTTTTCTATGGAATAAGGAGGATATAGAGAGGTTTCTTACCTAACTTTGGAGGCATTTTTTTGTTGTGTCGAAGATTTTTTCTAAGTTCGAAAATAGAAAGTAAAAAATAAGAATTTGAGGATTTTTTTTGGTAGAGAACTGAGAAACTAATGCCATGATAAGCTTCAGCCGAATTTTTAGACCCTGTTACTCTTTTCCGCTGAAAAAAATGGCCTTTTTACGGCATAATTCGTCCATACAAAAGACAAATGATTCAAAAACAGGTCGTTTTATAAAATCCCAATAAGATTTGGTTAAGTTCCTTTAGACATTCTTCTTAGGACCCTCTATGAGTCACCAGTTTGTCCGCCTATTGAATTTTCTGAGGAAGAACTTGAGAGACATGAAGTAATTCATCGAGCCTGGCAGATTCATAAACGAATAAAGAGAGAAGAACTTGATAAACAACTTGAAAAGCAATATAACAAGATGAAGAGAGCATGTACCGAGCTTGAGAGAACAGATAAGAGACTGTTTAAGGCAGCGATGAAGAAAAAGAGATATTATTTTCCTGTAGAGATGCGTATACCGACAGAAACACCGCCTCTAGAGATCTGGAAATACAATTGGACAAACCATTCAGAAAAATCAGAAACATAATGCTAAAATAGATATAAATTTATGAGAAGAAATTTATGTTGTAGATTTGATGACTCGACCAAGTCCATTTTTAAAATCATTTCGAAGGTTGCGATTGGTTTTAACATGTCCAACTGTCTTGTCCTTAGTTGTTTGACATTGGATGTTTCCTTTTATGTTTTGTTTTTTTGAAACCTCATTTCCTATTGTCATCGACTTTTGCTCCAGTAATTTTTCATTATGATCTATAAAAGTCTGAATTTTATCAATTAAAACCAGTGCTAAACTCTGAAGACGAGATAACTCTACTTTTCGTATGACAATTGCATTATGAATTTGATCTAAAGCTGCAGAAATTTCATCATGTGAAATCATTTTTGAAACAAGTGCTGTAATATTGCTTTTAGGAAGATTAAACATTTCTGATAACCTTGGAATTGAAATAGTTTCATAAAACGGAGAATATGTAAATAGATATGTTCGCACTGCTTCTTCCTGAATTTTAGTTGTCAAAATATCTTTAATTTTCTGAGATTCAGGCATAAGATCCCAAATTTTAATAGATTTGATCAGTTCGCAGCATTTTTTCCAATCTCCTGTAGCAAGTGCACGAGATGCTTGCATAATACAATCACGGGAATTTTCAGGTGGTCCTATAAACAATTGCTTTTCATTGTAATCAAGCATACGTCTGAAAGATCTACTGATGACTTTTTTTGTGTCCAAAGAAAATCCTGAAGAAGCAATTGAAGGAATTTCTAACAACATAGAACAAGTTAGATATACGCATTCCAATAATTCCAAATTAATGTGCATGTGAAAGGGAAATTGGCGTTGACGTTCAAGACGTTCTTGTTCTGGTGAAACCTGATTATATCTTTGTATTTGTACTCCTTGTGCAAGTAGTTCTTTCATTCTTCCAGTGCCACATATTTCATGAAGGGCACAATGTGCTTCTGAAATCATACCTATTCTAAAAGCTGATAGACCAATCTGAACCATAGTTCTATTATATAGAATTTGAGTGACAATATCTGCTGTAAAGATATTATCTTGAAGATGAGACATAAATAACATATCCCGCGCTTTATAAAATTTATCATGCAATGCATAATGATAAATATGATACAACATGGCTCTGGTTCTGGGTAAACTAGTACCGTTTTTATAAAGATAAAGACAAAGATTATTTATAAGAGCTGCTGCATCTGGCTTTTCAGAATGTGATATAGTTTTTGAATTAATAGATTTCTGAATCGTTTTCCATGTTGTTTCTTCAAGAATATTTATAACTTGCTCTGGTTTATAATAAATATGTTCTAATCTTCTCATGATAATTCGACTAATACTATCGCCTGCATTGACCCGTTCAAGATATAACTGTGTCCTATAAATAATAGAATACAATTCTGTTTCATCTTTCAATCTATCAATATAATCTGTAGTATGTGGATCTATATTTTGTAATGATCGAATAAGTTCATCATCAAGCTTATCAACGAAAGAAACAATGCTTCCACGGATCTCAATAACTTCACCAGTTTTAGCAATTGGAACAATATCATCATTATATTCTTCTGCATCTTCCAAAACTACATAGGAAAAATCATTTTCTAAAAGCTCGAGTAAACTCTTAAGATCACCTTCTGCTGATTTCCAATGATCAATAGGCATATAAGATGATGTTCCAAAACTATAATCGAATTTTGAAGAAATCAATGCTAAAAGTACACGAATCTTATGATATTGTGTAACAGAAATTTCTAGCAATTTTTCAAGAATTCTAATCTGCTCTGAATGATCTGTATTCTTTTTTCCCCTGGAATCAGAAACCGCTCTTAAATGCTTAAGAATACTTTCTGTAGTAAACTGTAAAGAACGATTACTTTTTCCAACTGTCGAAAACCGATCTTTAGACTCCTGAATATCCTTATTTTTAGCAACATCATCCCTTCCCAATTCCTCATCAATAAGCAATGTTTCCTGCTCTACCAACTCGTCCGAATTATCTTTTGGATTTTGACGAAACTGTTTAATTTCTTCCTCGTAAAATTTACTACATTTTCTAATACGCTGTTTTACTGAATTCAGAGCACGAGCATTCGTAGAATTCATCTTTTTCTTAACCTCTTTTTCCTTTTTAATGGTCTCATTTAAAAATGTGTCCAAGTTCACAATTGTGCGTATATAAAGCCGAGGAGGTCTCCCCAAGACCTTTAACCGCTCAATCAATTTATTAATTTTCTCAAACTCTAAAGGACATAAACACTTGTTTGCCCACAACCCTTCTACCTGATGAAATTGTGACCCAGTCATTAATTTTCTGAGCATTTTCAATATTTCTCAGAGATGTCTTAAACTCTTCAGTGCGTTTATCTCTGGCACTTTTAACCACACGCTTTGCATCTTCCTCCTCACTGTCCTCTGCATCTTCGCCCTTTAAGAACTGGAATCCTGTTCTCCGTTTCTTTTGGACTTCTTTGTCTGATAATGAGCGGTCATCTCTTGCTCCTTGGTCATCAGAATCTAGACCAGAGCCTGATGAATAAGTATTCTCATTGTCTGACGAGCTGCTTGAGTCTGAATTACTTGATCCTCCCTTATAAAATCTTGACATCCTTAACTCTTTATTTTTTTTTAAGTTGGTGTCGTTGGCTCTGGGACTTAGTCGTATTTTAATAGAAAATGGGTATAAACGGGTTAACGGCTCAGAATATAAGAGATTTGTAC
Organism: Pneumocystis wakefieldiae; assembly: GCA_017301755.1. Classification (NCBI taxonomy): domain Eukaryota; kingdom Fungi; phylum Ascomycota; class Pneumocystomycetes; order Pneumocystales; family Pneumocystaceae; genus Pneumocystis; species Pneumocystis wakefieldiae. The sequence goes on along the minus strand of CP054532.1, from coordinate 425,101 downwards.
ATATTTATAGCTAAGATAAGGTCAAATTCCTAAAGAATTGATGGCTTTCAATCGACTTGTATAGATTTTGTAAATATTTTTGCTTATCATCTGCCAGACTTAGATAGCTTCTCTTAAATATCTCTAAATGTCACAATAAATAAGATATTCATTCATCTTCTATCAGTATATGTCCATTTAATAGAAAAAAATGTTATGTTTTAAAAAAAGTTTAAATAGGGTTGAGAAGTTATTGGAGATTTTGATTCGAGAGAAGAGGCGTAGTTTCTGGAAAACTGCTTTCCGAGTATAAATGGATGCATTTTAGCTTGTTGAGGCGACCAGCGTTCTAAAGGATTAATATTTAATAAACCTGTTAAAAAGTCAATCAAAATTATACGCAATGCTGATTCTATAAATTATAAAAAAAGAATTCTAGAATTAGAATTGCTCTACCTTCATCTATGTCTGATTTTGAAAGCTTCTTTTGCATAGGATATGTTTTTATTATTTCTGGTAAGGTTGAAGCAGAAAAGTACTTTTTACTTGGCACTTCTGTTGTATTGCGCTCTTTGGCGTATTGTTCCATAGTTTTCAAACAATATACTTTAAGACCTGCATCGTCTACAATCTTCTCAAAAAAATCACTCGATTGCTTTCCCATTTCTATCATCCAGATGGGAGGCATTCTATATTAAAATTAGATGTTTTAATGGAAATAGATTCAGATTACCCTAGCATTTCTATAATTCTAAATATTTGGTTATATTCAGAAGTGCCGGGAAAAAGAGGAAGGCCAAGAAACAATTCTGCCACAATACAACCAAAAGACCATATGTCAATTGACGAGGAATATCTATGAATAATATTAATAATACTAATATGAAAGTATTTTTAAATTTTACGGTAACCCAAGCAAAATCTCTGGACTTCTATAAAATCTTGATTGAATATATGTATATACAGTTTGTCTTTCATGACATGCTGATCCAAAATCAATAATTTTAATTACAGGAGTTTCCAAACTAAATAAAATAATTAGAAAACTTCTAGTGTAATCTTTTATACTTATTTAAAAGAATATTTTCGGGCTTTAAATCACAGTGAATTATTTTTGCCTCATTTAAAACAATCATTGCATCTAATATTTGAATTGCAAAAATCCTAACTAAATTTGTACTTAGTCCCTTAAATTGATTCTGTTTTATAAGCTCATATAAATTCAAACTGAGAAGTTCAGAAACAATACAAAGATGGTTTTTATGAATAAAGGTATCTTTCAATTGCAAAATATTATGTTTTCTTGATTTATCATTTTTTTTGTTTAACTATAAAGATTATTTATGATTGTTTTATATATTATTTTTCTTACTAGATCTAATATAGTTATCTCCATCATACTTTGATTAAAATAAGCTGGCTTATTTTTTATAACTTTTACCGCTACAATTTCTTGAGTTTGCATATTTTTACACTTAACAACTTGCCCAAATGTTCCCTGTCCCAAAATATCAAGTATTAAATATCTAGCTTTATGAATAAATTAAAATATTTAGAAACAAATATTAACCTATGGCCTTTATCAGAACCCAATATATCATTAACATATAAAATATAGTCATTATCTTCGTTATCATATCCATCATTCTTTGTGCCTTTACTAGGCTTTGTAAGAATTCTTTTAGGATTTTTGAATGGTTCATAGTTAAATTTTGGATTACACATTTTATAAATTTCTGTTAAATAAATCGTTGAAGCATGTAAAAGCTATATAATTGTAAATATGTAAAGTATATGAAAGCTGCGTTTACGCTTATAGGTTTTCCTTGATGATCCATTTTTCTAAGTAAAGGGTATCTTTTTTCTTTTGAAAGATTTGGTTTTAATTTTGTAGAATAAAATCCTGACATTAAGTTTGAAAAAAAATTTCTTTTTGACAATGACTCCAATTCTGAAAGATCTTCACATTTAAAAGATTGATCTGGTGATTTTTTAGGTAATTCAAAATTATTTGAAATAACCATAGAATCACTGAAAGATCTTAGTGATGATTTTAAATCCATATTATTATCTATTGAATAAGAATTCCGCATATTTAATGGTAAAATTTTAGATGTGCCTGAATCAAATGGAGAAGAACTGTGAGAAAAACTAAATTTTTCAATGTTTGGTTGATTGAATGAACAAAAAGGCCGATTCCAATCCATCCAAATCCCGGATGTATGATACAGATGAAGTGATCTTCTATTATCTAGCATCGAAGATGTTTTTATATGTGCTGAATATTGTTGTGATGAAAGATTATAATAAGGTATGTATTGTTTGTTATTGAGACATAATTTTTCTGAAAAGATGATTGAGTTTTTTACTTTTTTATTAAAAACCTCAGACTTATCTACTTTGTTTCTTTGCAAACCTATGTGAGAATTTTGTTTTATAGGAGAATGTGTATAATTCGACAGATTAATCTCTTTCTTCTTATCGCTTAATATTTCGCATGATTTCCTTTCACTTGGATTACAGTTTTTTAAGAAGAATTCATCATTAGTTCCTGAATAATATGGATATGGCTGAGATACGTTTTTGTTCATTATAAAAGCAAAGATGGGTCAAATAACTTTAAAAAAAAGCACAAAATAGAAAATCCTCCTGTTAATACTCGTTATGAAGCAGGCCTTAGCCTTTAAAATGTACTTTTTGTCTCTAAATTTTTAAATTTTTATTGAACTTTTTTAGGATTTAATAAAGAATAAGTTGAGTGTGAGAGAGACCCTTATAACCTTGGAATACGTCCTTTATTCCTGTTTTTTGGGCGGTTTTATTCAAGTTTTTTGGCTGAAGCGGGTTAATATTTATTTAAGGTTAAGAAAGGGTCGACGATTATTTAAAAAGTTAATGAAAGGTAAGATTTAAAAAAAAGTAAAAATAACAGAATTTATGTATTTTTAGAAAAAAACCCTTCAAATGGCATGGAAAATGGCACAAATCCTAATAATGGGGGAGAAATTGCCGGATTTTGTGAGGAAAAACGCACTGAATTTGAAGGAAATCAAGAAAAGGCCGTATTTGATCAAAATAGCGGGTCATCAGAGCCCACAAACGATGAGGAAATCCGCATTCAAGGATTCTTTGGTGTTTTGGGTGTTATGGATCAGGATGTTCTTGAAAGAGACGTTTCTTTAAAGGTACATTGGGAAAATGGGTCTTTATATATATAGCAATATATTAGGTTAATCATGAACTTGTTGAGAATGACCTCAAGAATGAGTATCAACGACTGGAGCGTTGCACTAAAGAAAGGGAGTAAGTGGATGTATGGGATAGTAATGAAGTGTTGATGATTTTTTTCAAGAAAGCTGTTGAAAAAAATACAGAAAATAGAGGAAAAAACGACGAGAAATGGGTTCTTTGAATCATCTATTCTAGAAAAGGAAAAAAATTTGCAGCTTGTTTAATTAAAGTTTTTTTCATTAAAAAAGACTCATAGATTGATAGAACAATCAATTCTTTCATGTTGAGAAAAATATCAGGGAAATATCCAAGAGAATAAAAAATCTTGTTTCTCTCAAGACAAAATATGAACAGGGTTTTTAGAAAAGAAAATTTAGTTATAATGTTTATGTTTTTAGGTTTAACAGATGAAAAATCTTTTGAAGAAACAGGTAATCAGAATATTTTATTTTTGTTTTTAAATTTACATTTTTAGATAGAGAATATTTAATTAGAACTGGAAAAATTACGCCATTTTCTAATATATCTGGTTTGGAACGTCAAATTAGCGAAGAATTGGGTGATTCAAATGATAATTTGGGACCAATTCCTCTTACAAGATCCGTATCTGGATCTGAGATCTTGGATAATGATAATACTGATGTTTCTCATGAGACACAACGAAAGAAACCCCGTTTAGAAAATAGTAATAATCAAGTAGAAAACTTTCAAAGTTTTTCTGAAACATTTAATACTTTAGCCGATGAGAATTCATTTATTGGTAGGATGATTGATGGAAATTTTGTAGATAAGGTTAATTTATGTATAGAAAATGTTGAAGATGTTGACTTATTTGAAGATTTTTTATCTATTGATGATGGTGATGAAAAATATTATCAGGAAATTTGATTTGCATTTAAAATTTCATAGCTAATATCTTATAGAAGCGCCTTAATGAATGGGTTTCTTGTAGAAAGAATGATAGAACAAAGTGTAATATAGAAAAGCAAGAACCCGCAATATATGATGAAATAGAAGAATGGTTTCAACCACATCCAACTATTAAAGATTGTAAGTTTGAAGGTTGTTATTCTTTACCTGGAGATATTCATCCAGGTTTGTTTAATTATCAAAAAACATGTAAAATTCTTTGTTTTTTATTATAAAAATAATGATGAAAGGTATACAATGGTTATGGGAGCTATATTGTCAAGAAACTGGGGGAATTATTGCTGACGAAATGGTCTATATCATTTTATCTTTATATTCTTGAATTAATAAAATATTAGGGTCTTGGAAAGACTATTCAAATAGTTGGCTTTCTTGCAGGATTACATTATTCTCAAAAACTTTCAGGACCTATTTTAATTGTCTGTCCTGCAACAATAATGAGACAATGGGTTAATGAATTTCATCAGTGGTGGCCTCCTTTTAGAGTTATTATTCTCCATACAACAGGGAGTGGTTTGGCAAATGCAAAACATCAATCAAATAAAAATTATAAGTCTTCAGAAAGTATGGGTTCAAAATTTCTTAGAAAAAATATAGAAAAGATTATAAAAAAGATTAATACTTTAGGTATATTTTTAGATTTAATTATTTAAGTAATTGTTTTAGGTCATGTTCTTATTATAACATATTCTGGATTACGTATATATAAAGATTATCTTTTACCTAATAAATGGGCATATTGTGTTCTTGATGAAGGACACAAAATTAGAAATCCTGCTTCTACTATATCTCTCATTTGTAAACAAATTAGAACTCCTCATAGGATAATTTTATCAGGAACTCCTATACAAAACAATTTGGATGAGTTATGGAGTTTATTTGATTTTATATTTCCTGGTTGTTTAGGAGTAAAAACTCTGAAATATCTTTCTGTGTTCTGATCTAAATAGACATTATCTATATTTCAAAATCAATTTGCAATTCCTATAAATATTGGTGGATATGCAAATGCTAGTAATGTTCAAGTTCAAACAGCCTATAAATGTGCATGTGTACTTCGTGATCTTATAAGTCCATACTTATTAAGAAGAATGAAGGTCGATGTAGCTCCTGATCTACCTAATAAGAGCGAACAGGTAAATATAGAATTACTTTTCTAATATAATTGATTGAAAATAGGTTTTATTCTGCAAATTAACAAAGTTTCAGAAAGAAGCATATCAATCTTTTCTAAATTCTAAAGATATGGATTCGATTTTAAATGGTGAAAGAAATGTGTTATATGGGATAGATATTCTACGAAAAATTTGTAATCATCCGGATTTAGTTGATGGAATTTCTTTTTTAAAGGTAATATTAGCTAATATTTTAGTTTTTTTAAAATAATTCTATAGATTAATAATATAGAATATGGTGATTCTAGAAAATCTGGGAAAATGCAAGTTATAGGAAATATCCTTAAACTTTGGAAAAGTCAAGGTCATAAAACCTTACTTTTTACACAAACTAGACAAATGCTTGATATTTTAGAAACTTTTATTAAAAAAATGGATCAATTCAATTATTGTAGAATGGACGGTAGAACGTCTATAAGTTCTAGGCAGTATCTTGTTGATAAATTTAACAATTCTGATGATATTCATATTTTTCTTCTTACTACTAGAGTTGGAGGACTGGGTGTTAATTTAATTGGAGCTAATAGGGTTATAATATTTGATCCTGATTGGGTAATATTACTATTTATTAAGAGTAATTGTCTCAGATAAAGTAGAATCCTTCAACTGATGTACAAGCACGAGAAAGAGCATGGCGTGTTGGTCAAAAAAAAGATGTAATAATATATCGTTTAATGACATCTGGTACAATAGAAGAAAAAATATATCATCGCCAAATATTTAAGCAATTTCTTACAAATAAAATTCTTAAAGATCCTAAACAAAAGAGGTTTTTTAAAGTATAAAATTGTCATTATGTAAGAATTTACTAATATTAATAAGATAAATGATTTATATGACTTGTTTTCTTTAAAATCAGATGATATTGGTGGTACTGAGACAGGTGAAATGTTTATTGGTACTGAAAGAATATATCGTCAAATTAAACCATCTTTAACCAATACCATACATAAGGATGAAGAGGATAAAGAGGAATTAAATTCTATATCCGGTGTTACTGGATTAGAAAATTTGTAAGATTCCTGTTTTTCGAGTTTTAGTTTTAATTATTTCAAAGTACAACTGAAGATACTATATCTAAAAAGAAAAATGATGAGTTTGAAATTTTGGAGGATATATTTTCAAAGTCGGGAGTTTGTAGTGCACTGCAGCATGATGTAATTATGAATTCAGCTCAACAAGAAGCTTTATTGGTTGAAAAAGAAGGTATCAATTGGTTATTATGAATATTTATATTAACAATTGGAAAAAAGCAACTAGAATATCAGAAGAAGCTATAAGAATTTTGAAAGAATCTAGGAAAAATATTCGAAAATCTCAAATTGGAACATTAACATCGACTGAAAGATTTAAAGAACCTTCTCAAGTTAATCTTAGGAGAAACTCAGATGTTTCTTTATCTTTATTATTAAACTTGAAAAATAGTAATTGTTTTGAAAACAATAATATACAAAACTTAGGTTGGTATTAGAAACAACAATTTTATTTTTTTAATATTAATAGTTGGAATTTTGAATGATAAATCAGTAAAATTAATAAAAAGCATTTATGATTTCATTACCTTAAAAGGTGGGAAAGTATCATCAATGGATATTATTAAAAGATTTGGTACATCTGTTAATGGAACTCAACAAGTAGTGGAGTTTAGGAAATTATTGAAGAAAATAGCTAAATTGGAAAATAATTTTTGGGTTTTAAAGGAAAAATCTGCATAAAATTTTCTGCAATGTGAAAAATATATCATAGTTTGTATAATTGAAATCATTAATAAAGATTTATTTGTATTTTAGAATTATAATATTTATACTTTTTTTTTAATTAACCCTTTTATCATATCAAAACTATTTGAATCTGGATATAATTCCGATATTTTCCCATTTCTTTTTCCATTTTCAATGCCTTCTGCATTTAATCCTCCATGTATTGGATTTATTCCAGTTATAATAGCTCTACTGTTATCTTCTAAAGTAATAATTTGACCACTATAACATTTAGCATAAAATACTTGAAAATATTTAAATACGTATGAAGCCAATACTTATAATATTGCTGCTCAAATAATTTGAATCCATTATTCAAACAAAACTCATAATACATAGTTTCTAATTTTGTCATTATACGTGCCAATAATTTTTCTTGTGTGATTTCTGATAATAAAGGCTGTTTGGTTACCTTTTTTTTAGCATTTAAAGTTTTAATAATCATTTCAAGGGATGCTGTTGGAATAAAATTATTAACATTAATACCACATCCTATAAATAGTAAATTTTAAAACTATATAATATTAAATATACCAATAATCATAAGAAACTCATTATCTATATGTTTGCAATTTATCAATATTCCGCCAATTTTAATATAGCCAATACCATTTAGTACAAAAGATGGTTCAATAGTATCTTCCTCGGGCTTTTTCACACATATATCATTTGGCCATTTAATATGAATATCAAGTTCGTTATAATGACTATCATAAGTTTTAATAGCTTCAACTATTGCAAGTGAAACTAAATATTGTACAAATACAATTGATGAAAGTATTAAATATTCCGGTTGTCTTATAATCAAAGAATATGCTAAAACACCTTGTGGAGATATCCAAACATTGTTTTTTCGACCTCTTCCTGCTATTTGTTGTGTAGCTACAAAAACAAATCCTGTGGGTAAAACTCTTAAAAGTTTCAAGTTTTTTTCAAGTAATGTCTGTGAGCTAGATACTGTTTCTCCATATAAAATTATATTTCCCATATATTTTTTGTCTTTTTCCATAGTTCTTGATGCTAAAAGATCCTTAAAATAGATTTCATGATTAAAAAATGGAATTTCTGATATAATTGGAAGATTCTCATGAATTTTGATATTCTTTGGACTTATTTCATAATTATAATCATGAAAATTGTTTAAAGGATTTTGATTAAAAGCATAGGTTGATGATTCTTGTAAACAAAATGAATCATTTTCACATCTAATAACACTCTCTCCGTTTATTATTTCAGAAATATTATAAAGATTATTAGTCATTTCTTTAACAAGATCTGAAAACTTTGAAAAAAGATGAAGGTCTGTAATTACTGAGGATATAATAGGCTTAGATGTAGTCTTTAAACCAAGTGATTGAAGTATATGTCTTAAAAACATAGTTCTATTGTTTTCAAATAATAATAGCCTATCAAAATTCTCCAGATAGCTGTAAGTATTGTCTTTCAAATCTGTGCTAAATTCAGAAAACCTATAATAAGTACACTTCAAAATATAATAAAATAAAATAAAATACTCTGGACGAACACCAAACAAAACGGCATCTCCTTTCCCAATCTTGCAATGAATAATTGCTGCATTGGATGGTGTCTTAGTGTTGGGGTTTATTTCTTTATAAGTTGCTAAAATCCGTGTATTTAAAAACTGATCTGCGTTTACAAATGAAATGCCAGTATGATAATAATACAAGTCATTTTCATGTTTATATGATTCATCCTCAATATGTATAAGTGCCAAGTGTTTACCGCCATTGTTAAAAGAAATAAATTTGGAAAAATCAATGCTTTGTGCAATGCCTGGAAAGATTACAAATTTAGTAGACTTTTTTTCTTTTTTTTGAGTAATATTAGATTGAATTTCCGTATAAGCTGATGCGTAATATCCGCCTGCAGCTATTCCTAAGTATTTACCTCCATTTTTAAGATATTCTAATATTTTTTCGTCTACTATTTCACCTAACCCATTGCTATAATGATTATTTTGACTGTCTGGCATAATAAAGAGTGCGACATTGTCCAATGTAGCCCGCTGTTCAAGATATGACTTGTCTGCTTTCTCTATAAGATAAAAAGAACCTAATAAATTATGAAAAATAGAAAATGTTTGTTGTAGTGATAATTTTGAAGTCTCTGTATCTAAAACGAATACAACATTAATTAAGCCCGTCTTTATCTTGATCCTTTGTATATTAAGATACCTGTATATATTAAAATCTCCATGGTTGATCCGTCTTTTGATAAATTAAGATAATTGTTTAAAATTAAGAACAAAAACAAATAATGCAGCTTCCATTTAAATCCAAGACAGAGGAATATGATGAAGACCCATGGCTAAAAATTGTGAAATCTGGAAAATGTGGTATGTTTTTTAGAGAAAAAAACAGATTTTTTTGAATAAAAATAACTAATAATAAATAAAATAGCTGATGAAGCAGAAGAAGTCCAACAATGTTATTTTGACAAGCGTGATTGGAGACTTTGTTCAGAAGTCCTTAATAGTTTTCGTCAATGTTGGATGAATAAAGATAAAAATAATAAGTTAGTTAAAGAGAGATAAACATATTAAAATATATTTTAATATATATTTTAATTTTTTTAAAAGCCCTTAAAAAAAATTATAATTTTAAGGGTCTTATATATCCGGATAATTTTAAAGATAAAGAATATATAATAATGTTACGCCTTTCTTGATATTTCTATTTTTATTAATCAGAAAACATTATCCTTTAATCATCTTTCTTTTCAAAATTGAACTTTAAAGTTGTTATTAAGATATTGTTAAAGATAGATTTTTAATAAATATTTAAAAATTGTGTATTTTATAAATAATTATCTATAAGTTGGCTAGATTAAGTGATAATCTTTTCAATTGCTTGATAATTTTCATAAAATAATTGGCATATTGTCTTGTAGTCTTTACTTCTGTGATATGAATGATATGCTGTAAAAAAAGTTAAATCAAAATATAATGGAAACAACATACTCCCTGAAGAGTAAATTCAATGTCAGATGTATTTATAATTTCACCATTTAATAAAGATCCTTGAGACCATCTAACCTAATATTATTAATGTTATAATTTAATGTATCAAATATTTATTATATACTTGTTTACTCTTTTGTTTATATACTAGAAGCAATGTTCTTAAATTTTCCGGGCTAATTTCAAGATATGATGTAATTTTATCCAAATGCATTGTTGTATATAATTTAAGATAGCTTTTGAGAGCAGGCAACATCATTTGATTTTCAATATTGGAAATAAATATTTTTAAATGATGCTGTTGATGCTCTATAATAGTACCAGAACTATTATCAAAATCTGGAGAAAGTGGTGATATAAACTTTGGACATGAAAATGAAAAAAGCTCTGAAAAAACAGGTATAGATTCTGGTCCACCCCGTTGCATCTTTAAAAGTTGTTCTCCATATTTTTCCCTTAATAAGATATAAAGATTATCATCAATCCTAATAGGACATAACGCAATACATATTGCCAAAAGTGCGTACATTTGATCACTCTTTTTTGAAATCTATAAAAAGATGAATAATAATGCTTATGGAATGAAATTGGTTACATGATCATATTGTATTGATCTATTTTGATAAAGTTTTGTCCGTGAAATAAAAAGAACATGAGAAAATGCCTTAATAGCATCTATATACCGATGAAGCATCATGTATGAAAACCCAACATAATAATAAGCAGTAAATGTTAGTGTTAAATTTCCACCCCATCCAAAAAAGCCCTAAAAATATTTTATAAACTTAAATGCATCTAGAAAAAAGATACCTTCTTGTTAAGCTCAATGTTATCCATTGTTTTGAGTGCTAAGGTAAAATCGCCAAGAAGACAATGAACTCGAAGAAGACCAATTATACTAAAATAGCCTAACATTCGATAAAGATTTTGAGATCCAAACTCTCCTGCTACTTCACTAATATTTTTAATATCATTTTTTATCTAGTTTAAAATCTTACTTGGGATTTCTCCCATTTTTTATCTCAATAAACTGTTCATTTATTTTACTCTTTTGAATTAAAGAATAAAGTACATTTAAAACACTATATGTACTCCAAATTTGAGGATTTTCTCGAAGTTCATGAATTTCGTCTTCTGATCTTTTAGATAATCGGTTTTTATAATTACAAAATGTTTGAAATTGATAAATAAACTCATCAACAATATCCCAGGCCCAATGATTAGGAAGTTCAAGATTGACTGGAGTTTCTGAATTAAGAATAAGATTGAAAAGATCGCAATAATTCTAAATTCTGTGAATTATTGCAGAATAAAATACTTTAATTTATACATCATAAGATTGAAAGCGCTGTTCGATGGTTGGCTGGAGTTTTGCGTAAATATGGCGAAAGTACAATTCTCTATACAATATTATAAAATTGGTGTCATCATTAACCAAGGGAGATATTGTTTCTGCATCTGGCCATGATGTATTTTTATAATATCTATCTGTCAACTTTGTAAAGAGATTTTCATAGCATCCATGTAGTTCATAAACATTATTCTGAAGCATTGCATTATGAAAATATGTAATGAATCCCCTCACTGAGTCTGGTATGACTGAGCCCTGCTATTAATTAGTTTTTTCTCTTCTCTTGACTTTAATCTTTTTTACCAAAGATATTTCTGGGCGAGTGCTATAAAATATATTTTGATCATCATATTCCTCTTCATTTAAGAGACCTTCAGTGATCTCTGCTGATGAGTCATAATATTCTAAGTTATTTTCTGCTGCTTCATTTTCTATACCCATCTTTTAACTAAGACCGTAATAAAGGTTAAAGGCCTATTATATAAACGCAGTATCAGAGGACAAATAAAAATTCTATTTTAACCCCGTCAATAATAATGAGAATATAAATACTTTAAATTAACAAGACGGATACGCTAGAAAAAGCTGTATTTTTAAATCAAAAGATATAACACTTTTATTAGAAAAATAAATATAATATTCCCATTCAAAGTAAAGAGTAGACTTGGCCTTTTTTTAATTCATTTAAACATGCTACTTTTAATAATGTATTGTAATCGAAAAAATAAAAGTTACCTTTATGTCTCAGTAATTTTAAAAAGAATCATGCTTGAACGTATTAGTCTTTAAAAATAGTAGTAAATATGATTTAAAAATAGAAAAAGATCGATTAAGTTGGTAAATAAAGAAAAATTTCGATTAAAATTAGTTTATTTGCAATTTAGTAAAGCCCCATTTGATAAATAAAGATGATGCAGAGTTTAAGAAGCCCATATTTTAAGTAATGATATAATTGTTTTATAATAATCCTTTTGAATATCCTCCGTTTGTATTAAATTGGATATCATTAAAAATTAAGAATTGGACTTTTACTTCCCATTTCGTCCTCAATAAAATCAAAAATACTATTTGAAAGAGGTTTGAATAATGGAGAATCATCCAGAATATCCTCATAATTGATCTTTTTATACGAATTGAATTTACAGAAAGCAAGCATATCTTTTCGAGAGCCAGGTTGAATATTTTCAAAATCGACTGAATATTCCATACTTTCATACCATTTCGTGTTTTCATATGGAAATAAAAAATCCATTGATGGAATAATTTCCTCAAGACTATTAGATACTTTGAATGGATGAACATGAGAAAATGTTCCATTTTCTTTATTATCCTGATAACAACAATTAATAAAAGATCTATCTTTTCTTCATAGTAATTGCCTCTGAATACAAATTCATATTGATTTTTTTTCGAGATTTACTTTTTCCCATACTACATGGTGTTTTTTGGGTAATCTAGCTCCATATTAACCAACTATATGCATCTTATTTTCTTAAAAATATACATTTGTACATCCCAATTCACTGTTTGTTGGTGTTTTAGCTCCATTAGATAGATTAGACTCTGGTTTACGTTTTTTATTATTTTTAGTCAATGGAATGTTCTAATTTCACAAATTAACCGCAATTTCTTCCTCTTAAGCAACTTTACATTGGCTTTTCCATGTGTTGGCGTAATCATCCCGCAAAATGTCTCTGTACTTTTATTCCATTCAAATGGTACATTTAAATCCTTATTATTCGGACAAACGTTCCTAGAATGCCCAACTTTTTTGCATATTCCGCATCTCCTTATCTTCTTTGCTTGTTTCTTCGTCTCTTGTTCTAATGAAGGCCCTGTTTTTTCCTCTGAAATCTTCAAAAACTCTTCTGCCTGCATTAGATTTAAAGTTGGTCGTTGGATTTCTAACCCTAACCCACTATCTCTCCTGATAAGGGTTGAACCCTCTAAGATGTCGAGATATATAAATGATAACTCTCAAGAGATAAAAAGGTGTAGAATATTAAGCATCTTAATTGTAAAGAATAAAGTATAGCTTATTGAAGTAGCTCATTTCGAAAATATTTTTGATGATTACTTTTTAAACCAATTGAAGTTTTATAATTTTCTTTTTGAAAAACATCTTGATATGTTCGTATATGTTTTTCGGAAAATTTCCTTTTTGATTGATCAACACCCTTGAGTGATCTTTGAACATATTCTCGTCTTATTAAACCACTCGGATTTCTATCTCCTGAGTGTCGTTGAAAATTTCGAGAGCGAAGGTTTTGTTGATAATATCTAATTAAAGAGCGATGCCCCACTCTTGTTCTTGAGGGAAGAATAAGCTCGCAGTCATTTTCTATTACAAGATCGCCATCATTATCCGAAGAAATAGACAAGATATCATCTTTATCTTGATTAGATGATACATCTTCCCAATCTGAATCATCGTCTTTTGCAGAATATAAGCCATAATCGTAATAATCTAACAATTCAAGTCTTTCTTCCTCCGTATCATATGCGATAGAATAATGTCCTTTTGAAAACTAATCTCAATCAAAAAAAATAATAAATAAAATTAAACAATATAAACCATATGTTGACGAATACTTTCTAAACTTTTACAAACCTTTTTACATGACAAACAAGTATTTCCAATAGAAATTTTTTCTCCAAGATATTCTATTAAACCCTTTAAATTGACAAGATATTCTTGCTCAGGTATAAATAAAGAATGTGACTTTTTCATATGTTCTAAATTCTCGTTTAATGTAGAAAACCTACAAGTACAAAAAAGACAATCTGTTATATCTAATTTAGTCGCTTTAGCGATATGTTCTCTAACTAATTTTTCTTCCAATTCCGTCAATTCCATTTTTTCATATGCTGAATCCAAATAAAGAGGATTATATAGATTCTCCATACCTTCTTCTGACTCTTTTGAATCTAGTTCACTTGTATACAGCTGCTTATTGCTTTTTTTTTTTCCATTTAATGTTTCTTTGTCTTTTTTTTGATTCCATGCCTCTGAAACCATTTTTTGAGAAAAACACTGCGCTGAAACTGAAGAAAACCCTGCCATCTTTCGTTTCAGATTGTAGACATGCCATTCTGATCTATAAAATATGAATCTTCTCCTTAGAAAATGTAAAAACGATCTCACCGGTAATGTACACGCTGAACGTCTGATGATTGAAAGGTAACATTACACAGAATACATGTAAAAGCTGGGTTTTTCATAGATTTTTATTAAGAATCTTAAGATTTTAATTTTTGAGAGGTTGTTTTTAATAAAATTATCATCGATCTTAAGAAATTCTTAACCTTACTTAATAAAAGTTAAGAATAAATGTTAAAAAGTCTTAAGGTTCTAACTATTTTCTTAATAATTAACTTAAATTGAGTCTTAATCTTAAGAAATAAGAATGAAAAGTAGAGAAAATAAACTAATATATATATATATTATGGAGATTTCATGTCTTTAGAATCAGTGATTCATAATCTAGTTTCATCTTTGGGCGGCGTTGATATTTCTCTTGAAGATAAACCGTATATTTTAGGGGATGATGGCTTGGCGTGCTTGAAGGATCTGAAGCGATTGCTTCAACATTATGATCATAAATATAATAGTTGGGACGTTAAACGGATTTTGGCAGATACAAATTTTGTAGAGGCAGATCTCTGCCCTATTTTGGCCATCTGGAATCCGCTAGATGGAGAAGATAGAGTAAAATGGCGTACCTCTCTTGCTTGTGGTTTAGAATTGCCTTTTTATACGGTTACACTTTTTAATTATAATTCTAGTGGAATTGCTTGTTGAATTAACATGGCCTTTGGAGGTCAATGAATTGAATGCAAACAAGAGAACTTTTGAGCAACTTCCACATCTTCGTTTGGCTCAATCGTTTTATAAAAAATCTGTTCTAAGTTATTCCAAAGCGGATCTTTTATTTAATGCAATTTCTGTGTCATTTGCTTCTATGTCTATTCCAAGGTCAGAAAGATCGGAAAGAGATGAAGGAATTATTCGTTTGGTTTTATATTTTATTAGAAATATTGCCATGATTGATGAAGAAACTACTCGAAATGAAACAATTCTTGCATTTAAAAAGGGGAGTATTTTGGATCTTATTATCTCAGTCGCTGGAGGCATAGGAGATGAATTTATTTCTCAAGATGTTATTATTCTTGAAATTATTTTTTATCTTCTTAGAGGAATAAATCCTGAAAAATTGTTTTTATCAGATAAGGATCAATCTCTTAAACCATTGGATGATTTAAGCAATCTTCTTAAACTAGAAACAGATAATAAAAAGAAAATCTTGAAAACGACTCGCCACAACCGATTTGGCACATTAATTTCACTAATAACACATGTACAGATTTAATTGTTAGATTTTTGTGATCTAATATTTCTAGAACAATAAAAGGATCACTGTTGCTAGTCAAGGAGCTATACTAAAAGACGCTGAAAATAGTTTTGACAAAATAGATGCTGCAAAGAAATGGAAAATGCGTAAATCTAAAATATCTGCAATGGTTTTCTTTTAAAATTATTTTCTTGTACTAATTAAATATCTAGGATGACGTTGACAAACCTGTATTTATTATGCATGATGCAATTATGATCATTTCAGCTTTTATAACTGAATTTTTAGGATTGTCTTTTAATCGTAGGTGATTTATCTTTTAAATATATCATTTTAATAACTCAGCTCTTTTTTCATCTATTTTGAGATGTTTAGAAATAGAAGAGATTAGAATTTCTCAAGAAAATCATATTCATTTTCTTTATTGCATAGGATATTTTATACATGCCCTTAGGTTACGTCTTTATTCTAAAAATCTTGATGATTCTTCAAAATACAAGGATTATGGATTGATTGCTAGTATGTTACAACAAAGGGCTCTAATTATGATTTATAAATTGATGAGAGAATCATTTGATCTTAAAGTAAGTTTAAGCAATTAATAAGTCCTCTAATTAAAGAAGATATGGAAAGAATTGCATTCTGCAATGGAATGTTTTAAACAAATAGTATATATTGGATATATATTTTTTTAAAAAAATAACTTTTATTTAGCTTTTAATTATTAATTGTATGGCAATATCATCTCAAGAATATCAGGAAATAGCAGATAACATGCAGAACAATATATATTATGAAGAACACAATTTAGATTTGATTATTAGTGTTATTAAACTATACAAAACACAATCATTTGGGTAAATTCGTTTTTTTATCTTTTTTGGATCCTAAAATGGATAGATTTTTAAATATATCTACAGAATTGGTTCATAATTTGTTAAAAATGTTAGAAAAATATTCTAAGAAAAAAGATTATATGTATGTTCGAGTACGTCAGCGTCAAAATAAGAAAAAGAATGCAGATATATCTAATCAAGCAGAGGCTTCGTGTTCTGATAATGATAATTTTCATTCAGAATCTAAATTGGTATATAAAGAAAGGTCCTTTGAATTTTCAAAATTTGAAAAGGTATATACTTATATAATAATTTTGTTTATTGATAATTTAGAAATTTGTTAATGACCACTGTATTGACACATTTCGGACATTTCTTGAATATTATAGAGAATTGACTCCAGAGCAAATTAAACGAGTAATATCTTTTTTTTATAGAATATTTGTTAAACAAAAGGCTGAAATATATATGTTTCGTCTTGATATATGTGAACTTTTTAACAGAATGTTAAATGATGATATCTACTTTTCTAAAAGTCATCCAACTAGGGCTGAAATGGAGAAATTTATAAAATTCTATATGAAGCGTCTTATATCTGTTATTTCTAAATCACCTGCTTTATATGTAGAACTTTTATTTCATAAGATGCATGATACAGTATATTATCTTCAGCATGGCTGTGATGAAGTGGCAATAACAAAACCAATTAAGTTGATCAATCTTTATTATTTTAATATATTATTGAAATTTGTATAGGCTTTCAGCAGAATTTGAAGTTAAACCAGGAATGGATTTTGAACAACAAATTTCCGTTGTTGTTACTGTATTGCTTGATGAAAATAAAAGCGATGAATTAGATTGGCTTAAAATTAAATTATCTGATGCTATTAGTCAAAGAAAATCATGGGAATTGGAAAAAGAATCAAGAGAATCATTAGAAAATAGTTCTCATAAGGATCTGTTATCATTGCCACCTTGCTATGGTATAAGAATTCTTTAGAATATTAAATATTGATGTATTTTTAGTTGTTATTTTTGAAACAGAACAGCAGAGGAAAAAGTGTTTTAAAAATGGAAAGCTTCGTTTACTGATTTCTTTATGTGGTTTCGTAGAAGAAAAATCAATTGATGATATAATGCCTTCATTAATTATTCCTTCAGACGTTTCATCAAGTACATTAAGTTATAATTTAGGACTCGTTAAAAAATATACTGATAACCCAGCTATATTTGATGATGGAAAACCTGCTATTAACTTTCTTCGTCGAAAATATAAGCCTAGAAATCATTATGATACATCTAGTCAGGATGATGATACAATTGATAGCAATGATTTTGATTCAATTAGATCTATGTCTTTAGCTAAAATATCCAAAAAGAGACACAGGAAATTGTTAAATGAAGAAGAATTGAATATTCGATCTGAAAGAAGAAAGAAATTAGAAGAAGAACGTATGAAAATTATAAAAAGTTTGAAATATGTTATAGATTCTGACAATACTGATAATGATGCTGCTTTTTTTGCATCAGAAGAGATTTTAAGAAAGAAATCAAAACTAATGGCATCCAATTTTGGTAAAAAGAATAAAAATATTGAAAAAGTTTTTAAAAGTTTGGACTTTGAGGATGAGCTAAATCTTTCAAAAAGATATCATTCTTATGGAATTGATGATTCTCCAAAAACGAATAATTCAGCTGATTTAGAACAAGAAATTCCTACAAATCATGATAAGCTGTTTATTGATGATTATTTTTCTAGTCATTCGAATAGTAGTGATTTTCAAAATAATGAAGCAATCTCTATCTTATCTAATAAAAACTCTCAAAAAAAAAGCAATAAAGCAAAGGGACGTCGTATTTTTACAGAAAGCAGTTCTGAATAATCTTTATTGATCTTTTTATCTTATGAATTTTACCAAAAACTCGAAACTATTTTACAAATTTTTAAAGACATATACAAAATTTTTATTATTTTCTAATATGGATCAACAATATACAACTCTTTTATATGGCTTAAGAAAGATTCTTAGGAATATTTATTATATATAAATATTTTATTATATGTCGTCGGTTATTAAAGCTTGATTAATAACGAACATGTCAGCAATTGCAATTATTCTTGTTGGAGGACCTTCAAGTGGTACTCGGTTTAGGCCTTTATCTTTAGATATTCCAAAGGTCTTTTTAAGCTGGATCTAGATTTTTTATGGTTTTTAATTAAAGCTTTTAGCCTCTTTTTCCTATTGGAGGCAAACCTATGATATGGCATCATCTCGTTGCATTATCAAAAGTTGAGGCAGTTTATGAGGTTCTTTTGATTGGGTTTTATGAGGAATCTGTTTTTTCTGGGTTTATAAAAGATGCTGAAGAAGTATTTTTAAATTTTTCTATCAAGTATTTTGATTTTTATTTTTGGTACTTTCTTATCTCTTTTTAAAGATATTTGCGTGAATATCAATCTCTTGGAACAGCTGGAGGGTTATACTTTTTTCGCGACGTAATTCTTAGAGATTCTCCTAAGATAATCTTTGTTTTACATTCAGATTTATGTTGTTCGTTTCCTCTTGAAAATATGCTTAAGATGCATTTGGAGAAAAATGCAATTGGGACTCTTTTGGGTACTAAAGTAATACAGCTTTTTTTGTGTCATAAGTTTCTTAATGGTTGATCAATTAGGTTTCTCCAGACGATGCCAACAATTTTGGCTGTATCGTCTGGGATACAGCTAGCTCAGAAGTTATTCATTATGTTGAGAAGCCTGAAACATACATTAGTTCTACAATTAATTGTGGTGTATATGTTTTTGATGGTTGTATTTTTGACCAAATTAAAGAGTCAATACGGTTGAGAAATGAACGAAATAAAGAAATGTCTAGTTCTTCGTTTGATCCTGATGAACGCTTAAGTCTTGAACAAGATGTTTTGGTTCCTCTTAGTCAAACAAAGAAACTTTTCGTTTATGAAACTAAAGATTTTTGGTGCCAAATCAAAACTGCTGGGTATATTTTGTCATTATTCTTTAAATTTCCTTTATTAAACATTTAGATCCTCTGTGCCTGCAAATTCTTTATATTTACTTTATTCACAAGAGAAAAATGATGAGAAATTTTTCAAAGATTCTGGTCCAGAAATTGTTCCTCCGGGTAATTTATTATAATTATGATATATTTGATTAATAAATTTCAAAAGTGTATATCCATCCATCTGCATCTGTAGATAGCTCATCCAAGCTTGGTCCTAATGTTTCAATTGGTTTGAAAGTTAAAATTCATTCCGGAGTCCGTATTAGTAATGCTATTATTTTAGATGGAACAGAGATTAAGGTTGTTCTTATTTTTTGTTTATTATTTTTCTTATTTTGAAGCCTAATGCTACTGTTTTATATTCTATTATTGGTCGAAGATGTCGCATTGGGCAATGGGCTCGTGTTGAAGGTACACCTACTCTGCCTATACAGCAAAATACCACAATTCTTCGAAATGGCCTAAAAATGCAGTCTATTACTGTTCTTGCTAATGACGTTACTATTGACGATGAAGTAAGGGTTCAGAATTGCATTGTGCTTCCTCACAAGGTATAATTCTATTTTATGCTGTGTTATTTACTTAATAATAAATGTTAGGAAATTAAAAATGGTGTTGTTGGCGAGGTAAAATGGTTTATATTATCTTAATTATTAGTTTAATTATCAAATAGGTTATTATGTAAAAATAATCAATATAATATTTTCAACATATTATTAAGGATTCAAATCAATATTCAAATAATATTTATAAGATCAGGAATTCGTCATTTTTATATGATAAATATGTTTCTCTTTCTAACGATTTCTTTGCTATAATAATATCATTCTGAATATCTTCTATCAATAATTCTACTTTATTTAAAAGACAGATCTAAATTAAAATTGTGTTACTTTTAGATATATAATTGCGTTCTGGCCTTATAAAACCCATTATTAATAATCTTATTTCTTGATCATAGAAATCGCATTTAAATTTATGTATAAAATGTACTTCCTAAATCTTTTTAAAACAAACCTTTTTGTAATGAACATACTGCTGACAATTTCTGGTTCTTATAATACGGATTCCATCCCACGCTCATGACCATTATATAGACGCTATCGTCACCCTCTATCATTACTCGACCCCAGCCATAATAAATTCCTGTTTTTGAATATAGAAATTTTGGAATATTTTCTTCTGAAATATTTGCTAAAACATATCAATTTATGTATATTCTTTATTTATACCTGTTGGTATTTCCAATTCACTTCTTCCTCTACCATATCCCTTGACCACCTATATTTTTAACAATACTAAAAAAATACTATTAAAATTTACTAACTTTTCCTTTCAAATAAATAGGATAAGGGTATTCAGGACCTGAATCTGGCCCTGAATTATTTTCTAATTCTATCTCCATATCTGCCATTCTACAAAAATTTTCAAATATCTACAAGACTTTAAACAACTATAACCCTTTTAAACATAAATATCAATATCCCTCGCTTTTCTTACATTAATGCTGAGCTTTTAAGTAAAAATATTGTCTTTCTATATATTATCTTACCCTCTCACTAGAAAATATCACGTGACATTGACATAATAACAACGTATTTTGAAAATAACGAGGTAAACTATGGAGCAATATCAGAGGTTAGAGAAGATTGGAGAAGGCATAAAAACCTATATTTATAGAGTTTGCGCTTATTTGCATTTAAGGGACTTATGGAGTTGTTTATAAGGCCAAGGATCTTGAAAGTGGCACAATTGTAGCTCTTAAAAAAATCCGGTTAGAGGCAGAAGATGAGGGAGTTCCTAGCACAGCAATTCGTGAAATATCTCTTTTGAAAGAAATGCACAATGATAATGTCGTAAGGTATCATTTTGCTGTATTTTTTTTCACGGGGTTTTTATGGGTCAATTAGACTTTTGAATATTATTCATCAGGAATCACGTCTATATCTTGTTTTTGAAGTAGGTTTCTTTTCTTTTCATGAATGTTTCTCATTTTGTTGTATTAGTTTCTTGATCTTGGTAATTCTTATATATATATACATAATATATATATATATTCATATATTATGTTAGATTTGAAAAAATATATGAATAGTATTCCAAAAGACATGATGCTTGGAGCTGAAATGATCAAAAAATTTATGTCTCAACTTGTATCAGGTGTTAAATATTGTCATTCTCATCGTATTCTTCATCGTGACTTGAAGCCCCAAAATCTTCTTATTGATCGAGAAGGAAATCTTAAACTTGCTGATTTCGGGCTTGCTCGGGCATTTGGTGTTCCTTTACGTGGTTATACTCATGAGGTTGTTACACTTTGGTATCGTGCTCCAGAAGTTCTTTTAGGTGGTCGACAATATGCAACAGCACTTGATATTTGGAGCATTGGATGTATTTTTGCTGAAATGGCTACAAAAAAACCGTTATTTCCAGGCGATTCTGAAATTGATGAAATATTCAGAATATTTAGGTCAAGTTTCTGGGTATTAAGTATATAGTTTATTTATTTTTCAGAATATTAGGAACACCTGATGAAAATTCTTGGCCTGGTATTACATCATATCCTGATTTTAAAGCAACTTTTCCCAAATGGTCACCAAAAAATCTTGGAGAATTAATTACAGAACTTGATAGTGATGGAATAGATTTATTACAGGTTTTCTATTTACAATATAGATTATTAAAAAATAACAATGATAACTATGTAGAAATGTCTCAGATATTATCCTGCTGAACGTATTAGTGCAAAAAAGGCTCTCGATCATCCATATTTTGATGATTTCATTAATCTCAATAGATCTAATGTGGTGCTATAGTTTTTATCATTGGTCATTATATAATTTAAGGGTATTTATATCAACTTAATTTCTTCTTTTTAACCTAATAGATCTTTAATTTTAAAAATTGTCTATTATAAATAATAGATAAGTAAATATCTTTGTAAATGATTTTCGCAGATATTGTATAACTATATTGGCTATAAAATTCATTCAATTGATTCATAATTTAAATACATTGTAATATTAAATTAACATTTCTTTAAATATCTTTATGACAGTATTTTCCGGATATATTTGATAATTTGCTTATAAAACATATGATTTTTAGATAAATATTTAACAGCCGTATTTAACAGAGAGATTCAACCAAAAGGGTTCTATTAAGCTATAAAGTCTATTTGATATCTAAATTTGAAAAAACTATTTAATAATAAATTGTCATTTAAAAATGTCCAGTATTTCAGAGAGAAAGATGGATATAAAGAGCTTAGCAGGAGCATCTGGTCCTGGATATTCAGATGTGTCTTTAAAATGCAGAAAATGTAAAAGTTATGAGGAAATATTGGATAATAATGAGCCATCTCAAAAACAAGCCAATAATGACCCAGAAAAAAGGAATATTTCTGGTTCTTTTGAAAGACATCATAGAGAAAGAGGCTATAGTCAGAATTGCTATGCCTGCAGATCTTCAGTTTCCCCAAAATCTCATCAAATGACGAGATTTAATGAACGTTTTTCTAAAAAAGACGTATTAGATAATTTTCAAAAGAATAACAGCTATCTTAGTCAAGATTCTTTAAAATTAGTCAAGAATCTTCGGCTTAACTTTTTGTGGGACCATTTATTGATGGAACTTGATATTTGTGAAATTGATGATATAAAAGAAGAAAGAGAAAAATTAATGATTAATTATTTGCTTGTTCCTAAGGAATTGGAAAAGGTTCTACTGTTTGGATGGCTCATTTGTCTTGATACTCTTATGTATTTTTTTACAATATCACCACTCAGATTTATTAAAGTTTTATATAAGGTTTTTAAAAATAATTCTTTTTTAATATGGAGAAACAAGATCTCCAAAGAAAGGTATGATTGTTTTTACTTTATCATCATCTAATTTATCAGTGATATAAAATTTAGTGAAAAAATTGATTTTCTTGAGGGGTTTTTGATCTTAGGAACATGTGTTATTCTTCAGAAGCTAGATGCTAGTCGTATTTATCATAATATTAGAGGACAAGCTACTATTAAGCTTTATGTTATATATAATGTTTTAGAAGTATGAAATTATATCATATATTGTTGTTTATAACATAATATAGATTGGAGATCGTCTTTTATCTGCATTTGGACAAGATGTTATAGAATCATTCTTTTCAAAAGTTTCTAATACGAAAGGATCAACTAAACATTATTATTTAAATCTTAGTTTATATTTTATTCTTGCTTTAATAACCAATGGTATAATTGTAATATTATTTTGAAGTGTGACTCTAATTATTTAGTTTTGCATACCACTATGTTGTTTTACCAAGTTATGACTTTAAATGTTACTGTTAATTCTTATTCGAATGCTTTGTTAACTCTTCTTATATCAAATCAGTTTGTAGAAATTAAAGGAACAATATTTAAAAAATTTGAGAATGAGAATATGCTTCAAATGACATTAGCCGGTATTTATTATTTTATTTTTTATCTAATCTCATTTCTTGTAGATATTGTAGAACGATTTCAATTGACATTGATGCTCAGCATAATATTGTTTAGGAATTTGATAGAAATATATGAATTGAGGTTTCCTTTTTCATTACTTCCAAGTTCATTTTTTCATTTTTCATCATATTCTGTCTTTTTTATGATCACAAGTCCGGTCATATTAGTTATGGGTTCAGAAATATTTGTGGATTGGCTTAAACATATGTTTATTATAAAATTTAATCATATACAGTCATCAATATACTCACGTTTTGCAGATGTGCTTTCAGATTACTATATTAGTTGCATGAATAAAAAAAAAGATGTAAGAATTCCTAAATTATTAACTTTTACCTAATAAATATCTAGACTCGTATTAGACAGCCATATTTCATATCTCGGAAAATTGGTCTTCCTATCCTGCCTTTAGCATGTTTAATGATTCTAGCATTTTTCAAGATCTGTAGGATTTTTTACTCTTCTAGGCTTTTTATTGATATAAAAATATTATCAAATAATCCATCATTACAGAAAATTAAGCTTCTTTTATCTAAGGTTAATCTAATTTTAAACTTATTATTATATTTAACAATATTAAGGACAAAATTATTTCTATTTTTTATGGAATTTCTATTCTAATTGTTCTATTTTCTTGGTATGTTTATCATATTTAATTCTTCATATTCTAAAAAATAGAAGCTTGATATTTATGAAATTAATTTTAAGCATAATACTTATAAAACTTTCACATAAATATTACAATAAAATTATACAAGATAAGGAGGAGGGAAAAGAATTCAAAATAACAAAGTCAAGTTCTATCGGTCAGCAGGTATAATTAAATTGCTGTTACTATTATATTGTTCATTATATTTCTAGGAAATTGATGAAAAAACAAAATCACATATAAATAATGTCCAGAATAAATTTAAAGATGGAGCTCAAAAACATACTTTATATACTCTTGAAAGATATTCTATGATCACTAAACGAATATATTGATAGAGGTCATTTTTATATATTTTATTTCTGATTTTCTAGTTTCAAAAAGATTATTATATTTTAATTATACAATATTTTTATTATTAAGATGCTTATGAAAATATATTATACCTTTTATGAAAAATTGCTCCAAAAGTTATGATAAAAAATATAAATTATCCCAAATATTTTTCAATAATTTTGATTTTTAGATACCTTAAATGTAATTTAGGATTTTTATAGACATATTATTCTAAACTTTTGTAGAATTTATCTAAAATTTAGTAATACGAGAAATATTATTATTTTATATAAATTTGTTTTAATATTTATAACCATTGTCTGAGCTATTTCCAAATTTTGGCTTTGCAATATCCCAGGGACCATGTATTTCGCTTAAAATATAAACAAAAATATATAGAATTGTGAATATATACCTTTTATATTTCTGAAGACTTATTAACCATAATGGACATACAAAAGAAATAAAGAAAAGGCTGAAAAGAAATAATGATGCAAGTGCAAAACATATTTCTAAAGTAATTAATATTGAAGCTATCGTTAAGAGAAATGCCGTTAGAATAAGTTGAATTGTAAAAGAAAAGTTTTGCTTAATAACAATTAAAAAAGATTATGATAATTTTATAAGCTCACCCTAAGATAACGTCTAAACATAGGAAATAAAGCAAACCATTCCACAGCAAAAACTATTAAGGAGAATGCGTGAATATATGATGTCAATTGTGATGCAAGAACAACTGAAGCCATAACACCTGCATTAGTTGATAAAGATCCTGGAAATCTAAAAATTAAAAATACAGAGAAAAAATAGCTAATTTCTATACTTCTTATTAGCCCATTCAGCTGTAGAATAATCATGGAAAAAAATATTAGCTAGAAATAAACAAAATGTTAATGCCCATATTGAATCAGATGTTGTTGATTTTGTTAGAGATTCCAAAATAGGAGAAACACAAAAAATCATAAGAATAATTAATATAGAAAATTTTGTTACTTCCTTCCCTAAAAATATTACAAAAAACATAGCAAAAGAATAATCTTAACTATTATGTATATTTGGATTATAATTAAACTTAGTCATACCGAAATCCCAAAGGATGTAGCAACAAATAGTAAAGCTTGTAGATACCCCTATTAATACGCCTGGAGAAACACGCTGATAATAAATTGAAATAAATGCACAAATAAATATAGCTATACTACAAAGATGCTGTATAAGGACGATACTATCTGCAACAAGCGGCCAGAAATTATACACCTTGACATTAACTAACTAACTTAGCGCTCTTTTAAGCTGATTATGGCAACAAATAAAACCATTGCGCTCCAGTTCTTTTAAAAATGATTCATCAACCCAATTATCTGGATAATCTTGTTTGACCCATAAAAGCTTCCTCCATTTCTTTCTCTTCTTAGAATGCATGTGAGACAAGCTCTTTTTATAATAGATATCCTCTTTAACAACTCCAAATGGTCTTGTAAATGAGTATGCCATTATTATTACTATTAAAAAGCCCTGATTGTCATCTCATATATTAACCCTAATAATAAATCCTGTCTGTTGTTAGTAAATAAGCTCTTAAACTGTCTTATTTAATCTTCATTTATTGACTTAAACCCATATATTTTTTATATGAGGTTTTTTGAAAAAAATTTAGATTATTTCGATAAGATTAGATAAGACTTGTCCTCAAACAGGTGTAATATTGTTGAAAGATATATCCAAGTCAAAGACAAGACTTTTGTCCCATTGCTTATTTGTTTAAATCAGTATTTTAGAAAGATTGGTGTCTTTATTTTTTATAAGATTGTTGAAATCAAATCTTAAGAAAATTCCATTTTGTATTAAAATGTTGTCTCGAGATAGAAAAGAATCCTCTGTCCTGACCCTGTTTTTCTTTGTTTTTAACATATCCAAATTGTCTACATTTATGACCATATATTAGTATAAAATTCTGAGTAA
Organism: Pneumocystis wakefieldiae; assembly: GCA_017301755.1. NCBI lineage: Eukaryota > Fungi > Ascomycota > Pneumocystomycetes > Pneumocystales > Pneumocystaceae > Pneumocystis > Pneumocystis wakefieldiae. Next base: position 398,047 of record CP054532.1, on the reverse strand, counting down.
AAAAAATTCAGAAGCTCCTGGATTAGGAGATGCGACTCTCATTGGCCCTTATATGGGTTTGTGTTTATGCAGGATGCGAATTCCCTTTGTATAAACCAGAAACGACATTCAAGTCAGATGTGGTTGCGCAGTTTTTAATTGAGAAAATGTATAGATTAATAAATAGTCATCATTTTATCAATCAATAGAATCCTGTTAAAGGATAGCTGATTTATCTGGTGAGCGAATTCGAACAGAAATTGTTTCTAGTCATTGTGGTGGAACTTGGGTAAATATTTTTAAAATATCTTTGTCTTTTAGTTGATATTGCTGAGATCATGTATTTAAAGGTTATTTTAGTTATTTTTGTAGTCTTTTTAGTTAGATAGCTCAAGGTTTTGGAGTGTCTATAGATAAAGTGTTAGTCTAATTTTGTTTAAAAAAAGAATCTAATAAAATTAGCATTGTGTAAATAGTTTGACTATTCTTTACATGATATTGAGGATTAGAGTGTTTGAATAGAGTTTTTCTGTATAAAATTCCTTTTTTTAAAAAAAATGATTAAAAGTGATGCTTTATAGATATTTTTTCCTAAAGAAGCACCATTTCATTTCAATTTGATGACATTGAATGAGTTCTGCTTCTGATAATGTTCATATATGTTAATCTGATATATTTTCTCTACATTTTTTATGATAGAAAAATTCTAATGAGTTTATTTTCCAAAAAAAACAATCAGATCCATTGGTTAACGAATGAATGTTATTTGTATATCATTTTCTATAGCAATTGGCTGTGTTGTTGACATTTTGTAAAAATCACTTGTTATATAGTAGTTTTAAAAAATGTATAAATGATGGTTTTTGGCCAAAAAAGTGGTATATATTTAGCTATATTTCACCTTCTTCTAATAGTTCTAATGGATACTTGATCCAAATTATATCACCAGAGCGAATAACCGCTTGTTTATGTATCCCCCAATCTGTATGTAGATTTTCAACCAAAAATTTTGTTTCAAGTGCATCTGTTCCTAAGAAAGAGGATGCTTTTAAGTGTTCTCTATAAATATATCATTCTAATTCTGTATTTTTATCTTAAAGATAATGTACTTGTTCCAAAGATAAAAATTTACAGGCTTATAAGATCTTGAAACAAATTTATAAAATTTTAGAGTTCTCATCCTCTGAAGGAATGCTATTTCTTGGTTATTTTTTTTATATATTTGGCAAGGGGACTCTGAATCTATCATTAAAAAAGTTAAAGAAATCGACTAAAATATTAATTAAATATCCATTATTTTACAAGTCATTTGTATTTACAGATCCTTTATTATTTATATAATCAAGAGTATCAATAATCATAGATCGTGCTTTTTCGAGACCATCTATAGTACCTCTTAAAGAAATAAGGCTTCCGTTATTTGTACGAGGAATATTAATACAGCAATCTGATTCACTTTTTATCTGAGATATTCTTGATCCTCCCTGCCCTATTATTATTCCATAATAGTTTGGAGGAACTTTAAGATAACCAGTTGCAGTATGATGTTTCATTTGTTCAAGTGCTGTATTTATAATTTCTTTTACTTGTTCTATGTTCTCCATTTTTCCCTTTAATGTCCATGAAATCTCTTTACCTTCCTCTAAATCCATTACTACATTCCAGGGATATTTTTGACTTTCATCTAAAACTTTTTCTTCAATGTCTTTCTCTTCAATTGTTTCTTTTGGTATCGAGTCATCATGATATTCTAATATTACTCCATATAAAGTCTTCATTCTACGAGCAAATACTCCATTTTCAGAAATATATGGATGGCATTTCAAAGGGATATTAATTTTAGAGCTGTCTTCCATTTTTATAAAAGTATTTATTTCATTTGCTGCTTCCTCTACTTGTTCTTTTTTTCCTATAACTTTAATTTCCACATTTTTTTCTGTGCTATCTTTTGGTTTTCTGGGAATCTTGATCATTACTGAATATTTGCTTTCAAGCTCTTTTCGGACATTTCCTTCTTTACCAACAATTGTCTTCATTTTTGATAATGGTACTGGTATAACAAGAGTTGTTTTTTCTTCAATTTCTTTTACCATTGAATTAATTTTTTCTATAATTCTATCCACCACTTCTTTATTACCAGAAACTACAATTTCATCTGACTTTTTTTCTGGCTTTGGAAACTGAATTATTTTTGCAAGCTGAGAACGGTCACCAATTACACCACATTCAGTTATAATGTTGCGTAAAGTACTTCCACCAGGCCCTATAAGAGTACGGTGATATTTTCTATTAACAAAAATAGTACGAGTGACCTGATCTTGGATAGCCTTAACAGTATTAAGAATAGAATTTTTAGCTTTTTTGACTCCATCCTTAGTTCCTTGAATAAAAATAGTTGCCAAAGCAGATGGATCATCGGATGTAGATTTTTCAATTTCAATACGAGTTTCAGTATCATTTTTTAATTCATTGATATTGTTTCCTGCTTTACCTAATATTTGAGCAATAGTAAACATGGGAACTGTAAAAGTAACTGTATTTCCATGTTCTTTTTCATAATCTAAAAGATCCAATAATTCCAATTTTGCTAAGGCTACTCCATTTTTATCTCCACGAATTGTAACCTCGTCTTTTGCTTCTGATTTCTTATCATCAGTATCTTTATTTTCTAAATTTTCACGAGGAAAGTTTATTTTAACTTGATATTTCTCTTCAAGTCTTTTTACAAATTTTCCACCTTGACCAATAAGACTACCATGATGTTTTACTGGAATTGATAAATGAAGTACTGTTTGTTCATCTAATTTTTTTATAAATTCTTGAATATGTAATTTTGCTTCTTCAACATTACTTTTAGTTCCCTGAATTGTGATTTTCCCTTCTTCAGTTGTCACTTTAACATTGAGTTCTCTTATCTTTGAAACATTATTATTCCCTTTATCAAAGAAATCTTTTAAAAACTTCTGTGGAAAATCAAGGGTCAGTGAATATGAATTTTGATCTTGAAGCTTTAAATTCTCTACAATTTTTTCGATTTCTTTAATGACATATTCTACTCCAAATGATACACCTCTTATATTAACCATATTTTCTTCAACAACAGTGTTATCAAACTTTCTGGGTTTAGCAGTTGAAAATTTAACTTTAACTATTGAATTTGAATCTTTTATAATAGAATTCAATGTTGCACCCTTAGGACCTAATATGTATTTGTGATATTTATCAGGAATATAAATGTCACGAGAAATAATATCAGCCATTTCTGTTGCAGTTTTTTTAAGTAATTCTGCGACTCTCTCAAGTGTCTGCTGAATAGTAGCTTCAGACGGTAACTTCTCTCCTGGTTTCCCTTCGTAAATAAGAACAATTTCAGGATTGAAAGAATCTTCATTTGAAAAAAGTATATCTATAAAATATTGTTCCCTTATTTTTTGCAAATTTCTTCCTTTCTGACCAATTATATGACAATGTAGCAATGGATCAAGATTCAGTCTTAGAATACGATATGGAGGATATGAATTGATTAACATTATAATTTCTTTTCTAGCATTTTTAACATTTTCTGCATTTTCTCCAGAGAATTCATATACAATGGAACTCAAATCTTGTTTTAACAATGTATCCATAGAAGGCAATGTAATTTGTATTTGATGCTCTTTTTCTATTTTTGCAATCTCTTTTTTCTTTAAAAAATACCTTGTAATATCTCTAGCATGAGCAATATCATCAGAAGCTGAAGGATGTGCTTTAGTAATATCCAACATATCCAAGTATATGGAGTTAGCTCTTTCCATAAGACATTGAATACTTTCTCCAATGAAGGATGGGGGACCAGAAATCAATAAACTTTCAGACGGTGAGGAATATGGAGGAATTATTACAGAACATTTTAGTCGAGATAAAATATCTTGTAATAATTTTTCGTCAATATATTTATGTAATCGCTTTGAAATAGTAATAGAAGCGGATACAGTTGTAGATTCAAGCTCAGCATAGATAGCCTCAATTTCAGTTTTTGCATTATTAACTAGATTTTTTTCACCAGAAATTATGATAGGCTTTAACTTTTCCGAGTCAGATTCCAAATAAGGTGAAGGTATATCAATTTTTAGATCCTTATCTTGAACCCATTCTTGAATTCTTGAATTGTTTGCACCTGATATTAAACCATAAAATTTTGGATTTATTGAAACAATTTTTATAGTTATATGAGATGTCTAAAATATCATAATTAATAAAAAATAATAAGAAAGAATGACTAGCTACCCTTTCTTCTACAATTGCTTCTATTTCTTTTTTTGCAAGCTCTGCTGCTTCAACGTCTCCACTAATAATAATTTCTACTGTTTCATCATTACACTCGTCATTTGTATTACTATAAGGAATATCTCTTGGAATGTTACGTTTTGGAAATTGTATTTTAGCACCTGATTTCTCAATAATATTATTTAAAACCTTTCCCTTGCTACCAATTATAAAACCAAGTGTATTTAAAGGAACTAGCAATTTTATAGTAACCTTTGTACCTAAGAAATGACAAAAGAAATGCCACAATTCCCTACCTTTTGACTTAGTTCTTTCATTAACATTCTACGAGCATGATGAACATCTTCTGGCTTTCCACGGACTAAAAATGTTGTAATTCCTGTCTTTCGCGCCGTAGACATATCAATATGGGTATGTGTTTCCTCCATAATCTGACGAGCAATTTCTCCCACACTTGATTTGCTGCCAAACTCTTTTAAAGGCATTCTTTGACTCGCCTCAAGCCGTATAGTCTCAATAGTCGTCTTAATTAGCGGAACCGCCATATGTTTCTTCCTGTCCTTATCTAGACTACCTTTTGAAATGTCTATGTTCTCTGTCCTAGACTTTTTTGTAGCTGAATCAATAGAAGATTTAAGAGTAGGAAAAGATTCTTCTGAATTAAACCCAATAGCCGAATAATTTGATGTCATATCATAGTCTATATGTTTTTCTGATGAATTACCAAAGTCCCTGTCTAAAGATATTACTAAATAAAGCTGAGATATCCTGATTACCGCTGAGATAGTTTTTGTTTGTATCAACAAATGAAGAATTTGTCTGGTTTGGCTGCAAATCGTGCAAAAACAACTTATCTACCAACAAATATCAGACTCCTTCTAACAATGAACAAGTTTTTAGTTAATAAACCCTTCTCTAATGACAAATTTATAGACATTTTCTTCAAATCACTTTCTTAGAACCTAATTTTTCCTGTATTTCTGTATAAAAAGGCTTAACATAAAAGGCTTTAACCCTTTCCTCACTAAATCCTTTAAAAACCTTGAAAATCTATGGATTCTGGCTTGAAATATTTAATTTTAAAAGTCAATAAAATTCAGCTGGCTTAGGGTTAAGGGCTTAGAGAATAAGGTTATTCACTATCAATCACTATAATATAAGAGGTTAAAGAGAAATTGATATTTATGTTAGGAATCGGGCGGTCCAGCGTTCATATAAGGTTATCGAAATAAAGTTTTAATGTATTATATTAGCATCTCAGTAGTAATGGATATACCTTTAAAATTAGATTATATACATTCAAAGTTGTTTAAATTGAATGTCTCAATGCCTTTTCAATTATCAAGAAATAAACCTATTGATTAAATTCTATAATAATGTATTTTAAAAAAATCGCTCTAAGAAATTATTAATTAAATAAAGTGTATGTACTTAGGATTAAATCATGATTAAGTCAGAATATTCCATGGTAGTTGTTTTCTTTTTAAGGTAGAAAGTAATTCATCTAATTCAACAAAGTTTTGGTCATTAGTAGCGTATTTAATATGACGACGAGAATTAATATGCTAAAAATAAGCAATTGTTAATTGTATCCATCTTATATACCTGATCAAAATTTTCAAATTTTTCTCTGCAATTTTCACAATAGCCTGGTCTACTTTCTATTTTAATTTTTTTTTTATCTGTTGGATCAATTTGAGATTGTTGTATTGCATTCATATTTTCATGAATAGATCGTCGTTGTACTTGAATAAAGATTTTCCTTTTAAGATCATCTACCGATTTGCTTAGAGGTATCGTAATAGATCCTGCCATTCCTCCACTTCTAGCATTGGTAGATGTTTGAGAACGTGAAGCTGATGTAAGATTAGATTGTATAATTCCAGATGCATTTGTATCAGTTTGATAACGTTTGGATTGAACTTGGCTACGAATTTTACTAGAATCATCTTTTAAGTGATAAAGAACTTCCTTAAGGTCTTTTGATGGCTCGAGAACATTTTGCAATTCTTTAAACACCTCATGTTTCGGTAAAGATGATGGAGGATGAGACTTTCGAGCATTATCTCTGAGAAACGGGCAATGACCCAGTTCAGTAATTCGAAATTGCGGCCATTCTCCTTCAGAAACTTTGCCGTTAGGCGGTTTAGGCCATTCTTTCACTATTATAGGACGATAAATATTTGATATATCACGAACAAAAAGATAAGGTCCCTTAAAATAAACATAATCTTCACGAGGTGTTGCTCGATCTCTTTCTCTCGTCCCGTTAACCTTTTCGTCATAAAGAAGATGTGAAAGTTTAGGTTGGTTAGGTGTCAAAGATGGATCAAGAAGCGAACGTAAAATTCTGTTTACAAATTCTATGAAATCATTAGAATTATTATATTATAAACGAAGAGTTTTTACTATCAAATGACCATATTTTTATATCATATTTATGTGCCTTGATCAAAACATCGTTTTTCAGTAATTCTTCTTGATTAAGTTTGCTAATTAATTAAGAAAAAAGTATAAGATATGTTTTATGTGGTACCTTGTTATACATGAATCTTTTAAAAGATCAGAAAGTCCAAAAAGCTTCCGCGATCTATTTTGTGACGCAGAAAAAGTGTTATTAGAATTTAATGATGATTTTTGAGCTGGTTAATTTTAACAAATGCATTTTGTTTAATATTTGAGTCTAACCTAGATTAAGAGAAATATTTGTAAAGTCTGGAATCGGTCTAGTTGTTATAACATGTGTAATGTTTCTTGAGAAAAATGCTTCGACCGTCTAAGTTGTTAATAAATGTATTCTTGTGTCGATTACATCTTACTCCTCCTAATTTATTGATTTGTTTAGTAATTTTTTGCTTTACATTCTGATCAACTGAATCAAAATAGAACCTGAAGCTTGGAAATGCCTTGCGATATTGCCGTTGCCATTCTCGGACTTTTGCGTTTGTTTCTTCGATTGAAAACCCTTGTTTCCATGAATCTGCTGATATCGAGTGCGTTTGAAGTAATGTTTTTGACTTAGCGGGTGACTCATGCTTTGTACGCTTTATTGCTTTTCGATTTATAGCCTCAATATCGACTACCTTTTGTACAGGCGATTCAATAAGAACTCTCTTTAAAATAGGTGAAATTTCATGCTCTGAATTCGGATGACGTTGCTGATATATAGAAGGCAACTGAAAGTTCATAGAACGTGGGACTAATGGCTGTCGTTCATTCGTTTTGTGTTCAACCATCTTATATCTTAGATAGTATTTATTTCCATCATTTATAAGCCAATTTTAACGGGAAAAAAACGCCGATTTAAAAACAAACAAGGTAGAACTTGATTACAAGCCTCATATATCCAGTTTTTCCGCTAATCTCTCTATTTAACTAGACTTCTTGCCTTATCTCGCTTATAGTTTATACGCGAACGTCCTTAAAGATCGAGGCCGGTATCAAAACCAATGGGTTACCTCGCGGTTAAAAAATAAATCTAATGAATTCTTATAAAATGTATAAGAAATAGTGAATGATAGAATATTGTATGAAGATATAAAAATAAACAATATTAGTAGCATTAGCAATATAAAAAGGTTAATGAATATGGTTGTGTTTATTAAGAAGCTTTTTTACATAAAAAATGATAAAGAAAAGATCATAAGCCTGTATTAATCTTGTTTCAAAGATCCTTAGAAGTGTTTTTTGTTTGTGGAGATTTTATAGGCTTTATTTTGATTTTTTGAATCTGATCGATAAGAGATATAAGTGTAGAATCTAAAGGTTTTTTGCGTTCACGAAGAGTCATTCTGTCTTCACATAGAAGATCAGCTTTTGGCTCTAGAATAGTGCTATATTGTTCTGCCATTTTTATAATATTTTTTATCCATTGAATTTGTTTATGATGTAATGAGTTTTTTGGTAATCGAGATACTGTACCTCTAGAAATTGATTTATCTATCCAAGAAAAATGTTCCATTTTCCATAATGATTTGCATTCATCCATTTCTTTTTCACTAAGATTAACTAGTCCACATAATAAAGTAAAAGTTCCAGATGCAATAGCTTTGTCTGAATAGCCCCCCTCCATAACACTAAAAATACGAGAACAGCATCTTTTTTGTGATAAGAGCAATGCATCCCTAGAAAATTTCCAATAAAATAATGCAGGTAAATGATACTCATGTCGCTGCATATGCTCGCTTTCGAATTCTGAGCTATCAAATCCTGCACTAATAACCAAAAGAGATTGTTCAGGCAAAGCTTTAGTACTTTCGAAAAAAAAATCTGCTTTTTCTAATAACTTTATGTAAGAATTATTATATAATTCCTCAAATTCTTCATATGTATTGTATTTTTCTATATGGATATTCCAAATGGCTTGATTGTGATTCATAATACATAGACTTGCATCTTTTATTTTAGATTGTACATTAGGACCTGTGCCCTCACATGGAAAAGAATAGATATCATGTAAAGAAAAATACCCTATATTGAGATTATTGTCTGTTTCTTGATTTATTCTCCATGAAATTTCTTGAGAACCATCCCCATGATGAAGATCAAAATCCAGAATTGCAAAATGAGTAATTCCGTATGTTTTATGTGCGTATGATATAGCAATTAATGCATTGTTTAGAAGACAAAACCCAGAAGGAATTTCTCTAGAACAATGATGGCCTATTTCTTTAAAAACTAGTCATATATAAAAATATTCAAGATACCTGGTGGTCGAAGAAGAACATGTACATTTTTAACATGAGAATTTTCACCCAGACACCGATCAATGCCGTCATATATAGCACCGATACATCCTTCAAATGCTTCAAGAGAGGAATGTCCAAGATAAAGATCGCCAGAATGGTATTTATCTTCTGGAATTTCACTTTTTCCCTCTATAATAGTTTTTTGCACGTTTTTACAAAGCTCATACAGTTCCAGAGGCCATTTTTCTCCATGTATAAACTCAATAACAGGATTGTCAATAATTGATACATATCTTGTTGATTGATAGATATCAAATGAATTAGATTGATCAAGAAAATCAAGATGTGCTTTTGCTGATAATGCTCCTACATGAGTAAATTTATATGTTTATAAAATTATGTGAAAACCAATCACTGCTGCTCTGTATCTTTTTGGTCTTTCAACAATATATTTTAAATCATGTTTATTTCTTTCAAATTCATGTTTTATACAGCCCTCATGTAAAATTACAAGTGTATTAGAGACTTTTGAGTCTTCTTTCTGAATGAATGAAAGAAGATCAGATGATAAGAACTCAATGTGTTCTATTTCTGGTGTAGAATGGTTTGCTAGTATTTCCTGCTCATCCACTGTGTCCGATGAGCTCTTTGTCTCTGTTTCTTTTAAAGATATATTTAAAATTGCATCAAGAAGTGAGTCTGTTTCATCAGACGTCAAATAGGATGCTTCTTTTGTCTCATCATAAAAGTTATCTGAATAATTTAATGAATTATTTGGATTATCCATTAATAATTAATCCATGTGTCTAAACCCTTGATTTGGGCGTCAATTTTTAAGATTTTTTAACGCTTTTAAAACCAAACTGCTTAGAAAACCTTAATCTTGCTTATTAAAAACAAATTTGCCCTTTTTTAAATATTTTTTGCTGACTCAATATCAAGAGTCAATGATAGCCCAATTTAAATAATATAAATCCTCAATAAACCAAGAGCAGGCTGTCTGTTCAAATGCTTCTGAGCAGCTAGAAGACCTTCATATATAACAATATTTTTCTTCGCTCAGAGCTTTATATTAAAAGATAGCTTTCATGATAAAAAAGATAGACATGATTGATAGAAATATTTGTAAATATTGACTTTTTCTAATCTATTTAACCCTCTTAACCCTTGTACCTTTAAAAAATTTCCTATTTTCTTAACGTCAGCCAATTTCAAAGTCAGCTCCTTCTAAGAGATATTAAGCCAATTGAGCTCTCAAATTTGCATAAAAAGGGTTGCTTTTGTTTAGAAAAATATAGCCTCTTCTCTAAGAAATTCTAATATACCCTTAAGACTTGGAAAAAGTGCTTGAAAGACAAGATGATGCTTTTGTTGGAAAAGGTTATGCTGGAACACTGTGAACGGGTTAAATCCATTGATTTCCATCCCTCAGAGACGTGGATTATTGCTTCTTTGTATAATGGAAAGGTGGTCATTTGGAATTATGAGACATCTGTAATATCTGGATACTCCTTGTTTTTTCACTATTGATGGGCTCTGAATAGGTCAATATCAGAACATTCGAGGTCTCATCAGTGCCTATAAGGGCTGTCAAGTTCATCTCTCGAAAGAATTGGTTCGTTTGTGGTGCAGATGACTTTTTACTTAGAGTTTATAATTACAATACTTTGGAGAAGGTCAATCAGATTGAGGCACACAATGACTATATACGCTGCATTGCTGTTCATCCTACACAGTCGTTTTTGCTTACAGGAGGCGATGATATGTTGATTCGGCTGTGGGATTGGGAAAACTCATGGAAATGCTTGAGAGTATTAAAAATGAGTCTAAAGCACAGGTTTAGAATGATGTTTTAGGTTTTTGAGGGTCATGGGCACTATGTAATGGCATTGGCAATTAATCCTAGAGATACAAATACCTTTGTTTCTTGCAATTTGGATAGAACGGTTAAAGTATGGTCTTTGGGATCATCTTCATCAAATTATACACTTAATGCAGGCGAAAGAGGCATCAATTATGTGGAATATTATCATGCAGGTGATAAGCCATTTCTTATTACTGCTGGTGATGATACTTTGATCAAAATTTGGGATTATCAGACAAAATCATGTATTCAAACTTTAGAAGGGCATTCTGAAAACGTCTCTTTTGCTTGTTTTTATCCAGAGCTTCCTATTATTATTAGTGGTTCAGAAGATGGGTCTATCAAAGTCTGGAATTCTAATACATATAAGCTTGAACAGACATTTAATTATGGTCTTGAAAGGGCTTGGTGTATTGGATATCTTAAGGGAAACAATTCAGTAGCCATTGGCTATGATGAGGGTATACTTGTTTTAAAAATAGGCAGAGAACAGCCAGCTATAAGTATGGATAGCACAGGCAAGATCATTTGGGCAAAGTATAATGATATTCACTCATCTGTTATTAAGCCTGCCAATGGTAGGTATAGAAGTATATAATATAAAGATAATCATATTATAGATATTGAAGATATTAAGGATGGTATAAATCTTGCTCTTTCTGTGCGTGATATGGGTTCTTGTGAAATTTATCCACTGTCTTTACAACATTCACCCAATGGACGCTTTGTAGTTGTCTGTGGAGATGGTGAATATATAATTTATACAGCTCTTGCATGGAGAAATAAAGCATTTGGATCTGCTCTTGATTTTGCTTGGGCATTTGATTCCAATGGATATGCTATAAGAGAATCTTCAACAAGTATTCGTATATATAAGAATTTTAAAGAAAGAACAACTCCTTCTTTCTCTTGTGAATTCATGGCTGATGGTATTTTTGGGGGACAACTTCTTGGAGTTAAAGGGCATGGATTTCTTGCTTTTTATGATTGGGAAACTTATACTTTCATCAGAAAGATTGATGTTTCACCAAATGAGGTGGGGTTTTTTATAAAAATATAAAATTTTAACTCTGTTAGGTATACTGGTCTGAGTCAGGTACATTGCTTGCAATTGCATGTGATGATATTTTTTATCTCTTAAAATTTAATCATGATATTTATATCAATGCAATTAAGAGTGGAAGTATTCATCCTGAAGACGGTGTTGAAGATGCCTTTGAAGTAATTGCTAATGTTTCTGAATGGTAATTTATATTTTTATTAATAAAATTTGAGTAATGATGGTATAGTGTTAAAAGTGGGAAATGGGCTGGTGATTGTTTTATATATTCAAATTCAATGAATCGAGTAAATTATTTAGTTGGAAATAACGTATATACCATTAGTCATTTTGATTCATGTGTCTATGTTTTAGGTTATATTCCTCGTGATGGAAGACTTTATTTTGTTGATAAAGATATTCATATTATTCCATATGAATTATCTTTATCTGTTGTGGAATATCAAACGTTGGTATTGCGTGGTGATATTGATGGTGCTTCAGAGCTTTTGCAAAACATTCCTCAAAATCAAATGACTAAAATAGCAAGATTCTTGGATGGACAAGGTTTCAATTGATGCTTTGAAAAGATATTTTATTAATTTTATTTAGGATATAAGGAATTGGCTATGAATATTACAACAGATTTAGAACAGCGTTTTGATTTAGCTATTCAATTGCGTAGACTTGATATTGCTGTTGAAGTTGCCCGAAAGATGAACTTGGAGACTAAATGGAAAATATTAGGAGATGCGTCTTTATCAAATTGGGATTTATATCTTGCTGAAGAATGTTATATAAAAGCAGATGATCTTGAGAATTTACTTTTGTTATATTCTTCCACTGGAAATATTGAAAAAATGAAAGTGCTTGCCAAAAACGCTTTAGATTCTGGCAAAAATAACATTGCATTTATTTGTTTATTGCAAATTCAGGATGTTTATGGCTGTACTGATATCTTTTTGAATACAAAAAGATTCCCTGAAGCTTGTCTTTTTGCACGAACATATGCACCAAGGTTATATTTGTTATAATCATATATATATTTCTATAATTAATTCTTTATATAGTCAAATAGAAAGAGCTCTAGAGCAATGGAAGGAATATTTGAAACAAAATGAGAAGCATAAACTTCTAGATCTAGTTGTAACATCTATAGAGGATATTAGTTTTTTTCCAGATTTAGAGAAAACCTTGGACTTAGAAAAAGAGTTTAGAAAAATTAGTTTAGAAGGAAATAACTTTAACTTTAATAATTGTGATTCAATTAATAGTAAGTTGATTATATTTTAAAAATTAATATTAATAAAGTTTTAGACATTGATTATAAGAAAGATTCAGATGATTCTCATGATTCAGGTTTAATTGATAATATTTCACATGTAAATATATGAATTTCAGCTTATCAGCTTTTAACTTTAAATAGTCTACAGCGCCTTCATTACTTTCGGATGATAAGGATGAAGGAATTCATATAACCAATAATGAATTGATTGTAAATTATATATGTATATTTGGATAATTTTAACTATTATAGGATAAGGATTTGGATTCCAAAAATATTGACGAGTAATTGTAATCAGATTTTTAAGATAAAAACATCAATCTTTTTTATTTGATACAATTAATTTGTATTTAAAATTATTCATAGATTGTCAGATAAAATATAGTTTATTAATATTTACTAAAAGCTGTTTTATGTACTTGAATTAAGAATTTATAATATTTAAAAAATATACTACTTAGTATTCATTTCATTATTTCCTTAATATGTTGTATCTTTTCCCATGTACATGGGTACATTCTTATAACATTTATTTCATTTTTTGTCTTGTTTTTTTTGAATACACCTAAAACTCTTACTATATCATTATTTTGAAAAGCAATTATAGTGTGATAATCATGATATGATGCATAAATATATGGTCCTCTTAAAGGATGAAATAAGTCTGCAATAACATATGTGAAAAGGCCTTTTTTCTCATTAAATTCTTTTATAATGCCTATTATGTTTGTTATTAGGAAAAAAAATATAAAAATCTTACCGAAAAATTCTACAAGATAAACAATCATAGAGCTCTTTTGAAGATTAGATACTTTAAGAGCTTCTCCTACACGAAAGCAAGTTCTAAGAAGTGTATCGTTTGATGAAAGACCAGAAATAACACTTTTGCCAACAATTGTTAGTGGAAATGGGCTGCGAGCAATTGGAGATATTGGATAATCAAATGATTTCTTTTTTGAAGCAAATTCATGTGTCGAGATATTGCAATTTGTTTCAAAAAGTAGTGGTTCTTCATTATTTTTTAGAACAGAAATTGTTGAATGATCTTTATGTGTTATCTTTTGTGAATTATCCAAAGTTTTAGAATTAAAATTTGGTTTTTTAGCCAGATTGTTATCAATTGATTCATCATTTTTAATTTTTTGATTATCTTGATTAAGAATAGAAATATTTGTTTTAGAATTATGGGTTATATATTTTGAAAAATCTTTTGTATATTCTTTTTTCTGGTATTTCCCTTGATTTTCCTCCTTTTTAGATTCATAAGTTTTATACCTACTGTTATATTTAACTTTAAAACAATATATATGTCTTTAAAAGATATACTTTAAATAGTATGGATCATTTTTCCAATAAAATTCATTCTTTTTGAAGGACAAAGAATCCCACTTGATTTTATCTTTAAAGATAGATGATACATTAGATAAATCTTTATTAAAATTCCATGCATGTGGTATTTTTAATAAAGTACTGGGCTCTCTTTCTTTCTTAAAATTTACTTTTGTCCCAAAGCCCTTAGTATTTTCTGTAATATATATGTTTAAATTATTCATTATCCTATTATTTTTTGCTTATTTGTTATACTTTAGCCATTAATCTTTTAAAAAAGTCCTTGTGAAGCTATTTTTAAGTGTGTATTGATATATTTTAAGAAAAGGTTTATCATAAAGCCTTTTTAATGTTTAAAATATTATGATTTAAGCGTATTTAATTATGAATTAATGTTTTTAGCAGAGATTATTACTTTTTTAAATTTGATAGTTTCAAGAGTTTAAGGATTTGATGTTAGTTATGACAATATAAATAGAATATATTATAGTATAGGCATTATTTTGTGTATAAATATATATTTTTTGTCAATCTATTATTTATAGGTTAAGACTATTTATTAGAATTCAAGTTCTTTTCGTATAAAGTATTTAATCAGAGAATATTATAATTGAATTATGAATAAAATAGAATCAATTTATTTATATTTTTTGGCTACATCTATAAAAATTAGTTTTAAAATTGACCTGTATATATTATTTATTTACAACTTAATTTATAAACACGTTTTTGTTCTAGTATAGATTTAAATAATAGTTTAAAAATATGTTTAATAGACTTGATATCAAGACGAATCTTTTAGAAAAGCATATCATACTTGATTTATCTTGATTTCTATCTAATTTTATTTTTTTTTTAAATACTTGATGATCATATTTTTATATTGATTATAATGATTTTTTGAATTTTCCTTATTTATACCACTTTTTTAGCAGTATTTCACCTGAATATAAACAAAAAAAGCATGATATTCAAAAATTCTTTCATATTGCACTTTTTTATATACAACTATTCTAATATTTATATACTAATTCTAACATTTCAGTCAATTCAAACTAATATTTCAATGGAATTAACATTATTTACTATTTTTTATAGAAATCTCAAGGCAATCAATATAAATCTAGCTATATTTAAGATTCAGCTATATTTAAGATCCAGCACATTATCGGTCACTTTTAACGTCTAAATTTTATAGCAAATATATTTTATCAAAAAAAAGGTTATTTAAAGGCATATAAGACAAATAAATAATGCCTGATATCTTTAAAAACCCGGATGGAACAGATATGGAGTTTTTTTTGACGCATACAATCGTAAAAAACGCATCATTAAAGAATATCATTGAAGTAGTGGTTCAAGAAACAAAAATATAATCGCTAATATTGAACGTCTAGCGATATGGGGGGAAAACGAGCAAAATTAATAGTAATAATAAAGATATTATTGTTCTTGGAGACCCTTTGAAGGATTATAAAACGCCAAATATGGTTTCGTATTATTTTATATTAGACTGCATTAATCTCGGAAAACTTCTTAATATTAAAGAATATTATGTTAATTTATCAAGCGAAATGAGAATTGATAACCCAAAAGACATGTAATATATGCTTAATTTTTATATCGATTTTAAATGAAGCATATAGAACATACAAAAATTCTTCTAATAATCAAGATATTTTAATTGACATTATGCGTTATTTACAAGATTTCAAGGGCGGTATAGGAATACATGATGAAATCTCGAAAGAGGTTTAATTTTCAATAAATAAAGTATTCTGTAATATTGATTTTGAATAATAGTACGAAAAACATTTATTTTATACTTTAGATGATTACCGATTCTTATTTGAGCAGAAATTTGAGCCTATTTTATTTGTTAATAAAAGTAATTGTTTAAGAATAATTGGGTAATTTTTTAAGGATAAATTAGATCTTAATAATGATTTTACATTATCTAAATGTATAGAACAAAGGTAGCAATATACTATCATCCTATTAAAATATTAATTTTCTTAGTTTTTTAAAAAATGACTCCATTTTAATAGATTTTTCGAAAAAATCAAATCTACTTTATCAAGATCCACTAATTTACAAAAAATTGGATAATTTGGTATACTAATCTTTTTTTTTTCTTTAATAATTTATTTGTTAAATAGTATTTATATCAAAACTGTATCTCATCAAGAAATCCTCATACAAATATTCTATTGACATTATTTGACGCTGGTTATAACTTTAATTATAACTTAAAAAATAAAAATATTTTAAATAATATATCTTTTAGTAAATCAAAAAACTATATTTATGATATCAACAACGAATCTTTTAAATCTATCGATGAATTGGTTTCAATTTCTTTTTTATTATTAATTTATTAACTTTTTTAAAGTTATTTTTTAGGTCTAATCCTTTAATTCAAAAATCGTATGGTTATAACACTATCTATAACTTTAGCGACAGAATAATAAAATCTTATAAAATATTTCAAATACAATTTTATACACCTATAGAAACAATCTTAAATAACAATGAATCGATTCCAGAATTTAATTTTAGTCGAAATGGCCAAAGAAAAACTAATTTTTCTAATACTGATATTCATATTTTAAAAAATGTTTCAAAAATTAAATCTCATGATTCTTTAGACAATCAATTATTTTTTTCTAATACTTTAGCTAGTAAAAGAACTAATTCTCCAAAAAATTATGCATCTTCAAAGAGACGAAAATTATTAAAAGGTAATCGTTTATTTAATCTTTAAAAAACTAATCAAATAATAGGATTTACATGCAACAATTCTAAAAATGATGATTTAATACTAAATAGAAATATAACCTTGCATGAAATTAAAGAAAAGGATTTGAACATTCGAAACTCGAAAGATATAAAAGAAATAAGTAAAAATTCTCCTACTTTTGCTAAAAAGAATGCTAAAAATATCTTACATAAACAAGAATATTTAGTCCCTGTAAATGCAGATGAAATTGAAGATGATGATGAATCTACTATCGTAGTCACCTCTAATACAGATTCTCAAAGACAAATTAATAATAATTTACAAATATCAGATCCTTTTCTATCTTTACGAAAACCCGTTTTAGATTTAAATAATGAAAATGATACAAAAACATCGCTATCTTCTAATGTTATATCTGATGATAATTTGTTTATTCATAATCAAAAAACATCTCAAATTTCAAAATTCAATAGTCAAGAATCTTTACCTAATTCACCTATTTTAAATAATAATATCAATGAAACAGGATTTCAAAAGGATTTAGACCTAATTAATCAAAACAATGATCTTTATGATAGAAATTTAAATGACCATGATCCAATATCAATAGAAATGACCCACGTGTTAAAAAAAGCAGCTGATTGGTATTTAAGAAATATGAAAAAATATAACATAACTCAACAAGATGTTACTCTTGCATTATATCGAACTTCTGGTATTAAAAAATTGGCTGTTATAGTTATGGATGCTATGAGTAAAAATTTACCTTTGCCTAGTATTAAGGGGATTTGGACAGAAGAAGATGATATAATTGTATATTGCGGTAATTCAAAAGAGCTTAAACAACTTAATAAAAAGCATGGCGGTATACTTCATAATAGAATTAAATTTCTTCAAGACTATTTAAACTAAAATTAAAAATACAAGCATATGCTTATATTGAATAAGGATTAACATTTATTGCGACAATCATTCATGTCATTTTTACAAATATTGACAATTTTTCTATATCAATAGACATATACATATATAATTTGTCTTAAAAATTATTTGTTTAAAGAGTAAAACATTTGTTTAGAACTGATATTTTCTAGGGTATAATATGATTTTAGATTTTATTATATTTTTATTCATTATTAGAACAAGTCATTACGAAACATTTATATTTAGTCTTGTACAAGTATACCGATCGAAAATAAAATGTCCACATACCAAGGTAAAGGAATATTTAAAATACAAGATACTTATTATTTTAGATGAGCATCATGTTGAAAATGAAGAAAAGAAAAAAAATAGTCTTTCAGAAATTATAAAACATAGAGAAAATATAATCTCTTTTTTGCAGGAATCAAAACAAAAAAGAGACACATCTTTTTCAGAGATAAATAAGTTTTTATTTTACTACTAATTGTTAATATATTTTAATCTTTTATAGTATTTTTCAAGGTTATTCAAATGCATCATCATCGGCATTAGATTTATTAATGTTTCAATCTATAAATGATTTAAAAAATACACAAAGTGGTCTTCCAGATAACTTCATGGATACATTAGATCGTGTCCCCAAAAAACTGCTTAAGCAAGATGATATATGTTCAATTTGCAAAACCAGTTTTCTTGAAGACAAATATCCGCTTGTTGTTAAACTACCTTGTGGTCATAAATTTGATGAATGTATTGGCCTTTGGCTAAAAATAAGTGCAACATGTCCAGTTTGTAGAAAATCAGTATTAAAGGAAAGACCTATAATACCTCAAGACGAATATGACGATATTTATTCTTAAAAATATTAAGTACATTTTAAAAATATTATTCTATGGTTATAGGGCTAAAATTTGACAATATTTTTGAATTTCACTTGGATTTAAAATGATTTGATAAAAAATAAACAGAACGGTTTTTCAAAAGATAATTTGGTATACTTAATCGCTTTCCAAGAATTATAATAAACGTTAAAACAATAAGACTATTTGCTTGGTGCATTGTGGCCAATGATATAGGAACTAGATGCACAAGAGTCGATATACCAAGAATAAGTTGAATGCACACAGTAGCCATAAGAGTTGAAATAGTATTTCTTATGTTTATGGATGTTCTCAAAAATACCATTCTTCGTGAATAAAAGAATATTGCGCTTGTCAGAATAAACGTACTTGTACCTAAAATTCTATGATTAAACTGAGCCATTACTGGGTTCTCAAATATATTTTTCCACCATAAATCTAACTTGGAATTATTACAAGAATATACTTCAGAAAAAAGCTCAAATTTTGGTGGGATTAAAGATCTTCCCATATATGGAAAAGTATTGTAAATAAGACCAGCATCTAGACCCGCAACAAGTGCTCCTAAATCAATCAGATAAGTTATTATTGCATATATATTACCTGATAATGCCGTTATAAATACTAAGCCGCTAAGTGTAAAAATCATTCTTTTAAGTATTTGAAGATGAGGATTGTTTAATTCTTGAAATATGAAACTTTTAGTTTCATTTGTTTTACATGCCCATTTGTTTTCTTTTAATATATCTAATCCTGTCCACAACATTCCCACATATAAGGAAAGTGCAGTTCCAAAATGTATAAGTAATCTATATTGACTAACTCGTGGAATTGATTTATTTTCCTTGAAATTTTCATATTTTAATCCTGATTTAACCATCCACCAACCAATAAATCCTTGTAATCCTAATAAACACCCCATAGAAATGAGTTTTTTAGCCATATTTGGTGTTACTTTTTTACACATAATAAAATAAGCTGCTGGAAGAATAAAAACAACACCAATTATTCTACCAAGAAGCCTATGTCCCCATTCTATATAATAAATAAATTTATAATGAGATAATGAAATATCTTGATTGATAAGTTTAAATTCAGGAGTATCTTTGTATTTTTCAAATTCTGAGGCCCATTCCTCATGAGATGATGGTGAAAAGATACCTGTAATAGGTTTCCACTCTGTAATACTTAGACTAAAAAGTATTAATAATGTTTTATATAAAAAATACATAAACCCTGATTCTGTCAAGCGTGTTAGTCCCCCAAGAATAACAATTCCAAAAACAAGACTTGAACAGCCCAGAAGCCAATATCCTACATAACCTTTATTTAATTGAATGTTATTTTTTTTAGATATAAAGACATCATTTTGTATATTTTTGTATAAAAAATGTCTAGTTTTTGGCCAGTTTAGATGGCCTTTAGATAAAATGCCAAAAAAACTGTTATTCCTGTATAAAATTGTACTTTTGTGCCAATTTTTTGAGAATGATAAATCAAACAAAGAGAAATTCTGGCTTCTTAACAGCCTTATTAGACTCATTCTGTACACAAAGCTGATGATGAACAGATATATCTTTAATAAAATCTTAAAAAAGCAGCACTTTTTTAAGTGAATAGTTAAGACAATAAAGACTTTTTCGAAAAAAAGGCATAAAATATGATTGTTTCTTATTTATTAAGTAAAACAGTACTTGGAATGACCATGGAGAGGTCAAATATATACATAATTTCTACTTTTCTACTGCTAATCTTCATTTAAGGTACCTTATTTGTTTTAATGTCGTTGCTGGTTACCCAGACAACTTAAATTTTTCCAACGTCTAATATAAATTAATGACCAAGATAAGCTTGATTTTTCTATTTTAAAGGGTATTTGTTTTCTAATAAAGCATACTTTTATATTTAAAATTTTGCGTCTAAAAATAAGCTTTTTTTTAAAAAAAAATTTAAAAAAATTGGTTAAAAAATGATAAAAACAAAGGCACTAATGTCACTTCTTTCTCAATCTCTTGATTCTTCTATTACGTCTTCAATGTAGGCTTTCTATAGCTATTTTTTTTAATTGGGGTTAGTTTATTGACATCTTCTGGTCAATTGTTATCCCAGGCCTCAGGATCACAGAAGAAGGCCCGTATTTATGCAGCTTTTGCCGCTCATATATGGTCTTGCTATGAAAAAATAGGATTAGATGGCGAAATAGGGTCTTTAACTGGCGAAAATAAGAAAATTTTTGGTTGCAATTGGCTTGGCATTGAATGTCTAGTAGGAATTATTTTTTCAATATAAACAAAATTTAACATGGTTTTTCATAGACTGGAAATCTATTGATTTTATGTATTCGTTTCCCGCAGCCTGAAAAATCTTTGCATGTTTCTGTTTTATCAGAGCCTATATTACTATGTCTAGTGGGCAACGAAAGTTCCAAGTTAGGTTTTATGCATATGAAGGCTGAGTCTATTGAGAAATATTTTCTAAAGGAGCTCGAAGAAATTAGGGATATTTAATATTTTGGGGCTTTTTTAAAACCAATTTATACATCTTATGAAATTATAAAAAATAACGAACAAGCGGGCAAACTTTTAAAATGATTATCTACAATCTTGCGGCAAAATTCATTTCTTATTGAACTTGACATTCTATTATCAAAATATTTCTTATCAAAAACGACTTGTGTCTAACTTGACGTTGATCTATTTTTTCACTTTCAAAACATTCATGGATATATTTTTAAAGAAATTATTCGAAATCTGTTAATAATTTGAGGAAAAAACATGATATCTTGGTTTAAATTTAAACTTAAGGTATTTATCTTGAGAATATTTTTTTCTTTAATATACATATATTAATTGATTAGTTTGCATATTAGTTTCTCAGGGTCATATAGAAAGACTTTATTCATCTTCTTTATTAACTTTAATAGTTCATATATAAAGCTCTCAACCTCAGCTCGAAATTTTGACGGGACTTGAAAAAATTGTTAAAAATTTAGATATCTATTTGTCTGTCAAGAAAAGGTATTTATCTCTCTCTGAGGGCTGAATCGCTTAGAATTCATAAAATATTGTCATTTTCCTTTTTTTTTCATCTCAAAACTCTTATTTATTGTCTTTAAAAAGCATTTTTTGTTTTTGGAAAAAATCCTAAAAAATTCAACTATTAATAGGAAATTCCAAGAAATACATATAAATTACTCATCTAATCTATCAATACTAACATAATCAGCTTTTTTTTGGTTAAAAATAGGCAAAAATCATGAAAAATACAAAAACAAATAATCGTCTTTTACATCATTCATTAGCCGATAAAAAAGTGATTAAAAAGAAAAAGAGCGTATGCAGGATTCCTAAGCTTCGTTCAAGTGTCAGTATTTGCTTTTTTTTCGGAAAAAATATTTAGATTTCTATAGTTAAAACCTGGAGTCATCTGCATCATTCTTGCAGGTCGGTATGCTGGAAAACGAGTGGTATTTTTAAAGCAGCTGGAGGACACCATTGTTGTTACGGGTCCCTTTAAAATTAACGGTGTTCCTCGTATGTTTTTATCTATTTTAGAAGAAAACTTATTTTTTAGTTCGTAGAATAAATCCATCATACGTAATTGCATGTTCTGGGGTGACAATTGATGTTTCTTCATTGGATCTGTCAAAGTTTACGAAAGAATATTTTTCTCGAAGTTCTAAGTCAAAAAAACGTCTTAAAAAAGACGTTACTGAGGAAAATCTTTTTGATGAAAAAAAAGAAAAGCAACTTGACAGTTCACGTATTTTGGATCAGAAGGCCGTTGATGATCCTATTATTGACTCAATTGTTAAGGTTCCTAATTTGACGAAATATCTTTCATCTTCTTTTTCTCTCAGTAAAGGAGATTTGCCTCATTTGATGAAATTTTGAAGTGTGGGGGTTTATTCTTAGTTTTTCTTCATAAATTCGCTGCTTAATTTTATCAATTGTTTGCTTCGAATTTTAATCATAAATGTTTTAAAAGATTCAATATATAAATATTTATTTTATATTCCTGAATAAAGTGTTTAATGGTTTATAGTTTTAATATAGATTATTCACTCCAAAGAATTTTATACATTTTTGAGGTAAAAACATATTAAATGTACAAATATATATATGTCAGATTTTATTCCACTTATATACAGCCCATTTTATGTAGTATGAATAGTTTCAGGAATTTGGGGCTGTATAGGACGATTCTGTTCCGCCATAATTCTATTAAACGCAATTCCAATCCCTTCAAAGATTGCTAATAAACATGCACATCCGATAGCCGAATTTCTAATCGATCGAATATCCCCACGTAATGCTAAAGAACCCCCTGTAAGAAATCCTGCAATAATTGCATTCCTTTTTTATTTAATTTATTCTAAAAACTTTGATTTTTTACCATGAATCTTCTTTTTTTCTTATACTTTTTACTGCACAATCAAATGATGAAAATACACCTCCCCAAACACCAAAATTTCCTCCCAAGACTGGAGCACGAGCTTTTACTGCCGAGATTGCTCCGATCAGCTTCTCGCCTGATGGTGAATTTCTAAAGCCTTTAACCGAATGCCATAATCCACCACCAATAGCACCCTGATATATTGATTTTTTAATGAATAATATTATAATATAAATACCATTGCAAAGGCTCCTCCAAAATCTGAAAGGATCTATTTCAATATCAATTTTTAATTTTTTTGTATCTTTTTAACTCTCACCACATATGGACTATCATTATGTTAGAAAAATACATATATTTTTTTATTAGAATTCATATAAAAAATATATACCAAGGATCTCTTGAATGGTCATAATAAGACATTTCTTTCACCAGATTTTTTTAAGGATATTTAAAAAAGCAAAAGCATCTAGTCGAAAAAGCGGGTAGCCGGAAAAGATAAGATAAAAGAGAATTATTAAAAAGTATCTGCTATTCCTTTTCCCTGATCTCTTTGCCTATATTGTGGTATATTTTTTTTCCATGCAAAATCATGTATATAGATCTTAAAAAAATGTGCCCATATTTATTTTGTAAGATGAAATGTATCAAGTTACTTATGCTCTACGCATTTTTCATTCCTATTATTCATTGCTGCCTGATAAGTTTCTGGCAATTGAAGAAACCCGCAGCGACGAAGAATATGTTCCCATGAATGATTCCTAACTACATGCTCAATCTGTTCTTCCGTACTTAATATATTCCGAAGCATCCCCTCTTTCGTTCCATGAATGCCTTTTCTCCCTGAATATGGATCTTTGCGAGCATCTACCGACGATGATATATATGATGTATCTGACGTAGACGAATCTTGCATATTGACCGCCACTGACTGGCAATATGAAATAAGGGAAGACCGTGTCTCCCACACATCAAAAACCTGATTAATAAAGGACAAACATGTTTTTTCATCAGGCTGTAAATTTACATCCAATTGAAGAGGCTTTGTCTTTAATGATTCTGATATAAATGGTCTTTCTTTAGAGAGAGAATTTAAGTGAAATGTAATAGTATCTCAACAAATAAGTGTGAATTCATTAAGCAGGCTGGCAATTACCATCAAGTTGTGCCCGGCTAAATCTTAAAAAATCTATGTTTTCTTAAGTATTGAGCACTCTAAAGGGTTTACTGACTCTTAATATATGAAATATCAAAGCAGATGGACGGGTTTAAGGGAAAGGAAGGCTTTTCCATGGCTTTTTAGAGGTTCCAGGCTAATTGGAAGGTTAAAAATGGGTTTGAAGATCGGTCCAGACTATAGATGAGCGATAAGATAAGAGATAAGATAAGGAATGGAGGACATAGGATAAGATCGAAGAAAATATATTGTCAAGAAAAAGTGCAATGTAAAGGTAAAGCATTGCCTCGTCTTTTGTGTTTCCTCGTCTTTTTGTACAATTGATCAATTTACAAAGCACTAGCACCTAAAAAAATGATTTAAAAGAAAAGAAATTAGAGAAAAATTACCAGTAATAATGTCTATTAATTCCGTAGTAATAACAGCGTAAAGAAATTAGAAACTGAAAATAAAGAGGAGAAAAGACTTATCTGTCGTTGACTGAAAAAGATTAATAAATAAATAAATGATAAAAGACATACCGGTTGAAGATAATTTTAAACTTTTTAATCATTTCTAACGCATTTTTTGAAGCGTTATCCATAGAGTTTCTTCTAGCAGATACCTAAATATTTTCAATTATGATAAAAAAATGGATAAAAAATACTTCGCAGGCATGGCCTTCAACAAGTGCAGAAAAAATTCCAGCTGAAAGCAAAAATTCTTTAAAATTGGTTAAAACATTGTCATCGACTTCGTAGATATGATAATTTTCTGAAATAATTGAACCAAGATAAAATAACATGTAAAAAACTCACCAGAATCCTTCAAAAAATTTTCAGAATAAATAGTTCTTATAGCTGGCAGATACGAAATGGTGCTTTTAAAACTGTTATATATAATATCGGCTTTATCGAAATTTCTGTTAGATCGAATGATTGCGTTTGAAATTATTTGTGCATCATAAAATGTAGGAATATCTCTACCAATTTGAGCAAATGACATTATGATATTCTTGGGAATATATCTAGCAAGCTGCATCTTAGCTTTATCGCCAAGTATGACGACATGACCCTCTGGATTTTTTTCGACTAATTTCCGAGTCATTCGAGTCAACTGAGAATGTATTCCCCCACAAAGACCCTTATCTGAAGAACAAACAATATAAAGAGTTTTTGGCCGTTCTGGCATTTTTATTTCCGAATTAAAAAAAATTTCTTCTTGAGAGATAGGATAGACTTTAGCCTTCTCCATTGCCTTTTGAGAATGCGACAGCTTTGTTCTACGCTCTTCAATGCTATTTCAAGATACAAGATGGTCTTTTACGATGCAACTGTCTTCATTGTTTTTGTAATTTTCTCAATGTTTTCAATAGACCTAAATTGACAATAAGACCAATATGACCTATTAAAACAAGAATATTTCTGACTTTAGACGACCTTTAATCTCTCGCAGCGTGGCCATATAGCGTATTTGAAAGGGGTTTTTAAAACTATATGATTTTCGTCAATTTTAGTCATATTAAAACCGCTCAAAAAGATACCCCCCATAAAAGACATATAAGTTCTTCAATAAATACCTATTAAGCACTGAATTTGACATATTTTGGCCTCTTTTTCAGCTTTAAAATATAATCAATTTTTTTATTAAATTATACGACGTTGGAACTTCGACGTAAGCTTAACGTCAAAAAAATATAATATATATTTAACTCTCTTAAGACTTAAATTTTATGTATTTATTAAGATTTATTGTGTTTTATATGTATTATTACTAATGAATATAGAGTGTCTTTGTTTTTATTTTTTATTATTAGATTTTGATTGAGAATAATCATTTTTTTTATTATTTTTACTTGGAATTGAGGCTTAAAAGAGGGTTATTATCATGCTCTAAGGACGTACTAAGTGTATACTCTCGGTTCTACTCTTTTTTTCCGTCTTTTTTCGCTTTAAAACGGCTGATCTAGCTGTTGCATTTCAAAAACGATTTAAAGTTTATAAAGACCATGTCATTGGCTTTGAAAATAGGATTTCTAGTAATTAAGACCTTGTCTAAACCTATTGCAACACATCTTAAACGTCATGCAAAACAATATCCTTATTTTCGTAGAATATGTGTTGATCTTGCACAAGTGATGCACAGAACAGAATCACATATGAGGGCGAATTTACTTGGTAAACGCAAAAAAACAAAGCAAACACAAAGTCTAAATGAAGAGAATGCAATTGAGCGGGGCGCAGATTTTTTATCAGAGTCTTTTTTATTGTATGTAAATTTAAATATTATTAATGTAAAAACTAAGATTTAAGTCTTACAGCAGGTTCCTTAATTTTTTATGAAAGCTGGAAAACCAGAAAGAAAGAACAAACACGTAGAGATAAAGTGGCAGAGGATATTGAGGAATTGCAGAAACAACTAGCATCTTTAAAAAAATATTTTGAAGAAATAGTTTTGAATAAAAAATAGGATGTTTTTTGAGCGAATATGTATGAAGCTACTATAATATACAATAGTTATGCATAATTGATTAGAAAATTCTAGATATAGCCATTTAAATAGTATCATAATATTAACATGTCTTTATATAATTCAGTAAGTTAATAGATCTAATGATTGATTTAATATGATATTGAAAAGGGCTTTGCATTGAAAATTTATAATATTATTTGTTTTGTCCATTTTATATTTTTTATAGCCATGTTTATGAAATTGTTAAATCTGTTCTTGCAACTTGTGTTTCCACGAATTCTATATTTCTGATCGCTTGTTTTTCTAAAAAAATAAAAGTATTTCATGACAAGTAGCTTTATTTCTTTAAAAAGCCAAAATGCGTATTTCCTCAATACAATATATAAATAATAAATATCGCAGCAAGGTAAAAATGATTAGTTATAGACATTACTATAAAAGAACCCATGTTTCACTGACTCGAATAGTAAGAGATCGCCTCTTCACGATTTGCTTTTAATATCTAAAAAATATTTGTTAAAAATGTATATATATATAAAAGAAAAATACTTGACGGTATTTCGAAAGATATATTTTTAAGGATTCAGCATAGTTTTCAAAGCCTAATGTTATCATTGCAGATAAAATATCTTCTCCATTTAATGTTTTACGTTTCTCTTGAAGGCATTTCTCTGATGCTATTTAAAATAAGAAATGGATATATAATTAAATAAAATGTACCCTCTGACGTAATAAAACTAATAAACTCAGAAACGCACTCTTGCATACATTCTCTTGCTTTATGTGCAATCTTAGTATTTTTTGGAAGTGCTAAATTATTTATGTAAATATTTTTTAAAAAAATTATAAAATACCTGTTTTCATAGCACGTAAAATACATGCAACGGGTAATAAATTCTGATAACTTATTTCGTTATCTTCTTCATTTTCTGTTATCTCTTTCATAGCTGATTTTTTTTGTAAATTTCGTTATTTAAAAAAAAGTTTATCTACCTCTTAAATAAGCTTTATTTTAATAATATTTTTATTATTTAATTACCTGAAAAATTATGAATATAAATTGAATGAGTTAAAATAATAAAATAAAAAATGGTCCTGTACAAGTTAAGAAATAATTATATTTAAAATCGTATATCATAAAGTAGTGGTGAAAATAGTAGTATTTTTTATTTAGAACTCCCAATCAGCAGTTGTTGAAGCAGCCCATGCAAACTTTTCACGTAAAGTCTATAAAAATAGTTAAATAAAAAAAGAACATTAGTTTAATAAACCTTTGTAAATACACGTTCAATATTAACACCATATTTTGCACACCATGCATATGTTAATCGAGGGTCACTGTATTATTTAAGTTAGTAAAAATAATAAATAATCGAGAACAAACATATAATTTATTTTAGATGTTCCCAATGCTGTAGTTTTGTTTTGATCTTTGTCAATCATTAATGCCTTCATTTGACGAATTCGTTCATTAATCTTTTTAATTTGTGAATCCAATTTCTCTATCGTTATACCTCTCGTTTTTGATTCAACTATGCCTTTTTCGTTTTCTATTCTGAAATCTTCTTTCATTTCATTTATTTTTTCAAGTAATTTTTCTAGATGACTTTCCGGCATTGGTTTTTGATTTTGACTTATAAGTTTTTCATTATCTTTTTGGAATTTTCTTTTAATTTTCTCATATTCTTTTTCGATTAAAACCTTTTGATGTTCTTTAATCCAATCTTCATCAATATCTGAAATTGCTTCAGATAAATCCGGTTGACTCTTTTCCAAATGAGGGTCTAAAGTTAAAATAGCTTTGCGCAGTCTTATTTTTTGATATTTTAATGCCAAAATCTAAATTAAATTAATAAATAGTAATAATAATAAGCAGCCACAAAATTACCTTATCTTCTATTCTTTCCATCTGTGCATCATGGGCTTTACTGACTGTGCGCTGATGATTACAAAGAATAGCAACCATACGATTTGCTCTATTATATGCCAGTACCTTATCTGATATAGAAGCATCTTTAGGGGTATTTTTAAGCTGTTCAGACATTGTATATGATGCATTATGAGTACGAAATACTTTAGCAGATAAACCAGGCATTAAACTTGTCAAATGATTGTTTAATTTAGAGGTCTAAAACAAGTAAATATATACATAAATTATAGAAAAGGACCTACATTGAGGCGATCAAAAAGCATATCTCCTTCTGTTTTAGGAGATCGCTTAAAAATTTTTAAATTTTTAAAAACTTGTGGATCAACCTGTACTTCATTATAATATCTTATAGAATCTTTTCCAAGAAAATCAAAAACTACGGTATTTGGCGGGCTCAGGGATACATGCTCGTATCTTAGTGAGCAACATCCTACAGTGTCTGCTTCATCTTCACCTTTTTCATTTCCTGCTCTAAGAGCAAATACATCAATCAAATACATGGCTGTTGCTCTTTGACGAACTTCCATAAGTTTATCTTCAAGTTCCTTCCGATATTGTTTTCTAATATTATCAATATATAGCTAATTGCGAATTAAAAATGTAATTAAATATTATTAAGTTTATTTATACCTTGAGCTCTCTAGCTTTTTCATATTTCTTCAAGTCACTTTGGCCTTTTAAAGAGCTTCCTGCGCTTAAAAATACATATTTTACATTATTGTTTACATTTTCATTCCATGTAGCAAGCCAGGTTACTGTATTGTCATGACGTACTTCTTTCCAATTATGTCCAGGTGGTGGAGAAGGAATAACCGAGTCTTTACCTATATTAATAATGACCTGTTCAGGAACAACTCTTTTCTTGAACATTTAATATTGAATGTTAATATAGTTTTATAAATTACCTTCAATTTCCCTGTTTTAGGATGATCACCTCTGCCACGAAATAGTCCAGGAGGTTCAATTCTAAAATTACCTACTTTTTCTTTCCGCCCATCAAGAAAACAATATTTGTATTTCTCTTCTAGTGCATCTTTCTCTTCTTTTAACTTTTTCTTTTCCTCTTTAGTTTTGTTTTTCTTTTCTTCTTTTTTCTTTTCAAAATATTCAAACATTGGTGTAAAATCACAGTATTCGAATTTCTCAGGAATTACTGGCTATAGAATATTAAACGTATTCTATATCTATGTATATATATATCACTAACCGCATTTGTTTTTTTGCATACTTCTTGAAAATCATTGAAAAAGTTTTTTTGAAAAGTAGGATTTTTGGAATATTGTTCTGAAGATATTATTGCCCCAAAAAAGCCTGCAACTTCTTCTGCTTCCGGTGGAAGATCAATTGGCTCTCCTTTATATTTCATTTTAACATAGGAAGGAAGTGGTTCATATGGAGGAGGGAACAAGACACCGTTATGTTCCAATGTTTTCCATTTAATTGTTCCATCTCCTTGTTGCTGCTCCCACCATTTGTAATCTTCCTCTTCTTTCGATTGCAACGATTCTTCATTCTTTGATTTTTCAGAGTTTAATTCTTCTTCTGAAGTCTTATTTTTTTTCTTTAATTTCTTTGCTGTTTTTATACAAGTCTCATCTATTTCTTTTTTAATCTCTATGCTTTTTGATGTCTCATTTTCTATATTATTCGATTGTTTTGATTTTAGTACTCTTTTTTTTGACTTTTTTTCTCTAATTGACTCAATTACACCGTCTCTTTTTACCCCATTCTTTTCTTTTACATTATTTAAGCTCAAATCATTCTCATTATTTAGCATCTTCTCGTCTAACTTAAATTTCCGTTTTTCTACATACAAGTCATCGTTTTCTCTTTTAAAATGCCCCGAATCATAATCAATCGCTTTTATATTTTCCTTTAAACCCAGGTAAGATTCATTTCACAAAATCTATCTCAATAAACCTTCTTATTTATCTCTTTGTTTTTTTTTAAGCATTTTTCCTGACGACCATCAATATACATATATATACATGAAAAAATAGCACTTCTTCTACATTATCCGACTCTCTATCCGACTCTATTATTCCTTTTGTACGTTTCTTAGATTTTGTTTTTTCCAGTTTGTTTTTTTTTTTCAAAAATGATACATGTACTCCATTCTCCTTATTTTCCGAAAATTCTCCCTGAAAAAACCCAAAATTCACTACGTCCTCGTTCATTCTCTCGCTTTATTCCCCCAATCCCCTTCTACAACCCCTTTATCTGCCCTTTAATTGACTCTATATTTATCGCCCTTCAAAGTGTCTTTTTTCCTGCTATTTTTAGCCTTTTTTCCCCGTTTTTTTTTTAAAATACTCAAAAAAAACTGGAGATTCTTCTAATTCTATGTTTTGAGCCGCTATTTCTCCTTATTCCTCTCTATTTCCCTCTTTTATAAATCCTGCGTCGTTGACATCCTCTGACGTTGTCAAAGCAACCTCTCGACGACGGACTTTGTTGTGGCATTTTTTAAAAATATCCAGTTTTAAGGTAATTTAGACTTTATCTAAGCTTGTTTGACTCATATTTAAGGTCTCCTCACTAATATCTATTATTCCCTGTCTAATTGTTGGCTATCATGCGAAACTTCTAGAAAAAAAGGCTAATTATTGGTAAAATGCCAGCACAAACAATACCGGCTAATGGAGATGCCGGAAATCTAAGGGCTTCGCCTTATAATAAATATAAAGCATTGGATTTGAACCGTCAGGATGTATCAGGATCGAAAGA
This sequence comes from Pneumocystis wakefieldiae, assembly GCA_017301755.1. Classification (NCBI taxonomy): domain Eukaryota; kingdom Fungi; phylum Ascomycota; class Pneumocystomycetes; order Pneumocystales; family Pneumocystaceae; genus Pneumocystis; species Pneumocystis wakefieldiae. The sequence continues at coordinate 366,393 of CP054532.1, read as the reverse complement.
GGCGCCTAATAAGCCCGGGAATTCGATTTGTCAGCCGTTAAAACAAGTCAATAATACAAAACCATCTAGTCTATGTTTTACGCCGCCCGTGCAGATTACAGATAAAAAGAAGGGCAGAGAGTATACTAGGTCCGTTCTGCTTGGTGAGGTATAGTGAAATAGGGCTTTAAAAGGGCTTTATATATAATTATTTACAAGGGAGGATTTGCACGCTGTTTTTTGGTCATAAATGGACGGGGATGTCGATTTGCAGCAAAAGTCATTGCAAAGACTACTCTTCGGTCGATGAAGAATAGAACGAAGGTTTGTGGTGTATATTTATATTTATTTTTTTATTATAGTAGCTTTTTGGTGAGATTAAAATACATCAGAGCATGGATCATCCAGGCATTGTTAAATTTATTGATTGTTTTGAAGATACTACAAACGTTTATCTTATTCTTGAATTGTGTGAAAATAAGGTGAATATTGAATATTGTTAAAATTTGATAATATTATTAGACACTTATGGATATGTTGCGCAAACGAAAGCGTTTTACAGAGCCGGAATGCCGCTTTTTTTTGCTACAGGTTCTTGGTGCAGTGAAATACATGCATTCTAGAAAAGTAATTCATCGTGACTTAAAGCTTGGGAATCTTTTTTTGGATGAAAATATGAATATAAAAATTGGAGATTTTGGACTTGCAGCACTTTTAATTAGTGATGATGAGAGAAAGAAGACAATTTGTGGGACACCTAATTATATTGCTCCGGAAGTATTGTTTGGAAAACAGGATGGTCACAGTTTTGAAGTCGATTTATGGGCAGTGGGAATTATTATGTACGCTATGCTTATTGGTAAACCACCTTTTCAGTCCAAAGAAGTTAAAGCTATATATAAGTAAAAGTTCTTTAAGAAATTGATAGTATATTGATTTCTAATAGAAATATTCGAGAAAATAGATATGTCTTTCCTGAAAATATTCCAATTTCTTTAGAGGCAAAGGATCTTATTGGATCATTGTTAGATACTGATCCATGTATGGAAAATTTAATTAGTAGCTAGTTATTTTAGCTAAATGGTTTAGTAAATCGGCCTTGTATTGACGAAATTGCAGAACATCCTTTTTTTCATACTGGATATCTTCCTACAGAAATTCCTGTTCAGGCATTATTACAGGAACCAGTATGGCCTGAAGATAGTTTATCAATAAAAAGGAGCCAAGGTTCATGGAATAGCATTGCTTCATGGTGTGGTATTGGAAAGGGTCGTAATATTGGAGGAAAGGAAGGACAGACAGTTAGCATGGTTATGGAGGTATTAGAAAACGAAAATATCTTACCTACTTCTTTATCATGTGATACTCATTCTCGTGCTGTAATGAAAGTGGCCAAACCAGGGAATTCTAAATCAGATTTATTTAAACGTTCTAAATGTTCATTGATTGATAGAAAAGAGAATTTAAATCCACAGGATTTTATGAGACCTGTGATAGATATGACATCAAAAATAGCTATTAAAGAGTCATATATGTCTAATGAAATTAAAGATACAGAATTGTCAAATAATGTTTGGCAGAGTCTTCGCAATATTGCGTTAAATTTGGACTGCGCATTAAGATTGCGTTCTAAGAAAATGCCACCTGAGTTTTGTTAGTACTTCCTCATTTTTTTAAAATATTTAATAAAATAGATGATGCTTCTACTACAACATCACCATTATTTATTAATAAATGGGTCGACTATTCCAATAAATATGGACTTGGTTATCAGCTATCAAATGGATCTATTGGTGTTTACTTTAATGATTCAACCACTTTGATTCTTTCGAACAATGAATATCATTTTGATTATATTACACACTCAGGTAAAAATGGTTTTAAAAGGAGATCATTCACTATTGAAAGATTTCCTTCAAATGAGTTAGATAAAAAGGTCTATTTGCTTAAATATTTTAAAAAATATATGATTCAGAATCTTTTTAAAGCTGAAGCATGGTCATGTAGTACGGATGATTTCCAGTCAATAGGTGTTAAAAGTATGTCTTTTATGACGAATTATTTTCGTACTAAACATGCAATTATATTCCGGTTAAGTAATCAATCAGTACAGGTTGGTTTTGGATTTTTATTTAATTTAATCTAAAATTTAAGTTTAACTTTGTTGATCATTGTAAATTGATTTTGTCTGATAATGGAAGAATAGTTAGATTTATTGATAGTAAAAGAGAATTTCATACATGGTCGTTAGGTAATGCTTTGGAATCTAGTCTTTGTGATGACGATGTTTCTGAAAAATTTAAATTCGCTAAGGAAGTATTATTGAGTTGGGCAGATAAAATGGAACCTTATGATTAATATGTACAGATGCATTTTAGATATTTTTTATTTCATAAAAACCGCATTTTTAGGCGTAAAACCTTCTTTCAGATGATCAATTATTTAATTCATTTAATGATATTGTTAATTATGTTATTTACATTAATTTCACTATATTAATTTTGATATCCTGTTATTCTTTCTTTAGTTATATAATTGATATAAAATATTTGTTTTTGATTTAAATCTATTGAAATTGAACTTTTATTTTTTAATAGATGTTCAAAACAAATATTTAAGATAATTTAAGATATCTTTAAAGATTGATATATATATTCTTAATCTTCTTAATTGCTATCTAATTTTTCATACTTTGATATTTTTATTTAAAAATTTAGTTGCTAAGTTATTATATTGTTTTTAATCATCATATAATACTATTAATACCAAAAAGAATACAAATTAATATAATATTTTAAATATAAATATAACTCTAAATTGTAAAAAACACTTAGTCACATTTTTAATACATTTATAACACTTATGTATTATTGAATCAATACTTTTAAAATTAAATCTTATTAATACCAAAAAACTTAACAGATTTTAAAATAAATAATATCAATTGATAATTAATGAAAACTTTATCATTTTTTAATAGTTGCAATATTATAATAGATAAGCTGATAAATTATCAAATATTAAAAAATAAATGTAATTAATACTTTTATAATAATATATCATTTGCTTTTTACAATAACAATTAACAAATAAAACATATGATAAAATACAACATTCCAAATATCAAACTTATTATGATTTATGTCTAAGAACTATTTTCGTTATTTCCATGCGAATTTTTAGAATTATTTTTGTTCTTTTCTTTAATATTTTCCTTCGTATTTTCATTTTTTTGCTCTATAATACCATTTTTAATCCAATTATTTATTCTATTTTCCAATTTAAGTGCCTCTTCATTATTTTTTAGGCCCATTTTCCAACCGTTTTTACCATTAAGCCTTTCTCTCCATATATCTTGCCTCTTGGTTTTAAGTTTCTGATATTTCTCCTTGTCTATTCTTCTTTTACTAATACTTCGAGCGAATGAGTCTTCTGTTCCCTGAACGAAAAAAATCTTATATGTATTAACGCATATTTTAATTTCTAAACCAGATGAAACATAGTTTTCATCTATTAAATCTGCTGCACGTTGTACTTTTTTGGTATCATCATCATCTTCTTCTTCAAGAGGCAAGTTTCTCTTTAAAAATGTTGCTTTAACAAGTTCAGAAGTAACACCTTCTGTAGGACTTGACATAACAAATGCATCGATATAATAGGACCATTTTTCTTCTGCGGATACTGCCTGATCTAATGTTAAATCATCTTTCCCAATTAATTGAATGCTTAAAGTCTTTTCCTGATTATCCTTTTATAATTAGTTATTAAGCATATTTAAACAAATAAATTATCCATACCCATTCAATACGATAAAGTGATTCTTCTGGACCAAGAATAGATTCTACTTGTACACGATAAATAATTTGTTGTCGAGGTGTAGTTTTAGTTAGCTGACGATCTTTTTCAAATAAGAAAACAATCTCAGCACTTTTGGTATCTGTTATAATTGAATGCAACTACATAATTAAACATGTCTAATTAAAGTGTGAATATGCTTACATGTTTTATCATCGCAGAAACAACTTTATCGACAGTATAAAAAGGATATCCATTAATTCCATACATGTATCGCAAAATATCTTCAAAACCATTCTGTTCAATGTCATTTTCAATAAGTTTCCCACAAAATCCAAGAAGTTGTTGATAATAAGGAACGTCTGGTAAAACAGGTAATTCAAGTTCTAGCAAGCGATTAACATGAAGTCCCAACTCTACTGTTATTGGATTTGGTTTTTTATAACGATTTTCTGCAGCAATGCTGTCTTCTATAGATTTCATTTTTAATAATCTTGAATAAAGCATCTAAAAAAGTAAGCAAATTTAACTTTTCCAATAAAAACATACATAAAATATTCTATAAAAACAATAAAATGAAGAATTTGTAAAAAAATTATAAACATGTCTTTTTTTCTTCGTAGCAGTTGTTTGATTAGAGGTATTTAAATCCATAGAAACTTCTACAACAGAACCACCCTTCTTATGTTGTATCCATACTTCAGCAGCTTTCTCTGCAGATTCTAATATATTAGAGCTATTTATATCATTTCTTATTAAATTATTTTTTTCATCAAAAGCATCCTTAGATGTATTATAGAAATTAGAATCCTTATTTTGTCCATTAATACAAACATCATTTCTATCTTTTCCTTGTCCTCTCCGGTTTTTTTTTAAAACATCTTTTAATAAATCAGAATCTTTTAATGTTCGTTTTTTTCCAGAAGCATTTTCTGTTTGAGATAATGCTTCCTCATTAACAGAAATCTCTTCTACATTTTCATTTATAAACGTATCAATACGCTTGATAACAGTTTTCTGATCCAATTCAAAAAACAAAGGAAAGAAACATTTCAAAAACTTCTCTAATTTTTCTTTATCATTTACAGATATACCGGGTGCATGTTCGAGCTGTTTCGAAAGTAAACATAACACATCAATTATTATATCTTGATCTTGAAATTCATATTTAAATTGAGATTTTAATTTAGACTTAGAATGATTTATAGATGCTTCACGTTGTTGCTTTCTTAAAGTATCAATTTCTGCCAATAAAATTCTAGATGTAATAGCCTTTTTATCTGTTGTTTTAAACGTTATTCCTTGATGATCAAGACTTTTATAAAAATTCTTATATTCGGTCTCCCTCCAAACTTTATTCCATTCCCTCTATATCGAATTAAGTCTTTTTATATAAAAATTGACAATTGTTACCTGGGCTCGTTTCCACTCTTCATCTTTTTGTTTCAATCTTTTCAAAATGATAGGAACAGCAACAGCAGGATTTTCATGCAATGCATCAATGACTTCTAAACCCTGCTCCTTATCATATATCTTCTTTAAAACCCTCTGATATATGCTTATAGATTGACCTCCTAAACCAGGTGGAAGACGAAAGGATTTTTTTTCTTCTGGGGTCATATTTGAAATTTGCTGTGCAATAGGTTCAAGAAGTTGTATAGTACGTAAATTAGCTTCAATATTTAAATCGTAATCATAGCGTTCTTCTTCGACTTTATGAAGAGTTTCTTCATATTGATTTTTCTTATGAGCAACAAACCTAAAATCTTCTGATGCCCATGTTGGATGACTTACCCATCCATCATTTAAAACCTCCCAGCACATTTCATCACGCCCAGAACATGGTAATAAACTCTCCTTATAACAATTAAAAATAGTGGAATTATAATAGAAATAAATACCGATTTTGGCAATAATCTATAACTAGGCCCATAAGCTTTGCATAACATAAGATCGACTTTAGGTCGTGGAGCAGGAATATTCTCAATAACATCATCTTTTCCATCATAACCAACAAAGCGTTTAAACCAGTCCATTAGCTCTTCATTTACACCAATAAAATTGTAAACTCTTTCAACTAATAGATTTTTATCCAAAATATCCTGGCTAAACAGATTCAAAACTTTGAGAAATTCATTATAAGTTTGTTTGTTTCCAATAAATTTTTTAACTTTATCAAAAAAAGACAATTCTTCAGCAGAAGCAGAAGCATGTGTTGGAGGTTTAATAACTTCAGAAACTGAAGGCATAAGAGATGGACTAATATTTGAAAGATCTATATTAGCCTTATGATGATGTTTGGAGCGCTAGGATATCAACAATTTCTCATAAATATTAAACACATTCAAACCTTTGGTTGACTTTGTCCAGTCTGGAAATTTTGGTCAGGATTCTGAGAACGCTTTTTCTTATCTTTAGATACATTTGAAACAACTGTTGGAGGAGCAAAATTTCCTAAAGGAGGCAGTCTAGGTCCTACTGAGAATAAGCTAGTATTGGAAGCATTATTTTCCGGAAGGAATTGTTTAAAATCATCAAGAAGATCCGGAGCTGTTTTAAATAAAACAGTTACTTCAGCATATACATCTTGAATAGGTCTTTGTTCTTTTTGATAGGTTTGTAAAATTTCAAGAAATCGTTTATAAGTATCAGGCTCATTAGAGAAGCGATTCTAATCAATGAATAACAAAAAACAAGAGTAATTCTAATTATACCTTTATCTTGTTAACATAATTAATTGCATGATTAAACTCAACAGGCGCTTTTTTCCCTGATATAGAAATACCATTATCAGATTGACTTAGAAAAAATTAGCCATATAATTATTAAAACAATAAAAAATTTACTTATATATACTACTATCTTGTATCCCAGACCAAGATTCACGCACTCCTCCTTGAGTATTAGACAATGAGCCATGTAATCCTGAATGAGTCATCATTGTACCCAACGGAGTAATAACGCGAATAGCATTAGGATCTGAAGAATCCAATGAACATTCAATCCTATATCCGGGAGGAAGAAATGTGTTAAATCCCTGAACTAAATTGGGATGCCCACGAAAAAGAGCAGAAACTCGTTCAATAACCCCAAGTGTATCAATGCTTTATTTATAAGATTCCTAAAAAAATAAAAATCAAGAAATATACTAACCTATGGGACTTGAAATCTTTCATAATATCAAGAAATCTATTGTAGACATCTGGCTGGTCAGAAAATTGTATCTTTACTTGATCAAGATAGGAAAGAGCATCTTTAACATTTAAAGGTCTATAAACAGAATTCTGAATATTTGCATTAGAAGTTTGTCCTGATAACGGAGAATTTGGACGCTCCTGAGGACCAGAAATTACATTAGAAGGATGTGGTGAATGAGAATCATGAACGGGTGTCTGTCCGGGTAATTGATGATGCAGTGATGGAAGTGAATATCGCGTAGACGGAGGAAGAGGAGGATGGCCCATAGAAATAGAGTTATTATTCGATATATTAGACATCATCAATGAAGAAAGAGGATGGGATTGCTGCGAGTTATAAAACTGAGCGCTATTCGAAGTATCTGCAAAAAGAATAATTAACTTTTTGAAAAATTAAAGTGTATTTGTATTTGCGGGCTAATTTGAAAGGTATTCTTACTTGGAGATGGGCCCTGATTCATATTCAAGATAGGAAGCATTGAGCCATGCTGTTCATTTGACCTAAATGATTGTGGCAGAGGCTGAAACAACCCCCCATTTCCACCACATGATGCACCCCATTTAAACGACTCATCTGTCATTTGTTAATTACTCCTTCTAAGATCAATCTTTTTCCAGTCAAATAACTAAGAAATAAGAATTATTTTGATTCTTAACCTCAATCTCCTAATTTTCTTAATACTTGTCGGTTTTTAATACTAAATATTATGAGCGGAGAAATAAAAGCCGATAAAGGCGAATCAAAGAGAATGAATAGTGAGCACTGAGTAGTGGATAGTTTGAAGAGTAAATATCAAATATAAATATTTATTAAAAAATAATATTAAAAAAATAAAAAAATTTAAAAAAACATATGAAAGGATTTTAGCTTTGAGAGCCTGAAAAAGGCAGAAAACAGGGCTACAAATCAAGTGGAAGTGACTAATTGTCCAGTTATTTTGAAATAAAATCAAAAAATTAGAAATCGCCATATTAAATAGTCTCGTAATATAGTCGAATCGATGTCGTTAAAATATAGGATAATAATTGCTCCCTGATCCAAGCAGCATTGATGAACATATCAAGCTGCACTTAACTAGCTGTATCTAATTATGAATAAACCCACTTTCTGCTTTTTTTAGATAAATTTTCCAAAAAATGTTTATAGTGTTGTGAACATCCAAAGCGAGTATAAAACAGCAGGAGTCGATAACGTCTTTGAAAGGCTTGGCAATTGTAAGAGTGAAATGAAGAAAAGCAAATTCTAGTCCTGTTTTCGTTGCATTCGATAGTTTGTATCAGATAGCTGATTTATAGTCAAAATAGGCTCGCATCCCAAGATAGCTCCAAAAATTAATTTCATACTCATAAACATAACGACAATCCGTACTATAAAACAAAGTGATTAACGTTTTTAAATCGACTTTCATCATGATCAACAGTTCATCTATATAACCATCCTCCACATATTAGGAGCTAGGGGGCCCCCACCTCATCTTATTCCTCTATAGAATCGTCAAAATAACAAGAACCGTCTATATTTCTTGCAAATTATCTCGATTCTTATCGCTCGCTACATTATCGGACATCTCAACCTTGTTAAATTCAGAGATGTCAATGGATAATGAATTAGACTCCTAAGTATAGAATTCATCATCATCGCATCCCTCGCACCCCTCACATTCCCCACATTCTTGACATTCTTCGCATTCTTCACAATTGCCCATAAAAAAGTCAATCGAATTCCCTTGAGTTTCGCCAGAATGATGATCTTCCATTGCCAAAACCTTCATAGATCCATCCTTATCATAATTCTCAGGCTTATTTCCCACATGTGTGTCATCTAAAGACTATAATTCATAAATTCTTATAAAAAAATCTAATAAAACCTTGCCCAACGATCCCAAGAACCTGCACCTCTGTTCCTTCCACATGCACCTTACATACAACTATACCTTGACAATTCTCTGAAGGATTCCATTCTGATGAGGACTCTAATAAGTATTCTTCTGGTATTTCATTATAAAAATCCTTTTTAGAGCCTCTGTCGACCCAACGACTTGGACGAGATTCTAAGCCTCTATGATACATAGGTCTCTCCAAATCTTAACCCATTAATACCCATAACCTGCCTTTTACTTTCCTACCCTTAGAAAAAATGCTATTTGAAAAAATGACAAGATATACAAAAGAATGTTGAATCCACTTCATCTCTACAAACAATTTCCAAATATTTTATACAAATTAAATGAATTTCTTTAATTTCTCCAAAAAGCAAAGTCCAATCAATAAAAACACTTGTATTCTTTGTATGTTTATTTGATCTTATTTATATATATATATATAGAATATATATAAAAAGTATGCTCTTTCACAAAAATTCAAAGTCTATGAAACCAAAAAAACAAAATATAATGCAAACAGGGAATGCTTTAAAATTTACGTCAAATAGTCGCGCTTTTAACCTTCTTTATTAGGTTTTTTAAAAGCGCGTAAATTCTTTACAAACTAAGGGCAAATAAAAATAGCGCGTTTCATATTAATTTTCCCCTTGCGTTGCTTAATTCGTCCAAGCACAGCCATTAAATAGGAAAGGCTCAAAATAGGTGTTTAAAATTAAAATCTTGAAAATATAGAATATAAAAGTATTTCAAATAAATAATGATATTAAAATATAACCCTAAATGAAAAATTGATGTTGTATATAAATAATAATTTTATATAAATATAGTCCATATTTTAAAAAACATAGTCTTAATTACTAGAGATGCAGCAACGACTATCGAGACATTCTTCGCCGCCAACACATCGTAGAAGACATGAAGATTTTTCGTTATTTTCTTCTGTAAAAAAAGCCCTATGTGGATAAACTCCATGAAATTCAAGCTTATATATTAGAATAATATTTTTTTATAAAATAAAAAAAAGAGTACCTGAATTGTACTCGAATGAATACCATATGCGTGAAGACAATGACGCACAGATGCAATAATATTCATATATTTTTCTGCATTGTTAAATGAAGTATCAGTAAGAATATGTGCAGAAGCAATCAATTTTGTATCGGATAATTGCCATATGTGAAGCTCGTGAACAGAAAGAATTCCAATGACCTAAAAAAATTAAATAAAATTAAAAAATAGTAAATATCATTCATTAGAAATATCCTCTTTTATCTCCATAACACGTATATTTTTTGGTGCTACTTGAAGTAAAATTAAACTCGAAGATTTTACTAAAGGTAGTGCATTAACAAAAATAATGATAGAAATGATGATGCTAATAGCGGGATCAACATAATGTTTCCATGAAAAATCAGTTAACCAGACGAACAGGGCGGTTATTATAACACTAATATTACCTAATATATCACCAAAAACATGCAAAAAAACACCTTTCATATTTAAATTCGAATAAACATATGCAGAATTATTTCCCTGTTTTGCATGATTATGATTATTATGCTCATTGAGTAACCTTTGAATAAGCGAATCATTCTTAGAATTTTCGCCTAACCAATCAACAATATGAGATTAAGATATGCATTTGAATCACTATTTTCAATACCAATATCATCTTTATACGAATCCACTATATTCTTAGTAGAACCATATCCATAGGCCCTTTCTTCGTCTTTGAAACGTTTATTTTTATGATGATGTTTGAAATCGTGAAATAAAAAAAGGCCCAAAATGTTACCAAGAATGCCAATAGAGCCCACAATAAATACCAAACGAGGGTTATGAATTTCTATTCCATTGTCAAGATTTAAAAGATATTTTTTATTTATAGAAATAACCATCTTTTTCAAAAAATCTCTGAATTGCTTGCAAAAGAATTGTTAAACATAATGCCATTAAAAATATCCCATTGATCAAAGCACCAAGAACCTCTGCACGCTGCCAACCATATGTATATTTTGCTGATGAATTTTTTCTTAGAGCAAGTTTGATCGACCATAAAGATATAACAAGAGAAACCACATCATTCAACTAATATTACATTTAATACAGAATAAAGCTATTACTTGCTGATTACTAAATGAAAAGAGTCTGCAAAAAGCGCAAGAGAGTTTGCTATGAGTGCTATTGCTATAAATAAAATTTTCTATATGCGATCTATCTTGCCTATAACAAGCTCCATAGCAAAAAATGTAACATCAACAATTAATAATATAATAATACGCTTCTTGTGAGATAAAAATCTCCTTGAAAGGTTGTTTATATAGGAAAAGAAGGCCTATAAAGATATATATATATTTTTCTTTTAAACACAAATACCTTTATTTTCTTAATTAAACCCATCCTACTAACAACTTAGGCTCATATAAAGTATATTTTCATATTATATCTCATATTTAGCAGATATTGGCACTTTAAAAATTTAAATACTCGGGCTAAATTTTTAATATCGAACCCACCACCAACACTATAGAGGGCTGCTAGTACCAGTACTAATGATATTAAATAGTCTTAAAAATTCATATATATTAATAAGAAAACAATACATATTTATTGATATTATAATTGTCTTGTTAATATTAACACACCTTTTTGTTTCACCATATACAAAGGTCGAAGAGTCAATGAACCTTCAGGCAATTCATGATATTCTCTTCTTTGGAATAACAGGAAATGGTCTAAAAAATGTACAAGCAATTTATCATCTTAATTCTCTATATAATTTTAAAAGTATGATTGCTTTAAATTTCCTGGCCCAGTACCTCGTACATTCATAGGTGCACTTTTAACAGCAAGTATTGTTTCACCCATTGTTTTTATCAAAAAATATCTTTTTAAAAAAATATCCAAGTCCAAGATTCAATATCTGGGTGAATTTATTTATAATTAAAATCTTTTAATTTATGGCTATTCTTAGTACGAGGTGTCTTGGGTATATATAATTCGCTGGCTATCATTGCATTTCGTCATAAAATTATTAAACACTATGGTATAAATACAGGCCTCTGGTATGGGGTTTTTCAGGCATCTCAATTTCATATAATGTATTATGCATCAAGAACTTTGCCAAACATGTTTGCTTTTGGAATATGTATATATCGACATGTTCATTCTTTAATATGTGACAAGAATATAGATACAATAGCGGCCAAGTATTTTATTGGATTTAAAAAAAGAGAGTTATTAAAAGGATTATTTATTATGACATTTGTTGCAGTCATTTTTAGACTCGAAATTATAATATTGGTTATCACACATGCAGTATATTTCTGGTTTAGTAATAAGATAAAAATAAAAGAGGCGATCAGGGTGTCCTTTTTAGGTGGCATTTTGGGATTGTTTTTTACTATCATTGTTGATTCGTGGTTTTGGAGGAAACGTTTTTTATGGCCAGAAGGAGTGGCATTTTATTTCAATATTATACAAAAAAAAAGTTTAGAATGGGGGGTAATTTCATTATTTTATTATCAAAAATATAATTAATGTACTAAAAGGTTTCACCATGGCATACATATTTTTCTAGATATATACCAAAATTATTATTAAATCCTCTTTTTCTCATTCTATGGGGAATTGCTCTTCTTAAACATCCTAAGGATATAATTAATCTTTTAGTTCCAAATATCTCATATGTTATTATTTATTCACTACAACCACACAAAGAGTGGAGATTTATTGTATACATTATTCCGTCTTTGACACTTATAGCCGCTATTGGAGCAACATGGATGTAAGATTATAAGTCAATTAACTCGAGCTTCTTAATAATATGTCTAGTTATAATAGAAAATACAAATCATTGGCTTTCATGATAGCGTTTTTAATATTAATTATAGCAGTTTTGATAACTTTTTCTGCAAGTTTAGTAATGTCTTTAATATCCAGTTTAAATTATCCTGGAGCATGGTCTTTAAAAGCTTTTCATAATCTTGATTTATCAGAGAAAGGTTTGCAAAAATATTTTAGCAGAGATAAATTTAAAAATAGTAGAAAAAGTTCATTTAGATCCATATACTTGTATGACAGGTGTATCCCTTTTTTTATATGATAATGAAAAAATTATATTTGATAAAACAGAAGATATAACAAAACTGAATAGTTATGATTTTTTAAAAACCATTGACTGGGCTATTAGCGAAGCATCTGATTTTAAATTGAAAGGAAATTGGAGTATAAAGGGTGTTATATCAGGATATTCTGGACTTGAAAAAGTTTATTTTAATAATTCTATTGGTATTTTAGCAAAACTATGGTATCCACGTGTAAAAACAGAGAGTAAAATATTAATTTTAAAAAATAATAAGGATTAAAAGTAATCATTTTAGTTTGATTATACACTTCTATTATTTACAATCAATAGATGAATCGTATAACATATAAAAGCAATACTAATATGTTTTTATATGTTATATTTATATTGAAATCATAAAAAGAAACAAAGTATCGAGGTTATTTATAAAAGAGTCAAACGAATATTTTCAAACATCAGACATTATAGCTTCTTTCAAATAATTTTATAATCTTTCTACAAAAATTTAAGTGTTATTATTTATGTAATTACACAAATAATATGAAAAAAAGTACATTAAAAAACACCATACACTATAGTTTTCCAAAAGGATAAAAAATACAAAATTTAATAAATAAAAGTATAATAAAACTATAGGTTTTGTTTATTGAAAAATTCATAGTTTTTCTAGTATCTGAGGATAATATAAAAGGCATGAATAATACCTCTTAATACATCAATACGACATAATATTTTTCAGAAACTTACGGTATATATCCAAGAATAGTTAATAGGATATTTATTAAAAGATCTAAATTGGAAACTTAAAACGAAAAGACTATAAAATTAATAACATACCTTTTCCGCATCCTTTTTCAAGGAAAACACCTAATGGTGGAAATATTATAGCTAATGGTATTATTTTTTTATAATTAAAATATTTTTTTTACCAAAAAAAAACTAAACTCTCTTAGAATATATAAATAATAATATAAAGGATATACCTTAAAGATATCAGTACATGTAAGTGCCATCTTAACTATCTATTTATTATTTTAATTTTAGATCAGCAACAATGTACGATATATTTATGTTCGGTTTTAGCATTAACTATTTATAGGTCTAAGTTCATAATATAAAAATGTATTTCAGAAAATGATTAAGAAATATAAGGTTAACATAGTGCTTGTTAGATATTTTTTGATATTAAGTAAAATCAACAAATATTATATATAAAATATAAGAAATGACAAGTATGTTTATATTTTTATTAAAAAAATGTTAGATATTTATATATTATTGAATATTGAAAATGCAAATGAGATAATATTTGTAAATTATTTGAATATTTCTTATGAAATTTATCATAAATATTAGTAAAAAATTTATCTGTCCACTTCTCCAAAAACAAGATCCATTGTACCTAAAATTATTAATGAAAATTATAAAAAAATGAATACTACCAATAATAGCAACCATATCAGGAAGATAATGATTTCTAGAAATCATATCTGCACCTGCAAGATGTCTTATAAATGATTAGTCTAAAAAAAAACTAAAATAAAAAATATACGCAAATCCAGGAGCTCTAATTTTGCATCTATATGGTCTTTCACTTCCGTCTGATACTATATAAACACCCATTTCACCTTTAGGTGCTTCGATAGCACTATATGTTTCTCCAGGAGGAACACAATATCCTAGTATAAAATTAATATAGATTTGTAAATATAAAGTGTATAAACCTTTAGTAAAAAGTAAAAAATGATGAATAAGTGCTTCCATATTCTCTTTCATTACTTCCCTTGGTGGAGGTGAAATTTTCCAATCATCTACCTTAACTGGTCCTTCTGGCATTTTATTTAAACATTGATGAATAATATTTAAAGATTCTCTAAGTTCTTGCATTCTTATTAAATATCTATCATAACAATCCCCATTCTGTCCAACTGGAATACCAAATTCTACTTTATCATAGGCATCATAAGGTGCAACTTTACGTATGTCCCATGGAATACCACTTCCTCTTAACATTGGCCCAGAAAAAGAATAATTCAGAGCATCCATTGCAGTAACACGCCCAATTCCAACAGTTCTAGCTTTCCAAATTCTATTATCTGTCAATAACTCCTCTGTTTCATCAATACGATCCCCAAATTGTGTTGACCAAGCATAAATATCATCTAATAATCCAAGAGGCAGATCTTGAGAAACTCCACCAGGACGTATATATGCAGAATGAAGTCTTGCACCTGACACTCGCTCATAAAACTCCATCTACAACAAATTACCATAGACCTATCTATATAAAATCTAATACTAATTTCTCTCGCTCTTCAAATCCCCAAAGAAACGGGGTAAGAGCACCGACATCCATAGCATGAGATAAAACTGCCATCAAATGATTCAAAATCCTTGTAATTTCCCCGAACATTGTTCTTATAAATTTACCACGTTCTGGCACTTCAATATTAAGCAGTTTTTCGACTGCAAGAGAAAAGCACTGTTCATTTGTCATCATACTAACATAATCCAGTCGATCAAAATAGGGCAAAGCCTGCAAATATGTCTTATGTTCAATTAATTTTTCTGTTCCTCTGTGTAAAAGTCCAATCTAAAATAGTTGATCTTTGCTCTGAATAAATGATGATAAAATTACATGTGGATCTGCACGCAAAATCTCCTCCCCATTCAGCTCAAGAATGAGACGAAGAACGCCATGTGCAGCAGGGTGTTGTGGGCCAAAATTGATTGTAAAATGTCGAGAGTTTGATTCAATTTTTGAGTCCTTTTCTAGGCCAAATTTAGCCCTTTTTTCGCGGAAAAAAAGGGTATTACTGACCGCCAATGGCCAGAGCGTCTTCCTTTAGCTCTGTGAGGGTAGTTTTCCACAAATTTTGGTCATATTTTTCAAAAAACTTGGGAAAAGTAATGGACGAAAAAGATCGGCAATTTAGCCCAAATTTCCATGAATTTGGATGGGACAAAAAAGAACAAGAAGATATACACCTCTGCAATACCGTTCTGCCTTTATTCATGGCTATTCTATGCTTATTTCCTGCAGAATTCCTTCTTTTTTAATTTTTCTAAAAGCTTGAGTTGGTCGATCGTAAGATCTCGAGCTTTGCTCTATAAGACTTATAAATATGAGCAATAAAGCCTTAAAAAAAGAGGTAAGACCCGAACTTTTAACAGTATTTTCAATAGAAGACGCTGAGATATATAGAGAGGAGAAATCGGCATCAAAATTGACAAGATAACGGACGTATAATTGATCAAAATGTGTAGACAAGGTTTGATCAAAATTAGGTCACAAATGTGGATTTTCCAGGCTATTTTTATGGCGAGGAGTACTCTTGGGACATAGAGGAATTCAAAAAGGTCTTTTTTCCGGAAAAAATGGGTCAAATATGGCTAATATTGGAGAAGAAATTTCGAGTTGAAAATATAGTCCAATTATCGCCTTATAATATAGAATTTGACCTTATTGGGATTGATAGCTCTATTGTGAACTCATTTCGTAGAATATTGATGGCAGAAATACCCACAATGGCCGTTGAATACGTCTTTATTAATAATAATACAAGTATTATTCAGGACGAAATTCTTGCACAGAGACTGGGATTAATCCCTATCAAAGCAAATCCAGATTTTTTTACATGGTTTATTAGTAGGACTATTTTTATTTATCTGTTTTTATTGATCTTTTAAAGAACCGGATGAAAATCAAGAGCCTAAACCTACAGATTATGATACTGTTGTTTTATCACTTAAAGTAGCTTGCACTAGAAATCCTAAAGCGTCTAAGAATGAAACAGATCCGGAAAAATTATATATTAATTCTAAAGGTATTTGATTTTATTATTATTCTCATTTTAACATGTATAGTTTATAGTGGAGATATCCAATGGCAACCAGCAGGTCGTCAAATTGAGCTTTTTAAAGATGATCCAATAAGAGCTGTGCATGATAAAATATTAATTGCAAAATTGCGTCCTGGACAGGTGTGTTTTACATTTTTTTATATTTATTAAGTATATAAAGGAAATTGATCTTACTATGCATTGTATATTAGGCATTGGCCAGGATCATGCAAAATTCAGTCCTGTATCAACATCGTCTTATCGGCTTTTGCCAACTATTCATATTTTAGAGCCAATTTATGATGAAGATGCTGAAAAATTTGCACGTTGTTTTCCAAAAGGTGTTATAGATATTGTTTTAGACGAACAAAATAGAAAAATTGCCAAAGTAGCAAACACAAGAAAAGACACTGTTTCTAGAGAATGTCTTCGTTATGATGAATTCAAAGATAAAGTAAAACTTGGACGAGTACGGGATCATTTTATTTTTAGCATTGAAAGTACTGGTATTATTAGATCAGATGAATTATTTTTAAAAAGTATATATGTTTTGAAAGAAAAATGTTTATTAATCAAAAATATTTTAAAAGATACATCATAATTTTTATCTTTTATAATATATTTATTATTAGATTATTCGTATATACCTTTTCTAAATATTCTTATAAATCTAAAACTTTCAAATAAATGTTTAATATTATAAACCCATCTTTAAGATCTATATAAATAGCGTCATATTATTTAATCTTTATCTAAATTGATTCTTAATATCTTATCAAATAAGCAATTGATTAGATATATTATGATAACAAAATATTTTTGATATTAACTTTTTAATGTCAATTAACAAAATACATTTAAAAGAATCCAAATTGCTAAACAACAATGAAACTAATAGATGGTTGTATATTTCAAACATTCTTAATCGGCCTGGCCCTTTTGTAGATATAGAGTTTATACCAGGAAAACAAGCACATGATTTTTTAAATACATGTAAAGTTCTTGTTATTGGAGCAGGTGGACTTGGATGTGAAATCTTAAAGAATCTAGCTCTTTCTGGCTTTAAAAATATCACAATTGTTGATATGGATATAATAGAATTATCTAATCTAAATAGACAATTTCTATTTAAGTAAATATATATGTAATAAATGTATGAACTAAGACAACAAAAACAGATATTCAGATATTGGAAAGCCAAAAGCAATATGTGCAGCAAAGTATATCATGAAACGTATCAAAGGTGTTGATATAACCCCGTAAGAATATAATAATATAATAAATATTATAAGAATATTTATTATATATAGATTTCATTGTAAAATTCAAGATAAAGATGAATCATTTTACATGCAATTTGATATTATCATTTCGGGATTAGATAGTATAGAAGCACGAAGATGGATAAATTCTATTCTTGTTAAATTGGTAGATCCAAAATGTCCTCAATCGTTAAAACCATTTATAGATGGGGGAACTGAAGGTTAAAAAAATATAACTATTAAACCAACTTACAAAATATTGAAGGACTTAGAGGACAAGTACGTGTCATACTACCAACAATTACTTCTTGTTATGAATGTTCACTTGATATGCATGTAAAAAATAAGACATATCCTATCTGTACTATTATTAATACTCCACGTTTGCCTGAACATTGTATTGAATGGGCGTTAATTATTGAATGGCCCAAAGTATTCCCAGGTAAAATATATTTTGTAGTTCTTTTTTAATTGACAATTAGATAAAACAATTGACAATGATAATCCAGACCATATCAAATGGATTTATGAAACAGCCAAAAATAGAGCTGATCAGTTTAATATTGCAGGAATAACACCTTTTTTTACTCAAAGTGTTCTAAAAAACATTATTCCAACCGTAGCAAGCTCAAATGCCATTATAGCAGGTAAATTACTATTTTTACATATCGAGTTTAACCAATTCTTCTAAACAAGCGTCTTGTTGTAATGAAGCATTCAAAATTGCAACAACATGTAACCCATATATTAACAATTATATGATGTATACAGGAACGGATTCCGTTTATACATATACATTTCAATTTCAAAAGAAGCCGAATTGTCAAGTATGTGGTTATTTAGCTATAGTATATGAAGTTAATCCAAAGATAACTTTAAATGAATTTATCGAAAAACTTATTGAAAATCCAAATACGTAATTATTTCCAAAAAGTATAATACTAATATATAACCTAAGTTTAGAAGAGTGAAAAGACCTTCATTAAAGACAGCATCAAAAAATCTTTATTTACAAGCACCTCCACAATTAGAAAAAGCTACAAGACCCAACTTAAATAAATCTTTAGAAGAATTGATCCATGATGATGAAGAAGTTTCAATAACTGACCCAAATATACCATTTAGTCTCAAACTTAAATTAAAATACGTCTAAATCTGAGCAATAATATATTTTTCAAAATATAAAGATTATATAAGTATATAAAACAGTGTTAAAAAGCTTATAACACATTTGGCAATGCAGAATTTATAATGGTGTTCCCATTGATTATTGAAGTTGTCATAATAATAAATTCTCTAGAACCTACCAATTTATTAGTCATATTTCATTTTAAATATAAATATTAAATTACTTTCTTGTTTAGCAATAAATCTAAGAGCTGCTATTTCTGTAAATGTGCATCCTCCTAGAAAAAAAATAATCATTGTCTTTTTTTCTTGGACTTTAGACAATCCTAAAAAATAAATATTATTTTTGTATTTTTATATAGAAAAAACAGCCTTACTTCTAAAACTTATCATATCGTCAACTTTCTGAAGTTCATCAAAAAACTCTCCTTTCAACATCTTTAAAGAATCCTCAAATTCATCCCAATTGGATGATGAACCTTTTGATTTAAAATTTAATTTTAATGAATGTTTCTGAATTATAGATTGAATTATACGAATGCTTAAAGGTGCAAATCCACTATAAACATATGAAATATCATCAGGATCATGTTCGTTAACATTATTAACAACTAGTCGGAAAGCTTTATTAATAGAATTATATATTTTATATGAATTGGATATTCGAGGACGAAGTAGACCAATTCTTTCAAGAACTGAAAACGCCAAAATGCATTTATATCCATATGCCTAAAATTTTAGAAAGAAAAAATAGAAACATAAATAATAAATAAATACATGTATCAATTCCCTTTTAAAGCTTTCTAATTCTTTTGATTGAATACCTCCAAAAATAATACTTTCAAGACATAATAAACGCAAAACAGTAGTTATAGGAACATTTTTAGAAATTAACTCTTCCAATATAGGATTCTGTAAATTACTGATGCCAGAAATGAAATCTAAATAAATAAGATATTTTTTTTTAAAAAAATAGTTTTAAACTTTGCTGAACCTCAAGTACTTTTAAAAAAGTATCAGACGATGTTATATTCATAATATCTTCTGTCAAAGCTATATCTGTAAAAGTTATTAGCATTTCTTATAGAAAAGATTTAGTTACGAAATTTTAATGATCTATGATCTGATTGTAAGCCACCTAATTTGCTAACGAAATCTCGTATTTGAGAAACAGTTTTGGCTTGATAACGTCCCTAAAATAGTCAATAAATGATAACCCAAAATCATAGTTTAAAACCTCATAATCGTTAAACAATTGTTTAGCAATCTTATTTAAATGAGTGCTAACAGTAGCAAAATTGTTATCACGGATTGCACTAAATATTTTATCGGAAGAATTTAATAAAATCTTCTTTCGTTTAAAGTTCTCATCTGTTATACCAAAAGACACAGAAACATTATTGCTACTTTGTGTATTTAAATCAGAAAAAAGCGTAGCTGAAACTTCTGCATATGCTAAAAAATGTTAATTTCAAAATAAAAATGCTATATATGGGATTTAACAATTTTTTATTCCATATATTTCATCAATTAGTCCTTCATACGTTAATTGAGTCATCAAAGGTGTAATAAAATCCAATTCTCTATCGAAGATAATAAGACTATCAATAAATGTACTTAGATTATGAAGTTGCAACTCAGACGGATATTCTAGCAAATACTCTTGTCGAAGACGAAACAAAAGATCTTTCAATTGTTTTGCTTTATCACCCTTACCGAGAATACGAGGAAACAAACCATATAATGACTGAATTTTCATCAAAACATGCGCCGAATGATAGATAGATGCAATATTTCCGTCCTAAAATAAAGATAAAAGATTTTCATAGAAATTGAACAGCAAAATTAAATACCATATAAACTTCTTTAAAACTGTCGTCCAATTCCAGAGAAATCAGATCCGATTCAAAAGGCATCATTAAAAATGGAAAAGATTCAATAACGAGATCTCCCATAACGCCTTCTTCTTCCAAAAATTTATCACATACGTTTGTTCTTCTTGAAACCAAATACAAAGTAGAATGAAACCTCTTTAAATGCCGCTCAGTTCGGACATGGCCTAAGTCCCCTCAGCATCCATATAGTTCTGGGCTATATTTATATATAGAGTGTATCTTTACCCACAATCATACGCATGTTGGAAATTGTTGGACGACATATATAAAGCTTTGGAAACGGCGAAGATGGCGTATCTTCTGAAAGCCAAAAAACCTTATCAACGCCATGTTCCTAAGAAAAAATAAGAAACTAAGGAAGAAAAAACAAAAGGCTTTAGCAACTTGAAGCACTGAAAATTTAACGAGAGAGCCAATCAACCCATTTAAATGGCGGTCAAGAATTAGTATTTTCTTGCCACAGACTGAGTCAAGGACCCCTAAAAAGGACTTGATATTGTCATTTTTAATCTGTTCCAGGTCAATATTTCTAGTCAACATTCTTAAACTCTTTAATCTTTATTAAGAGACGTCTATCGTTGCGAGGAAGACAACTCCAAGCTTATATGAGAAAAAAAATTAAAATTATAAGGAATTTTTATCTCATTAAGAGTATTTTAAATAAGAATATAAGTCTTTGCTGCAGAAGATATTATAGCCCCAAAAAACAGCACTTCAAAATCACATATATGGAAGAATTTAGGAAAACAGAAAAAATTGAGACAAAATGTGAAAAAAATCAGGAAAAAAGGGCAGAGAAAGAGGAAATAACAAGGAGAAATGCTTCGTCTGGCGAGATTGATGTCCATATCCTTTTTTTTAAAAAAAAATGGCTAAAATTGCTAATATATTTAGATAAAAAAACCAAAAGGTTTAATTAGTTAGAAAGAATGATAACAAAGTTAAAGAAACAAATAGATCCTAGAGAGGTGTCGATAAGTGGAAGATCTAAAGGGGAAAAGGGCGTATTTGTCCTTAAAACTCCAAAGGTATAGAAAAAAATATTTAAAAAAAAGGCTTAAATAGAAGGGAACAAAAGGTAGAGTTGGGTTAAAAAAAAGTGTAATAAACAAAATTGTATAGACTGGGATGATAGAGACATGTTTATAAAAGAAGAGATATTTTCAAGAATTATAAATGTATTTAAACGTCATGGAGGAATAACGATCGATACACCGACTTTTGAGCTGAAAGAAATATTAGCAGGAAAATATGGAGAAGAAAGTAAACTTATTTATGATTTGGAAGATCAGGGAGGGGAATTGTGTTCGCTACGGTATGATTTGACTGTCCCTTTTGCACGATATCTTGCAATGAATCCTACAATTCAATATATTAAAAGATATCATATTGCTAAAGTTTATCGAAGAGATCAGCCAGCACTGACAAGGGGTCGTATGAGGGAATTCTATCAATGTGACTTTGATATTGCAGGTCTTTATGATCCAATGCTACCAGATGCAGAAATTGTTAAAATTCTTGTTGAAGTGCTCGATGAATTAAATATAGGAAAGTATACTATTAAATTAAATCATCGGAAAATATTAGATGGAGTTCTTGATATATGTGGTGTTCCAAAGGAAAAGTTTCGGGCTATTTCTAGTGCAATTGATAAGCTAGACAAAGTATATAGTCAAAAGGTATTTTTATGATTTTAATTAATTTATAGTTGCCATGGGATGATGTAAAGAAGGAAATGGTAGATGAAAAAGGGCTTGACGAGTCGGTAGCTGATAAGATTGGCAGCTATATTAGAAAAAAAGGTTTTTTTTATAAAAAAAATGTATATGCCTAATTTAAATAAAATACAGGAGGAAGCGATCTTTTAGAAGTGTTAAGATCAGATGAATTGTTAAGTAAACATAAGATTTTTCTTGAGGGAGTAAATGATATGGAAATTTTATACAATTATCTTGAATGTTTAGATATACATTCTAAAGTACATAGGATATTGAATATTTCGTTACTTTTAACCTCTTTTTTAGACTTGTTTTGATCTTTCATTGGCACGCGGTATTGATTACTATACCGGGCTTATTTATGAAGCAATTTTTGAACCAAATACCCTATCTAGTCTTTGCTCAGATATGAAAGAACTTGAATTGAATAAAATCCAAAGCGATTATACGGGAATTGGATCTATTGCGGCAGGTGGAAGATACGATGATTTAGTTGGAATGTTTTCACCAAAAAAAAAAAAGGTTCCTTGTATTGGTGTTTCTATTGGTGTCGAGCGTATTTTTTCAATTCTTAAATTTCGTCTTTCTACGTCAGCAATTAAAACCAACAATACGGATGTTTATGTGATGGAATTTGGAAGTGGAAATAAATCAGCGACTATGATTAAAGAAAGATTACAAATATGTAAAGAACTATGGAATTCCGGAATAAATACACAATTTCTTTATAAAATTAAACCCAAATCTCGACAACAATTTGAAGCAGCTGAAAAAGATCAGATACCAATTGCTGTAATTTTTGGTGAAGATGAGATAGCAAATAATCAAGTTCGGATTAAAGTTCTAGGACTCGGAGAACAAAATACTGGAGAACTTGTACCAAGAAAAGAGATGATATCTAAAATTTTAGATATATTGAAAAAGAGATCTGAGAATAATTCAAGTCTTTTTTAATGCAAAGTACAATATTTTATTATTTTTATTTAAATATTTTTAATGAAACAGTGATAAAGGCTCAAAATCTATATGGATTGGGTATGCTTTATCAGAACCGCTTCGAACGACTAAAAAATT
This sequence comes from Pneumocystis wakefieldiae, assembly GCA_017301755.1. Lineage (NCBI taxonomy): Eukaryota > Fungi > Ascomycota > Pneumocystomycetes > Pneumocystales > Pneumocystaceae > Pneumocystis > Pneumocystis wakefieldiae. The sequence continues at coordinate 342,533 of CP054532.1, read as the reverse complement.
ATAGGTTATGGTAATAAGCTTTATAAGAGATAAGATTAAGAATATTAACAATAATATAGGCAATTGTTAGACTGGGTAGACCTTTGGAAGGTTTTTTGCATAAAAACTTGGATAAAAAGAACTCAATAAATAACTTGAAAGATAATCAAGTAAAAAAAAAAACATTTTATAAGGAAATAAATAAAAAAAGTATTGGAGTTGATGATCTTACCTTGCTATCAAAGATTGGAGATGAGACTATTAATGAAAATTTGAGAAAAAGATTCGAAAATAAAGAAATTTATGTATGTTGGTGTATTGAGAAGATAAAATTTAATTAAATCATTCAAGACGTATATTGGACACGTTCTTATTAGTGTTAATCCTTTTCAAGAGCTTGGATTATATACAGATGAAATTTTACATTCATACAGAGGAAAAAATAGGCTAGAAGTATGTTTTTTAATGATTAATTATTTTCTTGTAATTGGTTAAGATTTTTACATATTTTAGGAAAAACCTCATGTATATGCTATTGCAGAAAGTGCATTTTATAATATGATAGCATATAAAGAAAACCAATGTATTATTATTAGGTTTCGCAGTATACTAATTGTTAATATGATTAATTGTATTAGTGGGGAATCAGGAGCAGGAAAAACAGAAGCAGCAAAGCGTATTATGCAATATATTGCCACTGTTTCCAAGGGAAATTCATCTCAAATTCAAGAAATTAAAAATATCGTTCTTGCAACAAATCCATTGCTCGAATCTTTTGGATGTGCAAAAACTCTTAGAAATCATAATTCATCACGTCATGGAAAATATTTAGAGATCCAGTTCAATTCAAATTCTGAGCCTATAGGTGCAAATATTACAAATTATTTGCTTGAGAAAGGAAGAGTTATTAGTCAGATAAAAAATGAAAGAAATTTTCATATATTTTATCAATTTACAAAGAGTGCTAATCATTATTATAGAGGTAATTTATTTATTTTTTTCTTTTCATTAATATTTAAAGAAATGTATGGCATTCAAGGACCCGAATCGTATTTTTATACAGGTACTTCTGAATGCCTTAATGTTGAGGGAATGGATGATTCATCAGACTTTTTAGAAACATGCAAAGCAATGGAAATTATAGGGCTTACTTTGAATGATAAGGATAATATATTTAAAATGCTTTCTATAATTCTTTGGCTTGGTAACATTCAATTTCAAGAAGATAAGGACGGAAATGCAGTTATCTATGATGACGCAGTTACAAAATTTATTGCATATCTCATGGAAGTGGATGAAGAATCTATAAACAAAGCATTAACTAGTCGCGTTTTAGAAACACAGAAAAGTGGACGTCGAAGATCTATTTATGATGTACCATTAAACCCCCTTCAGGCCAATTCTACAAAAGATGCATTAGCAAAATCTATTTATAATAACCTATTTGAATGGATATTGAAAAAAATAAATTTAAGCATGAAAGCACGTGGAAATATTTCTTATACAATTGGAATTCTTGATATCTACGGGTTTGAAATCTTTGAAAATAATAGCTTTGAACAAATTTGCATTAATTATGTCAATGAAAAATTACAAGTATGAAATTTTATAAGATTGATTAGATATTTCTAATATTATATTTAGCAAATTTTTGTAGAACTTACTTTAAAAGCAGAACAAGAAGAATATATCCGTGAAAAAATTAAATGGACACCAATAAATTATTTTAACAATAAGATCGTATGTGATCTTGTTGAAGCAAAAAATCCTCCTGGAATATTTGCAGCTTTAAATGATGCTGTAGCTACTGCACATGCAGATTCTGTTGCTGCTGATAGTTCATTTATTCAAAAACTTAACCTTTTAACATCTAATCCTCATTTTGAACAGCGACAAAGTCAATTTATTATTAAGCATTATGCAGGAGATGTAACATATACTGTTCATGGAATGGCAGAGAAAAATAAAGACAATTTACTTAAAGATTTACTTAATTTGATAGCTAAAAGTGAAAATGCATTTCTGCATGAATTATTCCCAGAAAAAGTAGATAATGATTCTAAGAAAAGACCACCTACATCTGCTGATAAAATAAAGGTATATTCTTTTTTTCTTAATTATTAATAATATTCTCAAGCTTTCTGCAAATGCTTTAATGGATACTCTAATGAAATGTCAACCTTCTTATATTAGAACCATTAAACCAAATTCAAATAGATTACCAACAGAATATAATGAAAAAGAAGTCCTTCATCAAATAAAATATTTAGGTTTACAAGAAAATATAAGGATTAGAAGAGCAGGATTTGCATATAGACAAACATTCGATAAATTTGTTGAAAGATTTTATCTTTTATCACGAAAATGTAGCTATGCTGGGGAATATATTTGGAAACATAGTTCTCGTTCAGCATGCGAGCAGATTTTTAAAGATATATCTGTACCCAATTCAGAATTTCAAATAGGAACAACAAAAGTATTTATTAAACATCCAGAAACTCTTTTCTCTATGGAATCTATGAGAGATAAATATTGGCACAATATGGCCATCAGAATACAACGTGCATGGCGCAATTACTTAAAATATCGTAATGAATGTGCTATAAAAATTCAAAGAATTTGGAGGAAAAATAAGAACATGATATATTACATTCGACTTCGAAATGAAGGACATCAAATTCTTGGAGGAAAAAAACAAAGACGTACTGCTAGCTTAATATATAGTAGATATTTCATAGGAGACTATTTGGACATCAATTCTAATGGAAACTTAGGAAAAATGTATAAAGAAGCTATAAATGTTAATAGTAAGTATATTTACATAATTATATACTTTTCTAATAAAATAGACCTTAAAGTAGAATTTTCATGTACTATTGAGCTTTTACATTCTAAACTTGGTCGATCTAGCAAAGCAAAACCGAAAGACTTTATTATGGTAAAGATTGCCCCATTTATATATATTTTATTTATATATTTAGACAAATAAAATGATTTACATATTTGCAACCACTGTTTTTAATAAACAACTTCATATTCTTCTTGAAAAATCAATCGAATTAAATAATATTCGTTGTGTCTTACTTTCATCCTTGAGTGATGACTGGGTTTGTCTTAGACTTGATAATAAAAATGAACCAGATCTTTTTTTTTCATGTGTTTTTAAGACAGAGCTTACAACTCGTTTAAAACACATATTATATGATTTGAATCTTCAAATTGGATCTACGTAATATTTATTTTAAATTTTATAATACTAATATTAAGATAGTATTGAATATAATAAAAGGCAAGGAAAGATCTCTACTGTTAAATTCCTTATAAATCCAAAAATTCCTACAAATAGTATATATAAAAGTGGTGTTGTATATGTTCTTCCTGGGGAACCATCTAATAGTTTACCAAAAACTACTCTTAAGAAAACCATAAAATGTGAAGCACCAAAAATTAGCGCATCCAATTTATTTACACTTAAAAATTCTGTAGCTTCTGAAAAAAATTCTTCAGATAAAAGATATATTTCTGTTCCGCCACTTAGGGAATCACCTGCTCTTCCTATAAATAATCTAGAGCCTTACTATGTCGCTTTATATGACTTCCAAGGTCAAAGTTCTAATGAAATGTCTTTTAAAAAGGATGAAATTCTCTATATTATACACAAAGAAACTAATGGTAATAACAATATTAAGTAATAAGACTTTTATAAATATATTAGGATGGTGGTTAGCAAGAAAAGATGGATTAGAAGGATGGGTTCCAAAAAATTATCTAAAAGAAGGACTATAAATACTTTCTATAACCATGTACACATCCTTAGTTGAAAATAATCGTCCAAAAACCCATCAGCAGAAAGCTTTTAAAGGTTTTAGAAGCTAACTTTTAAAAAATTTAACAATTATAAATTTGCAAATTGATTAACATACATAATATATATCTATATATATCTATTGAAATTAAAGCAAAATGAAACAAGAAGGGTTTATAGCAACATAGAAAGAAAGATAAATAATAAGATGGAATTACAATTATTGCACTTTTTTTAAACAAGACGATTAAAAATTTACAACTTTAGAATTAAATAAATTAATTGAATTATAATGCTGAATACAACATGGTACAAGACAATCATATATATAAGTTTATCTAAAAGGTCTTATTTAAGGTAAATAAAGCTTCTATCTTAACGATTTTGATAAAATTATAGTTAAAGTCTTTTTACATGTTCATAAAGATCTTCACATTTAATGTCTTAGATATTATAATATTTAGATATTTTCTACGGAACAAAGAGATTTAATCTTAACAAATAACTTAACACATAAAAAATAGATTGCGCTTTATCGACTCGGACGCGTTCTTTTTGTTATAAAAAGTTTTAAAAAAAATGACTAAAGCAAAACCGCTTTATACATTACAGGAACTAATAGGAAGAGGTTCTTATGGTGCTGTATATAGGGGGTAATTCTTTATTATTTTTTTTTTTATTGCAAATTAAAGTTTATTTTTTTAGAATTCATAATGAAACAAAACAAGTCGTAGCAATTAAAGTACTTAATTTAGACACAACGGAGGACGATGTTGCAGATATTCAACGCGAGATTTCTATGCTTTCACAACTTAAGCAGGTAGATGCACAAAACGTAGTCCGATATCATGGTAGTTTTCTTTATGATACTCGGCTTTGGGTAATTATGGATTTTTGCGAAGGAGGAAGTATACGGACACTGGTACGTTTTAATAAATAAACTAGTTTTATCCTTCGAATTTAGCCATATGAAATAGATGAAAAGTTGTCGTATTGAAGAGAAATATCTTTCAGTAATTATCCGTGAAATACTTATCGCTTTAAATTATATTCATCGTTCAGGTATTATTCATCGAGATATTAAGGGTATGATGTTTTGTGCCTAGCATTAAGTATTTTATTGAAAAATAAATTTAGCTGCAAATATTCTTATTACCAACGACGGTCGGGTTCAGTTGTGCGATTTTGGGGTGGCTGCACAATTAACCGCAAACAATTTTAAGAGAAATACATTTGTTGGGACGCCGTACTGGATGGCTCCTGAGGTTATTACAGAAGGCGCATCTTATAATTTTAAAGTCATATTATTGATAATAGTTTTTTTATATTAATAATTAAAGGCGGATATATGGTCTCTTGGAATTACGATTTATGAAATTGCTACGGGGAACCCTCCTTTTGCAGATCAGGAACCTATGCGTGCAATTATTCTAATTCCACGTTCACCTCCTACTCGACTGGAAGGTGCGCAATTTTCTTCCCAATTAAAAGACTTTGTTGCTGTATGTTTAAATGAGGATGCAAATGAGCGACCCAGTGCTATGGAGTTATTGAAAACAAAGTTTATTAAGCAAACGATGAAAACTCCTACATCTATTTTGAAAGAATTACTAATACGTTATGAACTTTGGTGTCAACATGCAGGAATACGTAAGTCCCTTAATGCTAATGTAAATGATAAAATAAATGATGAAAATTTCGATTTTGATAGCATGGACAATCAATTTATTGAAGAATGGACTTTTGATACTGTTCAGGGACATTCTGATGCCAAAACATTTGATATTAATGATAAAAACTCTCTAAATAAACACGAAAAAGGTATGTTTTTTTTTTTACATAAAAATTATTAATTTTAAAAGACAAAATTTATCCTAATGAAACTTTAAAAAACAAATCTCCTAGTTCCAATAATGCTTTAAATAATGTCAAGATGAATCATCCCCTTCTTCAACTTTTTGTCCAGGAGCCTGAAAAAACTGAACCTAACACTCATATAACATCGACGTCTCTTTTAAACTCATCTAAAGATTTTAGTAAAACAAATGATTTTAAAGAGGAACTTAATCAAATATCTATTGAAATTTCAAATATGGATCCTGCACCTTCAATGGCATGCTCTACACAGAATAAAAATTTAAAATCTCAGAAATTAAATTCGAATTCATTACAATTTAAGATGCATAATCAAGCTAAGTCTTCTCAAATATTGCTTAATCGTCATTATTCAAAATCTACTCAATCAAATTCCTTTGACTCGATAGATTATCTTCCACGTATGATCCCAACATCTCCGTTGCGACTTCCCGGTTATACTCCATTAAAACAGTCTTACTCATATAGTCGATCACTTAATTTGCCATTTAAGGATTCTTCTGTTTTTTCATCAAAACTTTTTTCAGAACCTCTACCTAAATCTCGTCAATCTTCTAAATCATCTGATAAAGATAAACACATTTCACTAGAAGACCAATCAAATACATCAAACAATATATCTCATACTTTAGATCAAAAAAATCCTTTGTTAAATACAAAAGTATCTATCTATAATTTATTATTTTACAAAATTGATATTAAAATAGTCTATACAAAATATTTCTCCAGTCTCTAAATACTCGGGAATGAATGATTTAATTTTTCTTCCACCATCACCATCTCAACCATCTATATCTCCGAATTTTCAGATACCATTAAAAGATTCTACATTGCCCAATATTTGGAAAAATCCGCCATTAATACCATTAAATTTGGAGGTCCTATCAGATTACACGAATTCTGGTGCAAACACTACAAACAATTCTATTATTAATGAATTAGAGAAAATGCTTCTTGAGTTTCAAAACTACTTGGAGGTCCTTGACAAAGGACTTAATATTATTCAAAAAAATACTTGACACTTTTTTATTAGTAAAAATAACATTTTTGTAGGTGTCTAAAATTACACACTTGAATAAAATATTCCAGTTTTATAAACAAGAGCATCATCTACTTATTCTAAATACATTCATTAACTATATAGATTTGATATTTATGAAGAATTCCTAAGTCATCTCAACATTAACTATTTCAGCGTTTATACATAGTTTTCTTGGTCTTAACCCATAATAAAATAGTTTTATCTTTTTTATACAAAAATTCTCTTTTTTACCTCTGATCTAGCAGTTTACCGAAAGTACTTGTTCTTTACACAATACTTGTTTTTTTCTCAAATACAATACATAATATTTGCCAATTGCTCGATTTCATAGCCCTTGAGACGTTTCTTTACACTTTAAATACATTTTTCTCATTTTTTTTCGTTCTCTTTAACCCATTAATTTTTTCTATAACCCTTTCTAAAAAAACACAATTCATACATCAATCACAAACTATGGATCCTGTTTCAGGCCTTCTTGCCCTTTCTTGTTTGTTACTCCTTCTTCTTAAAAAAACTTAAAAATATAGTATATATTGGAGGACTAGCGGGCTATATTCGTAAGCGAAGTATTCCAAGTCTTGTAGCAGGAACTGCTATGGGGACAATGTATGGCTGTAGCTGTATAGTTCTCAATTCTACTATATCTTTTAAATAAAACAGGCATTCTACATTCTTATCGCCCATCGCCTGGCTACCAATTGGCACTATGTATCTACCCTTCAAATTTATTTATTATTAAAGCTATCTAGTTACATCTTCTCTATTAACTACAACTTCTTTTATTCGCCTTTATAGATCTGGCATGAAGCCTCTACCAACTATACTAGGACTTGCTGGTATTTTAACAACAGGTATTTCTTACTTAAAATAAGCAATTGTGTCTATATTTTTAGGATTTTATTCAAAAAAGTTATTTAACATTTTTTAAAAAAATTAAGACTTTTTAATATCAAAAAAAACAAAAATAACACTTTATTGGTTTTTTTAAAATTTTACTGCTAAATTTATGTTTACTGAGACACATCTTTCCTAACCCTCACGATATTTAACCTCCAATTTTTAAAGAACCAGGTAAAAGACCTTAATATCAGGTTGTTTGGCCAGTATTTGCAGAGATCCTATCTTTCCTAAAGACTTAAGCCCCCATAAGCCATTAATATGTCATCACTTCTTAAGAATTTTAAACAATCATCAGGCTATCTTAAAAAAAAGAACTATAAGTTTGGAAAAACACTTGGTAAACCTCTTGTCATTCGTCTTTGCACAAAAAATACTTAGATATGTGTTGTGCAGGTGCTGGGACATATGGAATTGTCAAAGAAGCAGTTCATAGTGAATATGGCCGGGTTGCAGTCAAAATAATTGATAAACAGTCAGTCAAGGGGCATGAGAGTATGGTTTATGAAGAAATGGATATTTTAAAGCGTCTTGATCATCCACATATTGTAACATTTAAAGAGTGGTTCGAGTCAAATTCAAAATTTTATATTGTTACAGAATTGTATGTATATCTTGTAGAATTGGCCTTAATGGTGACAATTGCACAAGAGCTACAGGCGGAGAGTTATTTGATAGGATTTGTCAATATGGAAAGTTTTCGGAAAAAGATGCAGTAGTTATTATTAAAGAAATTCTTGATGCTTTATCTTATATTCATGACAATCAAATCGTTCACAGAGATCTTAAGCCAGAAAACCTTCTATATCTTACATCGGATCATGATTCCCCGTTAGTTCTTGCGGATTTTGGAATTGCTCGAAATGTCGAGGAAAATCAAGTACTTTTAACTCTGGCAGGTTCTTATGGTTACGCTGCTCCAGAAATATTATCAAGACGTGGACATGGGAAATCGTGTGATATTTGGTCATTAGGGTAGTATTTATACTATATCTCTTTTATTTTAATAACGCAGTGTTATTACTTATACATTATTGTGTGGATATTCTCCATTTAGATCAAGAGATAAAGATGACTTAATTCAAGAAACTTTTTGTGCAAATATTGTATTTCATCAAAAATATTGGAAAAATATATCAGAAGATGGTAAATATTGCATATATTTTTACATTACAATTTTAATTTTTCTATAGCTAAAGATTTCATTGTTTCTTTATTAAAAATTGACCCATTAGAAAGACCTACTGCTAAAGCATTTTTATTTTTTATAATATTTTCTTAATTAACATTCTTTAGGATGCTTTAAAACATAGATGGCTTACAGGAAACACTGCTACAAACATTAATATCTTACCTAATGTTAAATCCGAAATTGATGCTAGAAAACAATTTCGTCTTGCAATTGAGAGTATACGATTAGAAAATAGAATTAAGGCGTTAAAAATGGAGGCTGATTCAGATGAATGTGAAACAGACGAAAGACCAGGAAGCGAAGATAGTCCGGCAAGTTCTGATCTCTCAGAATTAATGGATAAATCTAGCCACCATTCTTCTGAAAAATCTAAACGAGTTCTTGCTGATGTTTTCTCAGAAGTTGTATTGGCCAAACTCAGAGCTGAAAATAAAGGACTTAAAGACAAAAAATGAAATAATGTTTACATTTTATAATTCTTATTGGCAATACTATAAAATATTCTAGGATTCATTTAAAGTCAAATAATGTTAATATTAACTTCTATTAATAGATAATAATGTGCTAAAATTCCAATGACATTTTCCTCGTAAGTATTTTCTTTATCCAATCAAACCTATTGACACTGCTTAGTCCAATACTTCTTAATCCAACAATAAACACATTTTCTGTAGAATATAATTTATATAGTTTGTCTGTTACGCCGAGCATAATATAATTCTTTAAATATCTATCAGATTCATATTGTTTAAGTACCTGAGATGTTCCTATATAATTAAAAATATTTAATAGAAACAGTAATCATACCAATGTCTTGGCCAATAGACAGAGCATTAAAAATGACTCTTGATAAAGATCTAACATCACTGAGACCCATATTGAGCCCTTGGCCGGACAATGGATGTATAGTATGTGCAGCATCACTAAAATATTTATTTAAAAGCTCTGATAAATAATAAAACCGACCCTAATAATGCTATTCTTTCTTTTATATAACTCTTTAAATGCCTTGTTCTTAATTGAAATGATTCTCTTGTATTATCTTGCAAATCTATTGCTAAAGGAGGAACTGGACCATTCTTTTGATAGAATTGTAAACGCAATTTAATCTGAGTTTCAATCTCCAAATAAGACTTCAGAGAAAGAATATATGACAGATCAGCCATGTCTAATCTATATGCAGCGTTTATCAAAGAGAGAAAAGTTGATTTAGGAAGACTTTTTAAAGATGCAGCCATTTCTGGAAGGCATGACCATACTAATGTTGCATATTTATTAGGAAGCTATATAATTGTTCAATAATAATAATAATTAAGAAGAATATTCTTAACTGGTAATATAGCAATAGGTCCACAGGATAAAAATCTTTGCCATGCAGTAGTAATTTCATTTACTGACGAGGAATCAGTTAACTTCAATGTCGCTACAAGGCCATGTGCATTATAATCCCATGCAAAAGACTCAATTCCAGAAAATTTTCCTACTAATGAATGAACACCATCTGCTCCAATCTAATTACCATTAAGACAAATTCAGATACAAGATTTGACTCACTAATAATCTTGATATTATTGTTTTTCCATCTAATAGCTCTACAACAGGCCAATCACCTAAATCATAGACATCATTACCACAATTGTCATATTTTATACATGATATTTTTGTTGAATCAAAAATATCAACCAAATTAGAGAATTCACTGATCTTTTTCAATAATGCTGATTGAAGATTAACATTTTCTATCATAAAAGCTAGTGCCTTTGATTCATTTTGCTTTTCCTTATAATTTCCGCTACAAAAACTAATCCTTGATGATGATATACCATCCCAAACCTAATTTCTTTCTGAAAAGCCTATATATATTGACAATTATCTTACTTGCATCCCATGATATGGTTGAACTCGCTCTTTTTTGACATATTTCCAAATACCAACATCTAGCAGCCGTTTAAAAGGCACTTTATATGACAATTGATATAGAAGAACCTTTCAGAAACAAAACGGTTGATAAATTTAAAGAGCTTATTCTATTAGAGTATTCTGATTCAAATGGAGCCCATTTTTTCAGATTTTTTAAATCTGATTTCTCAATCAAAGCTATCCTCAATGGAAAATGATCCAATTTAGACCCTTTTATACATCTTTTCAGCCATTTGCCACATAAACTTAAGAATATCCACCTAAAACTGATGCTAATGTTAACCCTGATATTCCACCCCCAATAATGACAATATCATAGAACTTTGATAAAGAATACTGAGGGGTCTTAACATTTTTAAGATAACCCATCAAAAATCTGCTGATTTCTCTAATTTAATATTTCTAAGAGCGCTGATAAAATTTCAATCTCCAATGAAGCCCAATAAGATAAATTTTCCTAAGAAAATCCCCACTATAAGCAAGAAAAAGGACAGTATCAGCCTCCTGGAGACGCTCCATGAGTTTTATACTAGTTATCAGTATGTTTTTTGGCCTTTTAAGGGTATTAAAGTAGATAGAAATAACACTGATCAATCTCTAAAAAAAATTGATTATTTAATCATTTTTCTGGTCTTTTCAGGCTTTGTCCAGCTACTATATTGTGTGCTTTCTGGGTCTTATCCTTTTAACTCTTTTTTATCAGGATTTATTAGCACAATTGGACAATTTGTGCTTACAGGTCTTGTTTCTTGTTATTCTATACTTATAGCACTAAAATAGGCATAGTCAGCTTAAGAAACCAGTGCAGTACGGAAAATGAGAAAAAAGATATCGATATTTCCCCAGAAAGGTATATTTTTATTAAATATTAGTATATATTTATGTGTTAGAGCTTTTGGGGACTTTGTCTTCAGTAGTCTTATACTACACTTCTTTGTAATTACATTCCTTGGTTAGCTTTAAAGATATTTTTTTATTACAATTATTATTAATTAAATTAAAAATATTAAACTTGTTTAAATTCAATTATCTTTATTATAATACATACGTAAATCATCAAGTTTATAGTCCATAATAATTATTTGCTTAGTAAAATATTCGTCATGTCTTTTTTAAATATGTTGCTGCTCTATATGATGGGTCATTTCGTAAATTATCTTGGTAATCGTCATCGAATGATTCACTTGACTTAATATGTTAATAATCATATGCTAATCAAGCAGTAACTTACATCTTCTTCAAATAAATTTTGTTCCCTTCTTCTTTCTGCTTTAATTTTTTTTTCTTGAATATCTTGTTCTTTAGCAAGTCTCTTCAATTCTAATTCTTCTTGAGAAATTGGTATAGCATCTAGCCTGGCTTTCATTTCTGCCCTTATTTCTTCAGTTTTAATATTGTATTCGTTAATAATAGTGTTATATTCTTCAATAAGATTAGAAAAATTCAGTCTGTTCTCAGCAACGATATCAAAAAATGGCTTCTTCTCATCCTCAGTTAAATTTCTCCACGTTTTACCAAGAGTGGCCCTTATTTCGTTTTTAGTAGCTTTAGCTTGAGGATTGCCTGTCTCCTTCTGTTTATTTCTATCAGCAATGTTTTTGCAATAATTCCACTGGGATTTCTGAAAAACAAGGAAAGGATTTCCAGTTGAACGTTGTGGCGCAGATGGTTTTGGCCCTAATCGTTCTAGAATAACCCTTTCAACTTCTTTATTATGTCTTTCTAGCTGAGCATCTTTAAATTCAGCCAATTGTGCTTTATAATCGTCTTGAGCCTTTCTTTTAGTTCTAGATGATGAATCTATTGTGCTCTTCTGTTTCATTGGAATGAGAAGCTCATTTTCTGGAATTTCGAGAGGACCAATCAAAGAATCAAGAACTAATTGTGCAGCTTTGAGACCGCTAAGATATGCTCCATGCACAGTAGCAGGATGCGTTCTAGATGTTGCCTCCCCTGCAAAAAAAAGAGTATTTTCTACAGGCATTGCTATAATGTCATAATCTTTACCAGATGCTTCAGGGCCAACATAAGAATAACTTCCATAACAAAATTTATCTTTCCCCCATCGTGTGATAATAGTCTCTTTAGGATAGGGTATCATTTGACCTGGATATATGTTTTGAAGGATTCTTGTCGCTTCTTGTATAAGTTCATTATCAGTTTCGTTTTCCATTTGAATGGCACTATCTCCTGCCATAAGAGCAAGTAATACGGGTTGTCCTGAAGTTTTAATACAATTCCAAAATATATAAAAACGACCTATTTAAATGTTAAAATAAGATACAATATGAAATATAAAAATACCTCTGTTTCTATCATATACTCCAAGTTCATCTGGTTCACTTAAAGAACCAAAAACATCAATATTTACATCCCAAAAAGAATTTTCATATACTAAAATTATCTAATTCTCATGAGAAATGATATAAACATTTTTTTATTTCATACTTTATTTAATAATCCAAAACTAAGGCGTTCTATAGATTTCATTTTCCATTCGGGCAGTGGAGGATTAAATTGGATTGATGATTTTTTTAAGACTCCAAGAGGAACAGTTATTATAACCTTATCTGCATCTATGACAGTGCCATTTTCACAATATACTACAGCTTTTTTGTTATTATATGAAATACCAGAAACAACAGTTTTATGATGAATTTCCAAGGGTGTAGGCATATAAGCTAATGCATAAGCCAGAGTTGAATATCCTCCTTTAACCATTGCATGTGCACCTTTAAATTCGTTTCCATCATCTTGATCCCAATGGTACAGAGATAAGTTTGAAAGATTAGTTCCATTTGCGTATTCAAGATTTGCATAATGCCAATTTAAAAGTTTCATATCAAGATCAGTTAAATCTATTAATGACTGATATTGAGATAGAATTTTAGACATAGTATGACCTAAGGTAGGATTCCGCATAGAAACAATGTCATCAAAATTTATATCCAATGATACATTTTCCTTTATTTGGAATCCAATTTTCCGTAAAAAAGAAACCAAATCAAGATCACTTTTCTTATCATAATCATCTGATGAGCTTTGATCTAATTTGTTTGAATCTTTTAAATTTATTTCAGAATAATCTTCCATCAATGGTATTGTTGCTTCATTATCTTCAATCTTTGAAATAACACGCCCGCCCTCACTTCTGGGCTCAACTCCAGCATCTACCATATTTTTATCGCCTTCAAGTACTCTTTTAACATTCACTGAAGCTTCTTTAGACTTAAATTTACTAGCTATTTCTAAAATATAATTAAATAATAATTCTGCTCTAGAATCGGTATCAGGAAGGACCATCTCCCCATTAGAATCATATAAAGTTATATTATGTACTGAAAGAAAATGCATTGGAAGACCAAGTTGTTTCACAAGAAGAGTAGATAATGGATTACCCTTAGCAAATCCTGTTATTATTTGCGCCCCTAAATCCACAGTTGAAAGCTTATCCTTTGGGAAATCTTCTTCTGTAGGTAAGGATGTTAATTTATGAGAATAAACACGCCCCCCTAAGCGTCCTCTAGCCTCTAAAAGAACGACCTTTGGAATTTGATGATTAAATCTATTAGAAAATATTCGAAAAAGTGATTCAAGTTGTCTTGCAGATGCTAAACCCGATATACCAGCACCAACAACTACTATTGTCTTTGTTCCTACGGAGGGTGCAACCAGCGATTTAGGTATATTAATACATCCAAAGTTTATATATCCTTCTCGTACTAAAAGTTCCCAACAAACTTTTACAAGATTAAAATGACGTTCTTCATGCGCAATCCCAAGTGCTTCATACTGGTCTACATAAAGAAGTGGATTTCTAACCCAAAGCCGCAAAATAGCATTACGAATATTCAAATATGAAGTAATTTGTAAATGAGTAAGATGTGTTCTTAACAACATATGTTCTGATTCAGAAAGATGATATGGAGAGAGCCTGGATGCAATTGCCGCATTTACACAATCTCTTGTATATTCTTGGTGATTTATACCAGGAGGGATTGAGCTTTTAAGAGACGGAACTATGGTTCTATCAAATGATTCAGATACAACATATCGAACCTCGGGAACAGTCTCGTTCGACCCCTCATTCCTCTCCTCCGGAACATTTATAATATCTATTGTATTACTTGAAGATGCAACTGTAGGCATTGTACTTTGAAATCCGGGGCTAGGATCAATAATATTTTTTGGAATATTCATTCGTATTGACGATAATGAATGTGCATGTGCATGTGCATGTGAATGCGCATTCATCCCCCCTCCCAAATAATGTTGTAAATGAGGCGAAGAATGCTGTAATGTATGATGATGTGTATAACCATAATCCAAACCCTGTGAATAATATGGATGCTGGGGAGCATAAGAAGCGTACGACTGCTGCTTTTGATGTGGGTATTGGGCATATTGGGAATATCCACGTGACGACGAAGCTATTTGTTGCGGATACGCCCGAAACTGAGAATATCCTTGATTTGACCATCCAAGATTAGGGGTTGAATAATAACCCTGATGATTCTGCAGAGACTGACTCTGCTGCTGCTGAAGAAGGGTCCATAATGCCTCCTGTTCTGCAAGCGAATTCCCTAGCTGCGAATGTACACTTTCTTGAGTTAACGATTGCTCATTTGTACGCTGATAAAAACCCTTGTGATGTGAGGGATGCTGAATCTGCTGAAAAGCATTCGCGCGTATATTAGATTCATCCTCCATACTGAGGATTTTATTAATATTTGGCCCTATTTAAATAACCTGTCTTTTTAGTCTTTTTTTTGTCGTCAAAATAACTCTAAGTAAACGGACGAGAGGTTAAAAAAAAAGAGATAAGGACTTTGAGTAAAAAAAAGAAAAAAACAGAGTAATTAAAAGAAGTTTGATGGATTTTTTTTGTTTATGAAGTTAATGTTTTTATGAAAAACATAATAATAGTTTTTAAAATCATGAATCTTCAGAGTCGATCATCTTTTGGTAATGATCGAGTTCAGTAATGGGCCTCCATTCTATATAAATATGATCAATAAAACGTCGACTTAATTTTAAATGATATGGATCAAATGGAAAATAAGATTGAATATCGATATGTGTCGTCGATTTAGATGAATCGGCAGATTGTAAATAAAAAATAGAAGAAATATCAGTGGATTGCTTGTTTTGTTGAGTAATAGGGTGGCAGTACAAAAAATTGAGTTTATGTGCAATCTCGGAAAATTGAGATACAATATTTGAAGAACAGTACTAAAAATAAGCATAAGGAATGAATAATAGTAAAAAATACCTTTAGCGGGTTTAATTCTGAAGCAATTGCTCTTTGTAGTATGAATAAACTTTTAAACCATCCGGTGCCATATTCTTGAGCATCATCGTTAGTCAAATAACGCCATCGAAAACAAAAAATATAAAGAACGGATTGTACAATGAAATAAAAAATGCTAAATTTTTTAACAAAGTCTCCAGAAGATCCAGTTTCATTTTCCCATGTATCCAAAAATAGATTTATCCATGCACAAAGCATATTTACAGCATTTCTCACCATATCTTTATTAAGGCTTGCTGCTCGAGCGACAAAACTGGCTACATATACACATGATATTGATCTGGAAACATGAGAACGAGAATCATCTAATGCTCTTTCTAAAATTAACCCCAAAAACTTATTAGTATATTTTTCATTAATTTGAGATGCCCAAAATAATATAAATTGTGTATAACGCGATCGAAATGTATGAAGAATTATTGAATCAAATGCTCGAAGAAGATCTCCAAAGATAATATCCGCCAAGGATTCTGATTTACGATTTACTTCTTTAGACGATGAAAATATAGTGTCCAAATAATCAAATAAGACAACTAACATGCAATCCAATTTGTCAACCATTTCTCTAATACATGTGATCGCTTGAAAATATACATGGTTGTCGGATACATCCAAAGATTCTTCATTTTGATCGTTTTCTTCAATATTATTATAATCATTATAAGACAATGATTTATCCACATTATCATGCATTTCATTCATCACAATGCCTGTTAATTCATCAACTCCCTCATCTAGATCCTCAAGTTCTATCTGTATTTCAACCTTAAAATAGATTAGAAAAAAATAAACAATGTCCTGTATAAATAGTAATACTTACATCTATTTGTATAATTTTATCTATAATAAGCCCAAAAACCTGAGCAGATATAACAGGTGCATATTCGAGAACTCTTAATAGATTTTTAAGATAGGCGACCTGAAGTAGTGTTTTATCACTTTTATGTGGAAATTCCATTGCCAGTATAGAAAAAAGAAATGTATATGATATTGGAACTAAATCCAAAATATATTTCAAAGAAAAATGCACACGATCATAAATAAGATCATACGAAACAGGCGTTTCACCAGGTAATGATACTACTGAGCATGAATCTGTTGTTTATGTTAAACAGGAATAATAAAGAAAAAAAAAGAAAAGATAAAAGGAAAATGATAGAATAACATAAAGGATATCTCGATTATAATAAAAACTTACCTAAAGCCATGGTTTGAACCAACATTTTAATTATTAATGGAATATAGCCTGAATGAGCGCTTGCAATTGTTCCTAAAAACTGAATATAGACAGAAACAAATTCGTCATCCCTTTCAACCCAATGAATTTTCAACATATCATTAACAAGAGATTGATAATTTGAATTCAATCTAGAAGCAACATGGATCAAAGAAAACAATAATCGTTTCAATTGCACTGAAGATAGTGCCTCTGATGAACGAAAATACATAGAAAATTTTTTCCGAAGATCCTCGTACGCTTCTTTATCGCCTTTATCACATGTTTCCAATGCATTAATAATATATTTATGAACCTTATCTTCCGAAAAATCAGAGTCCCCAGAAAAAGATAAATTTTTTGAAGACTCATTTAAAGATATCATATATCTATCCTGTCTCTATATCTCTCTAAAAATTATTTATTTGAAGAGTTTGTTTATTATTAATTTTTTGTAAAGAGTGATGTAATTGCTGAAACAATTCAGAAAAAAACATATATAACATAGGAAGACAAAGAATTATATCGATAAAGAGCACTAGTTGATCCAATAAGTAAAAATCATATCTTTGAATGAATATAAACCTTTTTTTTTAGTTTTTTTTAGATTGTTAAATCCTTCGACGATAAAAT
Organism: Pneumocystis wakefieldiae; assembly: GCA_017301755.1. Taxonomy (NCBI): domain Eukaryota; kingdom Fungi; phylum Ascomycota; class Pneumocystomycetes; order Pneumocystales; family Pneumocystaceae; genus Pneumocystis; species Pneumocystis wakefieldiae. The sequence continues at coordinate 324,663 of CP054532.1, read as the reverse complement.
TTTATCACTTATTATCTTTGGGACACGCCAATATTAATCAAGATAAGATTATAAGTCGAGATTAATTAATATAAAAAGACGAATATAACCAATCTTTCTTTATCAGACGACTCAATTGATGTCGTATTTTTAGCAGCTGATTTAGAAGGTATAGTCAAAACACATTCTATCGCATTAACGCCTTTACTGAGTTTAACTTCATAAGTATTCTTTGGAAAATGTATATCAGATCGACGAGATAAAAAGACATTCGATGAAATATTAGGTGCAATTTTTAAGCTATTAATTGCTACAGTAAAATGATAAGGTTTCGACAAAAGAGATGAAGATAATGTAGGAGTAACCAAAAGCGTATGATGTGTAGCAGGAAGAATAATAGTTGAGATCTTAGAACCATAGGGAGATGATGGAAGATGAATCTGATAATGTGAAGGAATATCGAGAAAAGATGGTGTATGAAGCGTAACAAGTGAAATTAAAGGTTGTAAGCCATCTTATAAATTAAAAAAAGTAGTTTAATTATGAAATACATACCTTTCATTTCAGACCATTTCCAACATTGTTCAGATGTTTGTCGAGGACGCAAAGGAGATTGAGTTACAGTTACAATATCATGAGGATATTTTGAAAGATGAATTGGAGTTTGAGATGTTGAAGGAATCGGTGTAGCAACTAGTTTTGGAATTGGTGCCAAAGGAACAGAACGTGTTGATATTGTTGATATTGAAGTTGAAGTTGGCATTGGTGTTGATGTAGAAATTTTATTTTTTATAGTAGTAGAATCCGCTTCTTCAGTTTTGAGATTAGAACTTTTTGCTTGTGGAGAAATTGGTAATCGAATGATAGATTTGGGTGTTTCCGGAACATCAGTAGTCACTGAAGGTTTAGAACCAATCGAAAGACGTATTTTAGGCGTCGATGTTTGAGAAACATTCAATTTTACTTTTATCTATATTTTAAATTAATATTATTCTTTTCTTAACACGAAAGCATACTGGAGAAGATTCAGGTTCTTCAGAATGATCTAAGAATTCTTTTTTCTTGGAGATTCTTTTTTGAAAGAATTTAAGTAATGTTTTTGCATCATTTGAAATCTGACTTCCATCTTCATTAAAAACCATTGCATTTGCAAAAATAAGTCTTATATCATTTTCAAAATCAAGTAATCTTGAATACTGATTTTTTTTTATTTTTTTCTATAAAAAATTAGCATTTATAGATAATAAATATCATTATATGTATAAATCATACTTCTATAATATTAAAAGAGATTGGCTTTTGTATAATTTGATAATATTCAGGATATTCTTTTTTGCTAGGAATTTCAAGAAAAATATCAGAATACGTTCTTCCTCTAACAAAATCAGCTAACTTTTTTAAGAATAAACACGAACGATGAATCTTTCATAGCTTTTAATTCGGATAATATTTCTAGTGATATTTCTGAAACATTTTTTTGAGAACCTTTGTGAACTATTTTAAGTTTTTTTATTTCTTCTGGTTTATTCGGAATATTGACTTCTTCTGCCCATGTTTTAATAATTTTTCCAATTTGCTGAGCATCTTGATAAATCTGACTCTCTGTTACATTATATCGTTTTGCATTACTACATATTTGCAAAAAATCGTCTCGTATTTCATCCGTAGAATTGTAATCTTTCTTTCTAAGTTTTTCCTTTAAAAATATTAAAATGATGTTTTTATCTTTCAAAAAAATCTCTACTTTAATCGTTTCTAAAGCAATAGGCTTTTCAATTATTTCATAGTAATCAGGATATAACCTCTACAAAAGCATCCATCATTAGCCTTCTTCAATAACTAAAGATATCTGCCAGCTAACCTTGCTGGGTAACCTCATAAAATTCTCTGATATAAGCCGGCCTCTAAGACAAAGACTTAACCCAATGTTTTAAGAGAAAAAATAGACATACGTTGAATTCCTTGCTTCCTGAACCGCCTTAAAAAGACGTTGACCTTCCTCAAGTATATCTTCGATATTACATACGGTCTAAAAATACTCAACTTTAATAGTTTTTTTAGAAAAAAAAACCGTTCTGGTTCGTTTCCTTAGCCGCGATTCAACCTCGTTCTCAGCTGAACTTTCTATTTTCCGCTTATCATCCATTGAGAGACTATATATTGATTTGATCAAAAAGATGTCTAAAAAGACCAATACAAACCCAATAAAAACGCTTCAAAAACGGAATAACACTTTTCTATGCTACTTAGGACTGTTTCCCGATGCAACAGAGGGCCAAAATGCCTCCCAACCCTTAAAGTTGTAAATTTCGGTCTTTCGTATTTCCTCAGTCGATAGCGAGACCCATACCTGCTCTTAATGTGTTTTTTAAAGGAAAAAAAAATTCTAGTTTCAGCTGAAAAAGATTCAAGAAACCCTCTTAATTTTCCTTAAAAGATCTATATTCGTATAGATTTGTGTTTATTTGTGTATTTTTATTTTTGCTAATATAAGGGTGCTCTAACCGTGTCGCGACTACAGACTTATATATAATAAGGAGGTTCAGTATAAGGGGATAAATAGAGCCTGAATATGCACGAATCGCTCAAGAAACGGCCGATAAGGTACTTGACGGAGGCAGAACGGAGCCGTCTCGAGGAATTCATTGAGAATATTCACTATTCAACAAGGTAAAAAGATAAATTGAGAGTGATTGATATTGATTATCAAAATAGATATTCAGACGACACGCATGAATATAGGTTTTATTTTGTCTATATAACCAGTTCTTCTGTGAATCTGATGAAAAGAAATTGTCTAGACATGTTATTTTGCCAAAATCCATGCTGAAAGTGATTCCCAAAGATTATTTTAATCAGGAGACTGGAACGCTGAAAATTTTGCATGAAGAAGAGTGGAGGGGGCTTGGTATTACGCAGGTACACGTATTCTCTTAGTTGGTGCAGCGATTGTCTAATTGTAGAGTCTTGGGTGGCAACACTATGAAATTCACGTCCCCGAACCACATATTTTGTTATTCAAGTATATTATATATTTCTTGGGTAGAATTAACATGTATCTAGGAGAAAATATGACCAACAAGGGAAACACACACAACAACAAGTAACATAAAAATCTTCTACATTAATTTTCTGTTTTTGAATTTCAGATATTGACCTGTCTTTTATTTTTCATTTTTATCTCTAGATATAATATTTTTAAGATTCTTTTAATAAATCCTTATATTTTTATGTTTGTCTATTTTTTTCTTTTTTTGCTCTTAAAATATTAGAAATATCAAAATATATATGTATAAATCTTAAAAAATTAACCTCTCTTTTATATAGAAATTTTATTTTTAAAAAAAGACTTATAATCCTTTAAAGGACAAAAAACAGCCACTTTACCCTATAAAAGGTCATGTTTATTAAGTACAGCGGATTATTTGCTTAAAGTCCTCATAAATAAACTATAATTTATCATTAAAGACAGTACTAGTGAGGATGAAATTAGTTCAAACTGTTTCAGTAGAAATTCCTGCTTATGCACTTGGATTCTTGTCAGAATCACATATAGTGGTCGCAGGCGGGGGCGGAAATGTGAGTTCTGGGGTTGACAATCAATTTGTAATTAAAATTCATCCTCAAACTTTATTAATATAAACAAGCGTATATATTCAATTACGAAGGATGGCTTTCTTAAACTAGAAATGGTCTATGAGTTGCCGATGAAGGATGCTCCAATGTCTCTTGCAATTGACCTCTCCAATGTAAGCATGGATCTAGTTGATTGGTGCTTTAAAAAGTGATTAACGCTTAAAGAATATGATTTTGGCGGGTGTTAATGAATTGGGCGCAGCATCAGGTGGAAAAAATAACCACTTGCATTTGTTTCAATATAACCAGGAGAAGAAAACGTACTATTTATTCATATTTTTGAGAGATGGATGACAAAAATAGGATTTCTATCTTAAAAAGTATTTCAGTATTTCCACGATCATCTAGCAGTGATTGGGATAATTATCAACGCATTACGCGGTTTAATTATCGGCGAACTCTTCTAGCCATTGCTTCTGCAAATGGCTATTTTGCTTTATTAAAATATCCATCATTGAAATTATTAAACATAGTTGCTTCTATAAAACCTAAGGTTATGGATTTGGATTTTTCATTGGACGATACTAAGGTAAAATAATATGCGCATAATGAGTTTTTCTTAATTGTTAAAATAGTTAGTTTATGTTTCTTCTTCGAAATTATATACACATATACTTTCAACAAAACGCTTGATCCATGTTCAATCATTAAAAGAAGGTTCATTTCGGACAATAAGGTGGATCAATAAGAATTCATTGATCACTATAATTCATAGACATGGAAAATCTCCACTTTTACAACGCTGGGATTCTGATTTCTCTGCTGAAAATGATATTAATTCTAAAAAAACATTATGGTTTCAAACAAATGCTCGCTCTTTATATAAAACATCACGAGCAGTTACATCTATGGAGATAGCGCATAACTATGGATGTGCAATTGTTGCATGTGCAGATCTTTCTATCATTATTATTGATATTTACACTTTAACTGTAAGAAAACACTTTTCTTTATTTTTAATTTATATTTTCTAGATATTACAACGAAAAACTAAAATACATGATTTTTCAATTACTTCATTAATCATTCATCCAAAAGGAACACATATTTTTACTGCAAGTGCCGATGCACGACTTCAAGTGATTAAAGTCTCTTATAAAAAAGGATTATCAAATACTGTCTTTTTCTTATTCTTTGCGACTATTACTGGCATTCTAGCGGTTACTTCTATTATTTATCCGTCGCTCAACCAAAAATTACAGAAATATTATCCAACACTTTTTCGACTTTTAATGCAAAATTAAAGGATTTCAGTTGTTGAACAATATATTTTAAATTTTACATATGGGTTTATCTTTGTTGTGGAAAAATATTATATCTTTTTACTCTATACCTGCCTTCAATAGATTTTAGACATCGATATATCTAAAATTTGGCTAGCTATTTTTAATTCTTGATTTTTGATGATTATTCTTATTGGAAGAGCCTTCTATTTATTTTTGGGACAAATAAATATAAGCTTCTTATTCTTTGGTATTTTTATATATTTTTTAATAATATTATCTCTATGATTAATGAAATTTTAGATTTGTTAAAAATATAATTTTTTCAAGTATAAAATAAGACCATTATATATTATGATACTATTGAAATGGATTGGAATCAATCGGGAGACAAGTTCAGACACAATATCATGTCAAGAAGAATCTCTTATGACGGGTTTTATTTGTTCAGATGGTAGTGATAAACTTTTTGGTTTTGAAAATGTAAGAATAGGTTTTTTTAATAAGGAAATACTGATCTTATTTTTCTATAGTTTGGGAATACATGGTATTTTTTTAAAAAAATTTTATAAATAAATTTACATATAACAGCTATGCAAATTCAGTTCTTCAAACTCTTTATTATTCAAAACCTTTTCGTGATGGTGTGATGCGATATCCTAGACCTATTTCTGTGTTACCTAGTTTTCCGAATACTGAATCTCTTTCAAATGGTTCTGTAACACATTTAATAGAGTCATCTTTTGATTTATCTTTATCCTTTGCTTCATCTTGTTTGACTTCACATAAATCATCCTATAGCTCTCATGCGTATATGAATGGTGCAGGTCTTTATTCTACATCTTTAGATACATCATTTTCTAAAAAAAATAATTTAATGGATAATACCATGTCATTAAATAATGTTGAAACATATAAAAATAAACGTCTTATGGGGAAATTCAATGTTAATATTGATTCATCTCATTGTTCAGCATATGGAATGAGAGAATCTTTATTTACATGTGTCAGAGATATTTTCGCTAGTATTATTCAATCTCATGTTAAGGATGGAGTATGTTCTCCAACAAAATTAATTGAAGTTTTACGCCGTGAAAACAAATTCTTTCGAGGTAATTTGCATCAAGACGCTCATGAGTTTCTTAATTATCTTTTGAATGTTATACTTGAGTCTATAGAAGAGCATGATAAATTAAATACACATGCAAATGGCAATATTTCGATTAATCATGAAAGTAATTGTTCCGCCTCTGCAAAGTGGCTCCATTCGATTTTTGAAGGTGTGCTTACTAGTGAAATCCAATGTTTTACATGTGAAAGCGTATATAATAATATTATTTATATATAGTTACTTATTATTTAATAGATTACTTCTCGTAATGAATCTTTTCTTGATCTTTCTATTGATGTCAACAAAAATACATCTGTCACATCATGTCTTAATTCCTTTTTTTCTCCAGAAATACTTGCTGGAAAGAATAAATTTTATTGTGATTTTTGTGGGGATTTACAAGAAGCTGAAAAACGTATAAAGATAAAACGTCTTCCGAAGATATTGGCCTTACATTTGAAACGGTTTAGATGTATTGAGGAAAATGGGAATTATAGATTTTCTAAGCTTTTTCACACTGTTGTTTATCCCTACTATCTGAGGTTATCTAATACCACAGATGATGCAAATGATCCAGATCGTCTATATGAGCTTTATGCAGTTGTAGTTCATCTTGGAAGTGGGCCATATCATGGCCATTATGTTTCTGTGATCAAAACGGAATTAGGCTGGACATTATTTGATGACGAGCGTGTATTAGTTAGAAATTTTCTTTTTGTTTCTATATCTTTTTAATTTTGTTATTAGCCTGTTGATAAAATATTTGTTCGAAGGTTTTTTGGAGATCTCCCTGGAGAAGCTACTGCTTATGTTCTTTTCTATCAAACGGTCGATATCACTTTATAGGATGGTTTTTTGCTCATTGATCTTTAAAAAATCCTTATTCTCGACAATATCAAGCATCAATTCAGCCTTTATAGATTCATATCAATCATTTGAGTCGAGTGATTTTAATGGATGAAATCAATAATCCCGCTTTTTCTTTTATACATGTTTAATAGTCATAGTTCTCCTAAATATTCCAGATTCACCTTCTTTTTAGGGCAATTATTTAAGATTGGGCATTTTTTGGGAGATTCTCGTATCTGTCTTTTATATATAATAGATATTAAAAGTACTCATTTTAAAAATATAGGAAAATATACAACTATTTTTCTTTAAATAATTTCATTAATCATTGACAGAAATAGGCCGTATAAAAATATATTAAACTACTTATTTCTATCTATTAAACTACCTAAATTAATCTTTACAACTTTTTTATTTGCTAAGTCATTTCTGTCAAAAATTCATCCCAGCATAAGCAAATATGCCATGACCAATGTATTGATGATGATCAATGGTACTGATCTGATTAATTTTTTTAGTAAAAATAAAAATTTTACTTCTCATAAGTGTTCGAACTGCACTTATTAGATTTACAATTTTGAATTTAACTGAAGAGACTGATTGGTTTTCAAACCCATATTCTATCTTGCTTGAAAACCCAACTATTCTTGGACTTAATAATAAAATATATACAAAAAGACCTTTACTTTTTGCAAGAAATCTATCTTCTGAGAGAACTGCTATAGCGTTAACCAAAAGAAGAGAAACTAAGATTAATTAAGACTGGTAGAATTGCTTTAAGGGCTCAGGAGGTACCATAAAATAGCTTTCCAAGACCAAACATACGACATTCAAGGTATTTAAAAAAAGTGAGGTTGATCAGTGGCTATCGTAGGTATAGAGGTTAAGGACAGGTCAACGTTAAAAAATTGAAAAAAGAGAAAAATAGGCAGGAATTGTTAGAAATGGAGCTAAATGGCAAGTATTCAGCGCTTCCTGGGCTGGTAAATATATATTTCCCTTTTTTCCGGGTTAAAAAGGCCTCAGGATACGGGAAAAGACGTTTATGAAACACCAGACTTTATTGAGGATCAATGGATAGAGCCAGTAGGGGGAAAAGCAGTTAAAATGGAAGATTTTCACTATTATATATAGTCTGTCGAATTTGAAGGGGAAAAAACGCAAAATGAGGACATTAGCAATGACCGATTGAATCTTGGTCAAGCAAAAAGCCGATTTCTAAAGGAGCAGGTCGAAGCGGAGGATGTCGGTATGTCTAAATGAATGAGAGAGTATTTTTGTTGATGTGCGGTGCTTTTTGCAAGATTTTTCAGAAAGAATTAGAGGAAAAAGTAAAAAATCATATGTGACAAGAAACTTCCATGATTATGGGGTTATAGAGGAGACGATTGATGAGAAACTTGCACGCTTACGAAGGGAATTGGAGGAGGTCAGAGAAGAGTTGAAGTGCAGAAAATTTCAAGAAAATAAAAGCGAAAATGGACCGATTAATAAAAGTTTTTCAGATTTGAGTGAATTAGATTATCAAATAGCTGAGCTTGAAAATCAGACAAAAAAGAGTGCAATTGCAACTCTTTCTAGGAGACTAGAAGAACTTTCTCTTCCAGAGTCTATAAATAATAATAAAGAAATTGCAATGGAAGCAAATCAATCATTAAATCAGGTTTTTTTTCAGGAAAAGGTAAAAAAAGTCTAATGTTTTATGATTTAGCCATTAAAATATACGCTGAACTACAATCCATTGTATAAAGAAAAGCATCTTCAGCCAGATTTGTCAGAACTTGAAAACCGTTTAACAATGCTTGAAAAAACACTGGGAATTGATCATGTACATTTATATAAATTACAGGCGCCAATTTTATCAACATTGTCTTATTTAGACAAGAAGATTACTTTGTTGACATCAAATAGGGGTTATATTGATTCAATAACAAAAAAAGTTAAGGATTTAGTGGCAGAAATGGAGATTTTGCAAGAAAAAAAGATGAAAATGGATTCTGAAGCATCAGAACTGAATGCCACATCTCAAGAAAAGAAGATTGATGCTTTATATGAGAATTTGGAGATGATAGAAAGCATTTCTCCTATTCTACCAAATCTTTTAGACAGATTAAAAGCTCTGCGTATTATTCACGCTGATGCTGCCACTGTAACAACTGGACTGAAAGATTGTACACAGCGACAACACATTATTCAGGATGAAATGACTGAACTAAAGGAAACTCTTGAAAGGGTTGAGTCTACTATGAAAGAATCAAAAATAACAATTCAATCTAATATGATAGAAATTGAAAATATGGTTAAGCAGCTTGAACAAAAGGTGGATCACTTTCAAAATAAATAAAAGATATATATTATTTAAGGGATAGTATATATTTTTGTTTTTAAGGGTTTATAAACAGAGATCTGGAATAACGTAGTCGATGAAGATTCAACAAATTTCTGATTAGATAAAGGTATAGGACATTAAAGGGTTCTAATATCTGATGATTCAGTAACAAAGTATGGGCTCTGAATCATTTGAATTCTTTTTAAATCCAAATAAAAAGTTTGATTCTGATAAAATAAACAATGTCTTTGAAAATAGTGGAAATAAGAAAAGAAAGATGGGTTCATTGAACATATCTAATGATGAAAATACGTTAGAGGGAGGCAGGAGTAAGAGTGGTTTGCGTAAGTCAAGTGCTAGAGATGCAAAAAATACAAAAAACAAGAGAAAAAAAGGTTCATATGATGGAGAAAAGTCATTTTCTAGTATTAAGGAACATTTACCTGGCTTTGCAATAGGTCCGAAGTGGGGGCCAGCAGGATGGTCTAAAATGAATAAATACAAGAGTTTGAAGTGTCAGTTTATTTATATATTTATATATTTACATATTTTTAATATTCTTCAAGTACAAGATGAAAAGTTTTATGTTGGAGATTGCGTATTTATTAATAATTCTGAGGAGAAATTAGCAGATGATTTTGATTTTGATCGGTTTTGGATTGCTAAATTGCTTGAAATTCGTGCTGAAAATGGTCAAAATGTATGGGTGATGTGTCAATGGTATTATAAACCTGAAGAACTTCCTGAAGGACGAAGGTATCTCAAAGATTTTATTCTAGGCTTTGGGGGGTTGAATATTGACGTCAATTCTAGATATTATCATGGAGAAATGGAATTGATAGAATCTGATTATTATGAAATTATAGCGGCAAATACCATTTCAAGTAAGGTTATTGTCAAATTTTGGGATGAAGAAAAGGAATTTCAATTAAAAGATGATGAAGAAAACGACAATTCTGATAATAAACAAGCTTTGGATAATGCAGATGATATACCTGAATTTTATTGGAGACAGCGCTTTGGAGGGAATTCTACAAATCCTAAACTTACAGTAAATATAAGGGATAATTTGAAATGTTCTTAATGATTGTAGCGTCTAACTTCAATATGCAAATGTAAAAAATACCATAATCCGGATAAAATATTGTACGCATGTTATAGTTGCAAAAATTGGCTGCATGATGAATGTCTTCGTAAAGATCTAATTAAAAATGGTGCACCAGACGATATTGATTTCATTAATATTGATAATAAACCTTTAATAGCAAAAAGTAAAAGCACTTCCAATGAATATCAAGTGAAATGTCTTCTATGTCATTCAATTTTAATTTGATTTCAATATATCTTGAGCAGTTTTAAAGCTATATTATTATAGGGATTATGTTCCTGTAAAAAGTAAGTTTTTAAAAATACATTACATATAAAAATGAAATATTTTTTAAGTTTTATAAATTAAATATCTTTATAATTTTTATAATAAATCCTTTAAGGTTTTTAAATAGAGAATTGGATATTAACTGAGCATATGTATTTTATTTTATCTACATTTAAGAAGTTTCTATTATGATGTAATTGGATTTTATTACTTTTTTCATCTATTTAATATCTTATTAAGACGAATTAAGATATTTCTTCAAAAGATTCTTGTATATAGATTGAATATTAGAATTAAGATAACCTTTTAAAAATAATAAATATATTTCTGCAAAACTTCTAATCTAAAAGAGAATGTTTTTAGTTTTAAAGATATTTTTTAGAAATAAAACAATTAAATCAAAAATACTTATATTAATAACAGAATAAGTATATAATATATAATAATATTTAACTTATCTGTTAAAAATTATAATCCTCCTGAAATATAAAACCACTAGTTATAATATTAGATCAATTGCAGCTTCAAATTCACTATTATTAAAAATGTACCTTATCAATAGAAGGATCTTTAGGAGCAGGTGGATTATTTTCACCAGGAGGAATATCTATGTTTCCGCTTGTATAAAAGGGAGAATGCGAGACCGTAGTGTTCGTACTAATACAATTAAATTATTAAGCATTCCTAATATATATACCAATTAATTCCCCTTAAGTCAGATCCCCCAGATATAAGACGATCCCACGCTTCTGAACATTCCTGAATAACTTCCATTGCATATTTCTTGTTCTTGCATTCTCCAGAAAACGCAAAAGTGTTTTCTGGCTTTCCATCTGGGATTTTATAAATCTATATTACAAAGATAAAAAATGATTAACCCAAAGCATTCCCTTACACGAAACCATTCATTTGTGGCACGAATAAGGCCTGGAAGATATTTTTCAATGTCTTCCACATCTAAAACTGAATAAATTTCCCATTTTTACCCAAACCTTACTACCATTGAGCCTAGACTCTAGAGGATCGTTTACATCAATCACAAGGATCTTCCAGTCTGTCTCCCCTTCATCTAAAAGAGCCATTGCACCAAGAACTTTAACTTGCTTTATCTGACCGACATATCCAACAGTTTCGCCTATTTCACAAACATCAAGAGGGTCATTGTCGCCCTTGGCCTTTGTTTCTGAATGTATATGACCCGGATCTTCCCATGTCTTGTATATTTTGTTAATATTAAGAAGACTCCTAGCAAAAAACAAAGACCTGAGGAAAAGCTCTGTTTTATGAACAAATCATTAACAAATTGACCCAAAAAACAGCATGCATGATGATTACCCATAGTTCCATATCTACACCACCTCAATTAGCAGAGATCGAGGCCCCACATTCATACATATCCATGATGAGGAAAGCAATTCCTTACTACCAATTTAACTCTGTTTTTTGCACAAAAAATGGCTACTACCAAAGCGCAGCTTGCCCCTCTTAACGTCATGCTTAAGGGGATTCAATAATTCCTCTTTAGATATCTCCATTTTGGCGTTGGTCCAGCGAGGTATCTCAACAATCATATTCAAGATACTTTTCTCTGCATTGGCGTACAATGGGATGTCATGAAAGGGCGAAACAGGCACCCCGTTCTCCTCTATAAAGACCCTAAAGCCTGTGTGCTTGGTCAGCTCTGGAGGCCCTCAATTTAGCTCTTTTCATAAGATCTTGCCTGGTGTATTGGGTATGCCCACCATGCGCTGTGTATATCTGGACAAGTGGGTGCTCATTCTTCGTAGAAAGTAGGACAGATGCTTCGTCTTTCTCAGAATAAGGGCCTGGCTGTACAGTTCTGTGAGGAAGCCAGGAAAAAAATTTTGACGTTGGGTTACCAGTGGAGCTTAAAGGTTTTTATAAAAAGGGTGTGAATCAGTGTGAATTGGGCTTAAATTGAAGCGTGCAGATAGGGGGGACCTTCTGGATAAGATATACCCTTTTTTTTGGGTTAAAAAAGGGTGGTTTTTGGGTTATAAAGCAGAAAATAAGAGGAACCTTATATTTTTCTCTAAAGAGAGGGGAAAAGTCCCTTTCTTTGGGCTTTGCCAGGTCTCTGGGCATGGCACATTCAGGCAGAGTAGACTACCATGGAAAAATAGTCCTTGCGCCCATGGTAAATACACAGTTTGGGCAAAAAAGTGGAAAATAATGTGTAGGTCAGGATTGGAGAGCTGCCTACACGGCTATTGGCCTTGAAATATGGTGCAGACCTTGTCTGGGGGCCAGAGATCGTCGACAAGGCTCTTGTTGATGGAGAGATGTGTAAACGGGTGGTCAATGGTAAAGTTTAGTATATTAGAAGTATGGAGGAGTCTAAAAGGGAGAAAAATAGAAAAAAACAATTGTGTCTACTTTGTAAAGCCTAAAGAAAACAAGATCATGTATAAGATTCATGCTTTGGAGAAATCTAAATTAATTTTTCAACTTGGGTCAGCAGATCCAGAACTTGCAGTTAAAGCGGCACAATTGATAGCACAGGACGTTGCAGCAGTGGATCTTAATTGTGGGTGTCCAAAGGTACTTTGAGATGCGGTTTTTAATTTATCTTGTTTATATTTTGAAGCATTTTTCTGTTCATAGTGGGATGGGTGCAGCTTTATTGAAAAATGTTGACCGTCTGGAGAGTATATTGATAGCTCTGGTCAAGAATATTGGCATTCCTTATAACATTGGTATTAGCGCCAAGATCAGGATACTTGAAGATGTAAAAGAAACAGAGTCTTTAGTTCGAAGAATATGTGAAACAGGAATTATAGGATTGACTGTTCATTGTAGAACAATTTCTATGAGAAACAAAGAAAAGGCTATAAGGGATCAGTTAAAAATGATATCTGGGATATGTAGGAAAAAAGGTATAGCTTGTATTGCGAATGGCGATATTGTAGATAGAAAAGATGGGTTAGAAGTAATAAAAGAATGGGGAATTGACGGCGCTATGATTGCCCGTGCTGCAAAAAAGAATCCCAGTTGTTTTAGAATTGAAGGGCTTCTTTCTCAAATAGAGGTTGCCCAAGAATGGTTACGTATGGTATGATTTTGATTTACTTATTTATTATTTTTATTATAAATAGGCAATACAGACTGACAATTCATTTTCAAATACTAAATTTTGTATTTTGCAAATTCTTGATGATAAGTCAATTTCTAGAAAAACTATATTTCAGCCTTTTCAAAATGCAAAATCATTTAATGAAATGGTTAAAATTCTTGGTATGGATATATAGAATATTATTAAGCAATTATAAAAGTATTAAATATATCTGGCTTCATATTACTATACAAGCCTATAATATTTGTAATTTATATATTACAAATTATTGTATTTTATAAATATGTAATTTTATGACAATTTCTTGGAATTCTTATATTCTTTATGAAATTAAATTTATTTTATTAGTAATTGAACAGATCTCTTATTTTAAATTCTAATCTTTATAAAAAATCTTATTATATTCTAAATAAACCAAATAAATCTTCAAATTCAATTTAAATCTCAATTATTTAGATTAAAACATTAACAATCAAAGACAAAAAACATAATATTAAAAATTGAGTGACTTTCATGTATATTTATTATTTTATATCTAAAGATTATAATTAAATGAAATTATTCATAGACAATTATCAAGAATAGATAAGACTATGAAATTATATTATATAAAAAAATACAACAAGTATTAAAGCTCATCATGTAAAAATGTACCTGATATCTTTAGTAATTTAAAGATAAATGTAAAATCCTACTATTTGCAATGTTTGACTCATCAATTGTATGAAACTTTAAAAGATTTTCAGTATAATTTTCAGAAACTTTTACGGAATCTGAAACAGAAGATTTACCTATTGTAATCAATATAGATATATTAATCAAAACGATTCATCACTTTGCATTTTAATTACTTCCTTACCAATATTCTTTAATTTAGTAAAAAGCAACCAAAATGTAAAATGAACAACATTGCGTAAAAGTCTTCTATATATAATCCAGGCAATCACAGAAAGAAAAAGTATTAAAGAAAAAATAATTGAAATTCGGTCAAATTTATTTGAATATTCAAGTTCTGAAATGAGTTTTCGTGATTTTGCAAGCAAAGTATTGAATGTCAAATAGTTCTCTTGCAAAGATCGAAGAGCACTAGAAGATAACTCGAGCTCTTCTAACGTTACTGAAGATCGTGACGTTTCAGACTCCATTAATTGATGAAGTTCAACGAGCGCCGACAAAACATTCGTAGACGTATTTATTACTCTGTCCCCAGTTCTAAGGACATTTAGAAAATAGAAAAAAAAAGAAAAAAATACGAAGATTTCATATTTTCCCTTCTCTTTTGAACAAATGCTGCCCTTTCTTTTGTATCACCAAATAATTGTTCCCTATTCTTTTGAGATGCCAAATTGATATTTTTGCTTGATTTTAACAAAGCTTTTCTAAAGTCAATCCTAGCGCTGAAAAACTTAAGAATAGGACAATCATTCTGATATTTTATACATTTTTAGATCCTCCTTTAACTTGTTGCAGACTTCAAAATATCTTGATCTGACTTCTTCATTTTCAACGTCATCCAACTCAATAAAAAGGCTCTAAAAACAAAACAACGATTATCAATCCATCCCCAGAGGTCTAAATGAAATACTTCAAGTGTGATTTGAGCACGTTTTAGCTTCTCCTTGATCACCCAACCCAATTGTTCCGGATTTTCTTTAGAACTCTCGCTGGTTTTGCCAAGTTTCTCAATAGAGCTGATAATCTCTAGATAAGACCTCCGTAGGCTTCTCAATTCCTCCTCAATGAGCATCTTATCCTTATATTTCTGAGAAAGGCCTTTTTTTGACGTCCAAGGCCTGATCGTTCTGAGCCCGTAGAGGGCTTACAGACGTAAGAAAAATGCTAAGTCAGAAATTGCTAGTAATTGAGAGGTTTAAGGGACTTTATAAGAGAGATTCTAGGAAGTAATGGCACTTTCTATGGCTCTAATATGCCAATATTGTAAAAGCCCTCTTCGGTTTGAGAATTTAAAGGGAATCAATCCAGCTACATTTAACCTGCTTGTTGGTAAAAAAGAACCCAGTGCTAGAGCTTAATTGAGGGTTAAAAAGGAAGTCTTGAGGAGAAGAAACATGAATTTGATCAGGAAGACATGATTCCGTCGCTTTTTCCAGAGTCCAGAAAGATTTATTATCATGAAGCAGTAAATACATTAATAAACTCACTGGGAGAGGATCAGATGGCAGATAGAAGATCGCCAGAAGATATTTCGTATATTTTGTTCGGAGGAGGGGACTTAGAGTCATTGGATGCATCAGCATCTGGTATATTGAGCCCAGGTAATCAAATAAATGAGCTAAAGACGACCTTTGACGAGCTACCCACATTCGAGCATCTTTTCCACATCATGTCCTTTCTGTCGGATATTAGACATCCTATTTGTTCAGAATGCTGCGAAAAATTACTCAATACTATGTCCAAGCACTTTCAATATCTGAAAAATGAAAGAGATGCTTACATTGGGATTCTAAATCATATAAATAATGTCGTTCTTAGCGACGACGAAGTCGAAAAGATAAAAGTGGAGATAGGAGATGTATTTATTTCTGTATAATCAGGCGAATAATGACATTTTTTCTAGAATTTAAAAAAGGAAGCCGCTGCACTTGAAACCATTGCTCAACTTAAAAAAAAGCAGCAAGATATCGAAAAAGAAGTTAGAAAGCTCAATGAGGAATCCTTAATTCTGGATAAAGAAGAAGAAATATTTTGGAAAGAAAAAAATTCATTTTTACTTAAACTTCAAGAATTTCAAAATGAAAGAGACGCTCTTAATTTGCAATACGATTATAATATAAGACAACTCGAGGAACTAAAAGAAACAAATGTATATAAGGATATATTTTGCATTAGTCACAGTGGACAATTTGGTAATTTGATGAATTTATTTAAAAATTATTATTAATATTGAGCAAAAGGCACAATTAATGATTTAAAATTTGGATGTTTGCCGTCCTATCCTGTAAATTGGGACGAAATAAATGCAGCATGGGGGTTCATAGTGTTGTTACTTGACTCAATTGCAAAAAAATTAAATTTCAAATTTTCAGAGTAATTATTAACTTGATTTTCTCTGATAACTTTAAATAGATACAAATTAAATCCCCTGGGATCTACATCTACGATAGACAAACTCGAATTTCAGAACAATTCTTCATATCCTTGCAAGACAATTTCACTTGAACTATACCATTCCGACAACATACTAATCAAGCGTTTCTTCATGCAAAAAAAATTCGATATTGCAATGACAAGTTTTCTGCAATGTTTAAAGCAGATTGGCGACCATCTTAAGCAGACTGATCCCTCATTTAAGTTCCCTTATAAGTATGTTATGTATATATTTATATTTTTGACATTATTTTAGGATTCAAAAAGACAAAATAGGAAATGCCAACATCTGTATTTCCTTTAACCATGATGAAATATGGACTCGTTCGCTCAAATACCTCCTTACTAATCTCAAATATATGATTGCCTGCACGACTCATGATGCAACCTAAAGACACTTTTATACACAAAAGACCTGACAGATCGATTCATTAGAATTTCCTGATCACAGGGCTCGCTTTTCTCTGCGATTCTTTATTTATTCAAACACTTCTTTGTGCTGATTAACCTTCATTATTCACCATTCCTGCCCCATCGGTCAAGTGACCCGGAGGATCAAGAACCTACAAAAAAGTTGTCAACATTAATTAAATAGATATTTATGTGGAAATAAGGCTAAAGAGCACATTAATAAGAGGTAATATGCGTAAAAATGAATTCCTCATATAAATATTGACGGGTCTCCTTTTTTCAGGGAAAAAAATAGACAAGTTAATGGGTTTTTAAAGGGACTATATTTATATATGGATAAATCCCTTAATTAGTGAATAAATCATAGATTATCAGAGAATACTATCAAGAATGAACTCTACGATTCCTTCGGACAAAGTATTTTCTTTGTATAGTAATCTTTCTCTTACAAATGTATCAACAATGCCAACTCTGTCCAATACAAATTGGAATGGAAATATCCTCCTTTTTTTTGTGGCATTGGGGTTTGGGATTCTGTTCTGTAATTTGTGGCATGATCTATGAACCGGCAGGGGTTTCAGTTTTCTAATTAGTTTAGGGTCATTATTGGCATTAAATATTGTTACAGATATTCAAATACAAATCACCCAGAAACTATGGAAATCGGCAGAATTATCCCGCAAAATCAGAATTGCCAGAAAAAACTTATGACACAGGGTGAAGCGGATCAACAATTTCCTTCAATTCTTTATAAAATATGGTTATCACAACATAAACGTCAAAAACAACAATCTAATAAAACATTGTTGAATGATGAGAATAAGCAAGCAAATGACGTGGACCTGGAGTCTGATGCAAACATTGAGTCTAATAAGTATAACGAAGAAAACGCTTTTCATCAGGAAAAAACACATGAACCTGACACGTCCCAACATAATTATCCCGCGGAAAACAATCTAAACTTTCAGAATTTATATCCTTGTACAGATATCCCTTCGAATGTATTCAATAGTTCTTATCGTAATCTCAATGATGAGCATGATGATGTTACTATATCTATTCCGAATGAACAACAGAGTAAATATGAAGATGAGTATGTAAAAGAAAATGAACAGAAAAAAGATTCGTCAAGCGATTCTCCTGAAGATGCGTCTTTCAGTGATACATGTGCTATATGCCTAGATTTATTTCAAGATGATGACGAAATAAGAGTGCTTACATGTGACCATATTTACCACTCTTCGTGTATTGGTATCTACCCTTTTATTATATTTATTCAATTATTAACTACGAAATTTAGTACCATGGTTTACTACAAGACGTGCTATGTGTCCTCTTTGTAAACATGATTTTTATATCCCGAAAATACCTATTAATCCAAATATGGAAAATACTAGTAGAAATGCACCATCTTTTCCTGAGGTCCAGATTTATGAACATCGTATGCATCATCCATCTTTAGCGTTTTTTTCTACTTACGAACCTCAACGAGTTGAACAATATAGAGCTTCAACTAATAATGATTATAGAAATAATACATATAACAGAGAAGAAAATAGAAGGAGTTCTGCATATACAAGACTCTCAAGAATTCTGTTATTTAGAAGAAATAATTCTTTTATTTAGTCAAATATTGAAATATACAGTATAAATTACGCTATTACATCCGAAAATTAATTCTATTCTATATTTTTATAACATGAAACTATTTTCATGGGCTTCTATTCTAAGATTTACAATTTATAATGCTTTATGCTATAGTAAATCAACGGAACATTTATTTAAAACTCTTCAAAAATAGTATTTCCTTTTTCTAATTTAAATATATATTTCTGTTGATCAAATTATAGTTTATCTTATTCTGATTTTAAATGATTTGCATGCTTTTTGGATTTTATATATGTTGTGGCATTGTCTTATATAACTGTTTGTAGTTTAAAATTTAATAAAATAACAAATTTTAAGTATCCCTAAGTTCTGAAAATAATATAGCCAAGCCATAGGAAAGAGATACATTTTTAAATATGTAGCCTTTCATCAATATAGGTAGAAGCTGCCGCTATGGCATCATCGATTTTTTCAATATTAGTTCCTATTCCTTAAAAAATCAATAAATATGAATCAATTGTTAATTATTTTACCTTGTGCACTATCTGCTTTACCACCACTTTTACCACCAAGTATTTTGCTAACTATATTAGCCCACTCTTGGCCATTAGCATTTACATGAGCAGACTATAATGTTAAATAATATTCTTAAAAAAAATAAGAAAATACCTCTGAAACGTAACAGATGTGAGCAACATTTCCTGTTTGATTTTGATCTATTGCAAATAAATATACACTTTTATCTTTCTCATTTGTTTTAACATAATTAATAGCATTTGATAAAACTTTCATATTTGCAGATATATCAGGAATATTAATGACCAAATACGATTTATTAGGATTTTCTGAAAAATATGTTTTTATAAGATTAATTACTTTTTTTTCATCTTCCTTGTTCTTTCTTTTTTCAAATTCTAAAATATCCTTTTGAACTTTAAATAAAGCTTTATGAAATTTAGACTTTTGTATTACAGATATTACAATAGAATCCAATTCTGTTGCCATAGACTTAGAACGTTGTATTTTTTCAAAACAAATAGGCAATGATTCTAGAAAAGCTAATTTTTCTGAAAATTCATCTGCAAGTCTTAACGCCTATTATAATCAATTTATAATTAATATTAAGACTGAATCTTTCTTACTATATCTGCCTGTTGGCCTGTTAACGCAACAATTCTTCTAATTCCTTTTGAAATGCCACTTTCATCAACAATAACAAAATTTTTGATATCTGATGTTTTATTTACATGAGTACCACCACAAAATTCAATGCTATAATCTATCCATTCTGGTAAAGTAGGCGATTTTATAACTTCATTTAAATCGACACCGATAGATACAATACGAACAGGATCTGGATATGCTTCTCCAAACAAAGCACGGATTCCTCGTATTTTTTGAGCCAAATCAAGATCAATTTCTTTATAATAAAGTAAATGATCCTGTAGTATAAAGCTATTACACATATTTTCAATTTTTTCCAAATCAGATATAGAAACTTTAGAATTATATGAAAAATCAAATCGTAGTTTTTCTGCTGCAACTAAAGATCCCTTTTGATCAACAGTATCTCCAAGGATTTTTTTTAAAGAAAAATTAAGTATATGAGTTGCACTATGATTACTTCTCAGAAATTTCCTTCTTTCGAGATCCTCATATTCACAAATTACTTTATCTTCTAAGTTTAAATCACCATAATTCATATATCCTATATGTAAAACATATCCAGCATTTAACTGGGTATCTTCAACAAAAAATTCTGCACTTCCTTCAAGAATTAATTTACCAATATCACCTTCTTGACCTCCTTCTTCACCATAAAAATTAGTCTTATCTAAAATAATGATCATTCGTTCTCCTTTTTTAATATCTTTTGTAGAATTCTTAAATAATTTATCATAAAAAATAGCTTTAATATTCGAATCAATAGTTTCATGATCTAAATCTTATTAGTATAGATAATATAAAGACAAAATCGAACTATATTTATAAGAATCATCAGTATACATAATGTTCATACTTCGAAGTTCAGCAAAATCATTAGGAGTCATCTCTAAAGTTTTTAATTTTTGAAGACTATTATTATAAGATCTTCGACTAATTTCTTTAGATCTAGCTTCGGCATCTTTAAAACCTTCATAATCAATTTCCATGCCTTTTTCTTCTGCTACTAAATTTATTAAATCCACAGGAAAACCATATGTTTCATATAAGCTCCAAACATCTGTCCCACATAAAACTTTTGTACCCTTCTCCATGGTATTTTGAAGATATTTATCTAGCATTTTTTCTCCTCGTTCAAGAGTTTTTGAAAAAGACGCTTCTTCAGCATCTAAAACATCTTTTAATGTGCCAATGACTTTTCCCAACTCAGGAAAAGCGTCTATCTGAGTACCCATTAAATCTTATAGTCTTATTAAATATTATTTACCATTTGAGTAATTAATGTAGGAGCAAGTGAGGAAAAAAAATCACCAATAGGATAATTAAATTTTTTCCAAACATATCTAGCACCACGCCTTAAAATTCTTCTTAAGACATAGCCCCTTCCATCATTGCTTGGAATGCATCCATCGCATATAGAAAATGTTAAAGTCCTTAGATGATCTACAATAACACGATATGCTGTATCAATACCATCAATATCTTCAGCTCCAAATTTTCCCTGATAAGGCCTTACTCCAGTAATTTCATGTACCCTTTGAAGTAAAGGCGTAAATATATCAGTATCATAATTTGATGATTTATTTTGAAGAATTGATACAAGCCGTTCGAAACCCATACCCGTATCTACATGCTTACTAGGCAATAGATTTAGCTTACCATCTTTCTCACGATTATACTGAATAAAAACATTATTCCATATCTCTATTACGTTAAAATCATTTTTATTAACAAAGCTAGCTGCATTTCTTTTCCCAATTCTATCATAATGAATTTCTGTACAGGGTCCGCAAGGTCCTGTGTCTCCCATTTCTTTATATTTTCATAAGAACAATCATATTAAATAAATATCCTTTACATACCCCAAAAATTATCCTTCTTTGAGCCAGGTATAATATGATGTTTATCAACACCTATAGATATCCAAAGATCTCTTGTTTCTATATCAGGAAGTATCCCATTTTCTTCATCACCCTCAAAATATGTAACATATAATTGATCCATAGGCAATCCATAAACCCTTGTTAATAAATCCCATGAATATGAAATCGCTTCTTTTTTAAAATAATCACCAAAAGACCAATTTCCTTGAATAATTAACATTCATAATATTATCCCGAGACAATTTACCCAACATTTCAAAAAATGTATGATGATAACCCTCAAGAAACATTAAATAATAGGAAAAATCATGCAATAACATATACATACATCTTTTCCAACATCTTCAAGATCTAAATTATTTTTTAGAAAAATATACAAAAACATAAAAACAATACCATTGTGTTTCCCTCCTGCCCTAACAACCTTTTATAGTAATTAAAAGCCCTTTTTATTAGAAAAAAATTAAAAATCACCTTCTGAGAATTAACCGCTCTTTTTAGCTTTCCAAGAGGACTATATGGATCCACGGTACCAAGAAAGATAGATTTATACTGATTCATTCCAGCATTGGTAAAAAGAAGCGTAGGATCATTGTGTGGCACTACAGAAGAACTTGGAACAAAGGTATGATCTCTTTCTTTAAAATATGAAATAAATGTTTCGCGAATCTTTCCATTAAGAATATGATGAGAACTAGATTAAGTATACCTTCCTGCTTGGCCATTCTATGTTATTATCCATGGTCTTTGTATATTTTTTAAATCCTCCAAGTCCCAAAGGCCCCCGTTGATCCAAACAAAATTTTAAAAACCTAAGTCCAAGCAAAATAGGTAATCTTTAGAATGATCCAAACTCTATTTAAGATAAGTTAGACAAATAGTTATTAATTAATGGACTTTGAACCTACAGCTTTTAACAAGCGCAAAAGAGATGATAAGCTTATAGACGGGTTGATCGAGAACCGTAAAAAAAGGCTGCTCGAGACCTTCTCAGAATTGACCTTAAATGAAGCTATACACAAAGAAGGTATGATTCTATGATATCCGTCTAATTTATGCAATTTATATACTGATTTATTTTTAGAATTGTCTAAAGATGAAGATATGAAAAGTGAATGTTATTATGAAAAAGATGCCCATACAACAGTGATTGAAAATATTGAAGAATTTGTAGATGAAGAAGAAACAGGTTCAGAAATTAAATTAAATATTTCGTTTTTGAAGGGTATTTCTGAAAAAATTGTAAATATTCAAAATTTTATATCACAACCTCAAGGAAAAGTAACAGACCTTATTGTTTATCAATGCCCTCAATGCTGTATTTATGGTTATAATTTGCAGGAAAAAAAATGCTTTGATTGTAATCATAATCCTAAATATCATGAAGAAATAAAGTATAAAGAAATGTCGGATGAAGAGGACACATCTATGAATATAGATATATCTTGAATCATTATCTAAAAGCTTTGAAATTAATTTTGCGGAAATAGTCACCATATAAAGAAGACATCTGGCGATAAGAAAATCATACATGTTTTTACCGATCAAGCACCTTGTACCCTATGAAGATGCAACTATTTTAGATTGTCTATGAATCATTACAGGAAAAAAGGAATTGAAAGAATAGTTCAAGTTGTATCAAAAACATTTTGTGTGTTTTTTCGTTTTTTGCATCAATTTAAAATTTGAAATATACCCTATAATTTAGATTTTAGTATTTCGTAATAAAGATCTAGCTATGTGTTAAAATAGATTGTTAAATCCTTTTGGAGCTATTTTTCATCTAAAATTAATTGAAGTTAATATAAAAACAATAATTAGAGATAAGATCCTGATGAAAAACGAGATAAATCCTTTGCAAAATCCATTAATTTTTGTCTTTTTTCAAAGTTCATATAATTTCCACTAAGAAAATCCTTCTCACGATCAAACATTCGTTTTGAAGGATCATCAATCATTCCTTTATTTTTTTCAAGATGCATATCGTACAAAGAAGGACGCTTATTTTCAAACTAAAGCGCATGAGTCTTAGAGTAAAAAGAACTGGCATATAACATTTATAACATACAGAGGTTTTTTGTTTTTTTGTATCAGACATTGTTTCGGACCTTTCTTTTTCCACATTAACTTGATAAGCGGGTATTTTTGACCCAATTGCTTCTTGCTTCAGCTGTTTCTGTTTTTCTTGATAAGATTCGGTCCACGAATTCATATCTCGAGCACCAAATTCACCTAATCGAGCACTTTTTCCTGTATTAAATGTCCGCGCTTTAACGCATGTTCCGCTATTCAAATAAGATGCATCTGGAGGGACAACCATCCAATCGTCCCTCTTTTTTTCATTAGTTTTAACAGATTCTTTAGAAATTTCGCTTGATCTTTTTTCTTTAATTTTTTCAAATTCTATAATTCTTTTTTCACTTTTTTCATGATCATTCTTTAAAACAGTTATTATAGGATATATACAAGATCCTTAATTACTGAAAAATTCAAAAAATCTGAAACACTTGGTCCAATTTCATCATCATCACTTTCTACGTCTTCAGAGCTTAATATTTGGCCTGTTTTTCCCGTTTTTTCAGGAAAACCCATATCTCCCTTATTCCCATCTTTATTTTCATATTCATTTTTCTCTGAAATATCATCTGGAAGCAAAGGTCCAATAATATAAGGTTTTTTCAAATGCTCATTTAAAGCTTTGCCAGTTAAGTCATGTGATTCCTCACTAATATATGGAGTACTCCTTATATCAGCCCCTTCTAAGCTATTTTTAGGTATTAGGGTTGTATCAGAGGCTATCATAGTTGACTTTATTTTTTCTGAGGCTGGCTTATCAATCGGGACGTCTTGAACAGCCCCCTCCAACCTCCAAAAAAGTAGCAGATTCATAAATACCAGATATTAAGAGGAGAAGGCCTATAAAAGACATAAAAATAGAGAATTCTAAGCGTATTTATGTGGAATTTGATTTTACATAAGCTACCAAAAAAAACTACAAAATATCAATGTTTTTTTATGGATTTGATGGGGAGAAAAAGGGCTTAAAATTGAAAGAAATCAGAGAAAACGAGGCAAACGACACCGCCAAACGAGAGCTCAGGGACAAAATATGTGAAAATGAGTTAGATTTTTCCCAAAAAAGATCATTTTTTTCAGAAATTATTGATAAAAATAAAAAAAAAAATAATTGTAAGCAATCAACACCAATATTTCAAGAAGGGGCTTCTTATGGCTCTAAATTTAAAAAAGAGAACAAAGGAGATTATGGTTGCTGTAAAAATGTCAAAAATTCATCTCTTTTAGTACTAAAAATAAACGTTTTTAAAAAAATAAACCATAACGTTGTTTAGAACATAAAAATACATCCATCTTTTGTTGGTGATTTTGAAAACAAGTCTCAGAGATTTTTGAAAAAATCGGCATCATATTCCTCTTTTTCATTGAAAGATAATTCAAATTCATTTAAACATTCCAGAACACAATCTTTAACCTCATTATCTTCAATTAGTTTTTCTTGCTTCAATAATTCACTAGATTCTTTAGTATCAACTAGTTTTGAGGATTCTAAGGGCGGAGAAAGATCCTTTAATTTTGAAGATGCTATATGTTGGTGTAAACTAAAAGAAGTTAATTCTCAGATTTTTACAGAACTCTCAAAAGAAAAATTTGGCTTGCCTGTTTCCATATCCGTATGTATTTGTAATTTGTTGGTATTTGCTTTATATTTAATAGTATTAGATATCACATATTATTGCAATAGGAACTTCTAAAGGGCTCATACTAATATTTGATTATCGTCAAGTCCTTAGACATATTATTGGAATGGGAACAAAAGGTGAGCTAAATTTCTTTTATCATAGTATTATAATTATATTATAGCTATGGATTCTGGATCAACAACATCCATATCAATATCTGATGATTGCATGTTTGTTTGTTCAGGTCATTCTAAAGGATATATTTTTGTATGGGAGCTTAGAATACCGACCAATCCTGTGATGACTATATCTCCTGTAGTTTCTGATAATGTTCAGGATACTCATAGCAATGGTCACTTAGATAATTCAAAAATATGTCATATTGCATTTGTAAACTCTTATTATTCTATCGTGTCTTCTGATATTCATGGAATGACTTTTTATCATATTCTGAATAGGACTATTATTTCAAATTCTGTACTTTCTATTCGTCTTTCTGGGCATTATTTAACAACTTCTCCATCTTCTAAGAAATCAGATATTGTATTAGCACTTACATCGTTGTCAATGAAAAATTCTAAAAAGCCATCAGATTCAATAATTTTAATAGCAATACTTACATCACATAAAGTATAATTTCTTTTTCTTATACTAATGTTTATTAAACTTTAGTTATCTATTATTTCTACGACTCCTGTTGTTAAAACACAATTCATAATGACAAAACCTAAATCTCTGAAAATAAGTGAATATACATTGGGAACATTAAGTTGGTTTTCCTGCGAAAAATTTAAGAAAAATGATATTGAAAATACTGATATAAACAAAAATAAGATCAGATTGCTATGTTCACGAGAAAATAATCTATTTGTTCTTGAAATAAGAAAGAAAATTTCCAAACATAGTAATCCTAAAGATAATTTACCCTTATCATTTAAAATAATATCTGAATGGAAAGAAAGAGAACCAATTCTTGCTTCACAATGGTTTAACATGACAGTAAATGAATATACTAATTATATAATATATACTCAATATGACTAGATATTAGTTATTTTATCGATATCTCAAGAAATCTTTATAATAAATGTAGAAACTATGGAATCTTTTTTCTCTTGTAATATTTCATCAAAAGGTTTGTTAGTTATGGATCCATTTAAAGATGAATTGATTCAAAATAAAATGGCTGACGAATCATCTGAAAGAAATTTAATGATTTCTACTTTGTTTTGTCAGAGTTTTTTTATATTTAAAAAGAAATTCTTTTTATTGGTTTAATTAGTTTAATTTTATAATAAACTTCAACTAATATATTTTATAGTGCAAGGATGGCGTTTTTGTAGGTATTTTACCGAATTGGGAACATAAATTGTCTTTAGTTATTGGTTCAAAAGACTTTATAAAAGCTATTTCTCTAATGAATTTATATTATAAAGGAAATTGTGACAAAATAATTCTTGGACTTCCATTAGATAATGATTTGCGTCACGAATTGCTTGAGGAAAAACTATTAAAAACAATTGATACTTCTTTAGAGATAATATTAGATGAAAATTCTTCTACTTCAAAAAATGATATAATTTCAAATAGGCAAATTAAAAAAAAATTGGCATCTGTATGCATTGAAGCATGCATAAATATGAAGATAACTGATTTCCTCTTTAATGATATATATGATAGATTTAAAAAAACAAAAAACGATCAAATATTTTTGGAATCTTTAGAAACATTTATTATGATATCAGATCTTAAAATCATACATCCTAATGTTATGAAAGATATGGTATCAGCTTTATTAAAAGAAAAGCTATATTTGCGTCTTAAAGATATTATATTTAAAGTTGATTTCATTTCTCTTGATATTGAAGAAATTTTGAAAATTTGTCACAAAGAAGAGCTATATGACATCTTAATATATATCTGGACTCAGGTTTTTAATGATTTTATAACACCTATTATGCATTTTTTGGGCTTAATTGTTTTTTTTTTAAAAAACAAAAATATTCAAGCAAATCAAAAACAAGAAAATAAATTATTTTCTGAGGATATAAATGTTTTAACTTCTCAGATTAACGAACTTTTTTTATACTTGTCACATTCATTACTTGGGCGTATTTATCCTATAGGATTGGATATGAACAAAAATATTTCATTCCTTGCTAAATCATCTATTTATTGGTTTATTTTTTCTGGTACAAATATTATATGGCCAAAAAACAATGGGATCTTGATTAAATTTAATGCTGATCATTCTCAAGAACTTACATTTCCTTACTTACGACTTATTTTGAATTATAATGCTCAAGTTTTTCTATCACTATTGGATCGTGTTTTTGAGGATAATTTTCTAAATGAAATTGATAATAATTTTGAGTTTTCAAACTTTTCAGAAATAAAAATTACCAGGCAACTAATTATTAATATTCTTTTAGAAATAATGCAAGAAGAAGCATATTCTCAAAGTATTATTTATCTTTATATTTTTATTGCTAGTTCTGTTTCTAAGTATCGACAATTTATACTACTTTCAGGTTCTGTTCTTGAAGAAATTCTTATTGAACTTGCTAAAAAATCTTATCAAGACATTTCAGATCAATGCCAGTCATCAATTAATTATATTTTATCAATTTATAGGCCTAATGACATTGATTATTTAATTAATTTATATGAAAAGGTTGGATTTTATAAAGTATTGAAATTTATTTATAAACAAGAAAAAATGTTTTTGGAACTACTCAAAATTCATATGAAAAATAAAAATGAGTCAAACGAATTGTTCAAATGCATTAATGAACTTTTTGAGCTTCAAAATCAATCAAAAAACAAAAAGACGTTAAAAATTCATAAAATTATCCTCGAATATAGTGAAGAAATATGCTCTATAGATGTTACCAGTTTTTTTCTAATTGTAGACAAGTATTTACCGGAATTGCATCTTGAAATTCTTAAAAAGCTCAAGATTCCAATTATTCAGTATAATTACTTAAAATGCATATTTAATTCTTCAGAGCTTTTGATTAATAAGGAAAATGTTTTTTCTAAAGGTGATAATATTGCTTTAAATGATCGGAATAATAATAAATTATGGATAACTAAAGATATACTAGAATTGTTTATTAATTTTCTTTGCAGCTTTGAAATTGAAAAAGTAACAGATTATATAAAAACTTTAAATATTAATAATATAGACATCGATAATGTCATATTAATATTAGAAAATTACAAGATGATTGATGCTATAGTTTATTTATTATCTTTACAAGGGAAAAATATTATTGCATTCGAAAAAATTTTAGAATATATTACAGAATCTATGTTGGAAATAGACATGTCTTTAAAAATTGAAACACATATAAATGATATGAATGGATTGGATTTAAATCATATTAAAAAACAACTTGAGAATGTTGAAAAAAATATTATTACTGGAATATGTCTTTACGAACAATATTTCTTTGAAATAAATTCTAAGAAGGATCAAGATTTTCAGGATTCCATGAATACATTTGATTTATCATCGTTAAATGGCAAATTTCAATGGATTAAACTTTTAGAAGTTATAATTAAAATATCTCAAATTATGTTAACGAAACTTTCTAAACAGTCTTTAAAAATGTCGTCAGAAAGTATATCATATGATCTAACTCAAAATGAATCTATATTGAAAATATCTAATATTTCAAAAAAAATTGAAACATTTATGCAAAATTCAGTAAAAAATATATTCACTTCTTTGTATAATTTAACATCATTATCGAATTCTCACATAATCATATTTCTTCATGTTTTAGAGCAATTTTTTGAAGTTATAGCTTCTTTGTCTCTACCATTACTGGAATTTAAGGAATTATTGATAAATATTTTTAAAAATTATAAATATGACGAAAGATTACTTAATATTATTAATAACATTTTGGATCAAGATTTATTTAAGCTTATGAAATATGAAAAGCAAATTAAAAAAAAGGGATGTAAAGTTCAATTTAATAATTGTGGAGTATGTGAGAAAGACATATGGAATCCTGAAGATACAATTGGTTTTTTGTATTCTTTGAAAGAAAATGAGCAACGTGAGGAAGCAATTGACGTGAAACAAGAACATTCTTTCTCTTTAATTAAAAAAGAAGATAATTTTATTCCATCTTTTGAAGAGAAAAAGACAACAAGAAAAAAAACGATGCATATTAAACAGAAGTCTACTAATTTATTTGAATATAAAAATTTATTTATTGAAAACGAAACATTTCCAAAAATTATCATATTCATGTGTGGTCATAATTATCATGAAAATTGTTTTTATAATATTCAAAAGAGAAAGGATTTTACTTGTATTCTTTGCGGAACTGATTGAAATAATAAAGAAATAACAAATTATATTAACATACTCAATCATATCAAAAAGCTATTTATATATTAATTAAATAGTAATTATATAAGAATTATATGAATACTAATGCTATCATAAATAGTACATTATAACTGCTAATTTAAAAGATATTTAAAATATCATTTTTTTGACTTAGGATAGGCTTTTGATGAAAGAAATCTTTGGATTTCATTACTAGGAGACCTATAAGCTTTGACATCTAATGGACTATCTGTCATTGTCAGACGAAGATCTCCATATTGGCTTTGATCATATTCCTCATAGATGCTTCTATATCTTTTCGATTGATATTCAGGCAAACGTTCCAATTGTGGCGATATATATTTAATAGTCGGATGATAATTGCCTTCTGAGTTACCGTCACGGCTGTATGTAAGATTCGAGCTTGACGTGCTTGAATAAAATTCGTCAGAATTATCCGGATAATGAGAAGTTCTAAAGATATTAGTTAAATAATGTTTAACTATACAGAAAAAATTGACCTTTCATTACTATTGTATTGTCCAGATAAATTGCTTGAATTATTTGGAGTGGAATATTCATATTCTGTTTCCTGATCATATGATTCATCATAAGACCTAGAAGTGCGAGTAGGTGCATATGTACTGGCTCCAGAATATTTATGTTTCATCCTATATAGTCAATAAATCGCGCGAAAATAAAAAGGATAATTTACATTGGATACATATAGCTGCTTTGACTGGTGATGCTGTTAGTTCTCTGGTCGCCTTTTTTCAAACATTAGAAATCTTATAGTTTGAAACAATTATACCAAATTTATTTCTATAAATGGCCTCTTCAAACCCCATAATTGTTTGAAGAGGTCGTTCTGTTCTGCTCCTTGTTGGATTACTTCTATCTGGATCTGAAATTATATATCCTCTGGTATCTATAGGAGCATATGAAGAATAATAATTCTGGGAAAGCTGCCAAGGCTCTTCTTCCGACTCAAACATCAACATTTTCATACTATCTTCATAGCTTCTATAGGATTGCTTCCAATAGTCCTTTTTATCTGGCAATGCCTTTATTTCAAGCAAAGGTTCTCTTGATTTTAAAATTGGTGATTTCTTTGATTGCTTTTTTTTTAAAAAAAGCATTTTTTCCGACAAAAAAACTATACACTTACAATCTGAGGAACTTCAATTTGTCTGTCAACTCCTTATTTCTCTGGGTTATTACATCAAACACGTTTCTTTATCAATATATATATAATGATAATCTTTTTATCTGTAAAAGGCTTAAAAATTGTCAAAAAAAGTTCAGAAAAAAAGGAACATATAAAAGAACCCTCCGAATAAGACTAATCTATAAATATTATGGGGCTTCTACTTGAATTAAGGGCTGATATAAAGATCTTAGAAAATATGAGGTTATAAATTTTATATTGGTTACCACAGCAACCTATTTATCGCGATTCCTCGACTTTTAACTATACAGAAAAATATGGAGAAACCAGCAGACATAGATCCTCGCCATCCTATAGTATTTTTTGATATTTCTATTGGGAGCCAGCCTCAGGGACGTATTAGGTTTGAATTGTTTTCAACAACTCTTCCAAAGTATTTTTTTAATATTTTTTTTAAGAAATGTTAATATGGGTTGAATAGAACAGCAGAAAATTTTAGGTTTAAGAGGGTATTTCTTCTATTTTCTCCTAATATGAGAGCTAGACAGTTTTGTACTGGTGAGTCAAGGGGCTTAAATGGTCGTCCACAAGGATATAAGGGCTCTATTTTTCATCGGTAAAAAATCAGCCTTTTTAATCCAAAAAATCCCATTAATTGAGGTTATTAGCGTAATAAAGAACTTTATGGTTCAAGGGGGAGATTTTATTTATGTTTGTTTTTTTTTGGGTTGGGAATAAAGTGACGTTTTTTCTTATTTGTAGGGAAACGGAACTGGAAGTGCATCTATTTATGGGTCTCAAACGTTTCCAGATGAATCATTTGGTTAATATCTGCCTTTTTATTACTTTTTCTATGAAATTTATGTATTTTTTTTAGTCCATAAACATGATGCACCTGGATTGCTATCAATGGCTAATTCTGGCCCTAATACAAATGGATGTCAGTTTTTTATTCTTACAAAACCAGCGCCATGGCTCGATGGGAAACACTGTGTTTTTGGACGAGTTATTCATGGATTTACAATTTTAACAAAAATGGAAAACGTAGCAACAACAGGATCAAGTAATACACCTAAAATTCCTATTGTTATTACAGGTAATATGTGACTATATTTATAAATAGATTATAAACTCAATTTATTAGAATGCGGAGAAATGTAATTTATAAAATCTATAAAATATGTCCCATTAAATAAAAAAACGCTGAAAAGTGATCATTTAAAACTCATTAAACATGTTCAATGCAATATTATGTTTTCCTAATGGTATCTATATTTGTTAATATAACGCCAAGATTTTCATTTCCAGTATTATATCTAGATAGTTTTAATTTCAAAAAATGTACTCTTTTTACTTACAAAAGTGTAATTGTCCATATAATTGCAAATATAAAGAAAAATGTTGACTATATTTTTTTGTTAGATTTGATTTTGAAATTATATAAAGAAATGTACCCAAAAAAACATTTGAAATTCAAAACTAATATCTCTTTTTTGACATAAATTTCCAGACCAATAAAAGACCTTCTTCCCGTTCTCTGTAGTATTCGTAAATGTTGGAAAGCATCGACATGTATAGCATTTTTCTTGCTCCAAATACTTTTCACAGTTTCCATGACTTGAACAATAATTTGTCAGCTTTTCACAGTCTGCTTTACTACTAAAACAATGAGGATAAATATTTCTAAGCCCTTTTAAAGTTGGAGCAGAATGATCATCCCCAAATACATTCTGAATTTCTGCACGACGTAATAAAGCATTTCTAATAACAGGTTTAGGTGGCAATAAAAGAACAATGAATGTAGTATTTGGCATCCTTTTTGAAATATCACTAAGAATAAGGCTAGCAGCCTCTGCTGCTGCCGTATACTGCCTTGAAAAAATGCCATATTGATGATATAAAACTTCCAAACTAGATAAATAAGCCGATATTAATCTGCTTGTGGAAAACTCTGAACTATTTGATAATGCCTTTGTAAAACTATCAAGAGAAAGAATTTCTGACAAAAAACAACGATCTTCTTTATGCTGTAAATTGAAAACACCATTAAATTTTTTATCAAATGTATCTTCAAAGACCTCCAAAGATGGAGCATGTTGAACCTGATCATGTATCCCCTAAGAACATAAATAATATTAAATATAGAGCCTTTTTAGTACCAATATAGGTGGTATTAAATATAAACCTCCTCCATACATATTTGCATATAAACGTTCCACAGCTAGACCTGTCAATTCATTAAACTGATTCAGCAACCGTTTAATGAGGTAATTGTAGGCCTCAGAACTAGGCGAATTCTCAATTGTAAAGAGAGGATGTTGTTTATAAAACATTTTATAATCTATAACCCCGGCCAATGTAATCATCATAAGATTCTCCGTGTCCGCCCATAAAATCTCTTCATTCAGCATCTCTCTCTTGTCCAGTATCTTAGCTGATTGGCCCTGAAACCCAAGCTTATGGAACCTTGAGACGCCTAACATATGTGCCAAGACTTGCCTGGCCTAAAATCATCATTTTTAAGGCTTTTTAACGGAAAAAAAGAACCTCCTCAGGCGTAAGAGACTCTGAATATTGTGAATAATGGCTTTCTGAATACTTATGTGGCAAAATCTTATAAACTATGGCAATTTTTTTGTCAGCTGCAACATCTACCTTAAAATTAGCCATTTTTTCCCGGAAAAAAAGGGTATATATTGATTACCTGTGACAAATAAGACTATTCCATTCAGAATTATAAAAAAAACGGTCTTTATCCACATATTTAAGGCCTTATTTAAGGTCCTTTTTTATGGCATAAAAAATCTAAGTCAGAGGGTCGATAAATAAATTAAATAATTATATAAGAATAAAGATAGAGAGTTGTTGTAAATATTTATTTGATTAGAAAATAATATAGAATTTATATAATTGTTTGAGAAAGAGGAGATTGCTTAACTGAATAAGATGTAATTGAATCAAGACCACGAAAAGGCGAGTTAGTTTCGGGTACTTTTAGTCGAATATTAGAGTATTCTTGTGATGCTTTTTCAAGAGATTCTTTTATAGTTGCTTCTTTTTTGAAAATGTCCTCTTTTTCTGAAATTAGAGATTTAATTTGTGATAACATAAGGTCTTTTTCAGATTTCATAGAAGAAAGTATTGTTTTCAAACGATTTATCGAGTTTTCAAATGTTTCTATTTTCATGGGAGTTGGTTCGTGTTTCTTTAATGGCGATAAATTCATATTTATACGCTTTGGGCCATATACGCCTTTGCGTATTTGAGTTTCCTCCCATTTAGATGATTCTTCTTCTGAAGTGTCTTGTTCAATATCACTGTTTTGACTTTTTTCAATAATTAATATTATTATAAAAAAATAACTGTAATACTAACTTATTTTCAATAGAATTCTTCATTTCAATATATTTCTGCCTATCTTGGACTTTTTTTAGATCTTTAGAAAGTACAATTTTATCGTCTACATATTCTCTTATTCCTTCTAGCAATTTTTAGTTTGTATTGTGACAACAATTCATAAATTACCATCAATACCATCATTATCAAATACGTCATCTTCACGTTGTAGTCGTGATTCATTTGATTTTGAATATAAAATTATTTGATCATCATCTTCCAAGGGAATATAAACATCATTTAATCTATTTTGTTCTCTCTTTTCTGCACGCCTTTCTTTTAAAGCTTTAACGATTCCTTGATCTAAGATCTTTGGAACCTTATCAGAATGTGATGAATCTTTTTCCGTTATATGTAAATTGTCAATATCAACATTTTCTTTATACAAATTACAAAATTCCTTAGGTGTGGATGATGTAGATAGCCGAAGTTTAGATAAATAATCCGAATTGTATTTTGGAGTTACTTGTGATGTTTTTTCATGAGATTCTAAAACCTTATGACTATTTTGTCAAAAAAAAACACAGATATAAAGAAAATAAGATACATAAGAGGAGACCCTTTGATTCTCTGTTCTTCTCTAAAATCCTGTCTAAGATGATTTTTTTTTTTTGCAAAATCTTCTTTATCTTGTTCATCTTCCTATATAAAAATTAGCCAGTTTTTACAGGAATATTCATATCATCTCTTTCCTCAAAACCAAAGCTTAAGCGCAAGTTTCTAGACTCTTTTCTTGGATTTTTTCCAAGAAGCTTAGAATTCGAATCTTGCGAGTTGGATTTTTCTTGGTCAGATTGTATATTGGAAAAAGAGCATGAAATAGGTGTTTCAGGGCCCTCAGTATCCTCGTCCTGAGTAAGAATTCTCGTTGTTCTCCCCTTTAACCGGCGTATCTGAAAATCCATCTTTTTTTGATGTTGCTTGGTTGCTGTGGTTACTCGTCCTGTGAGAGGTGTCATGGCAACAGTTGCTGAGGTAACCAGAGCAGAAAGGAAGCTTCTCTATAAATATGAAAGGCTATGAAAACATAAAACTGGTTGCTTATGACTCGGAAAGTGAAGAAATACATGAATATACGGGTAGCAATGTGCCTCCTTTGCCAGGTTTTTTTTTGGATTTATATAAAGGTCTTTTGAGGGTTATATCTATAAATATATATTGAGATAAATTAGTTAAGCCAAGGCAAGGCAATGAGCCAGAATTTCATGAGGGTAGGACAAGAACACATCCACATGTTGCTGGTATCTGGCCATGCCATATTTATATTGATTGTAATATTTTTTTCAAAGATGATTTTATATTTTAAAATATATAAGTAATGCCTAATGAGGGGTTGCAAATTCTTTTAAAAAAAATACAAGAATCTTTTAGAATAGAGGGTATAGAATTCAAATCATTAATTGAAAATGATCTGGGAATGCCTTTACCGCTACATGTTAGTTTATCTAGGCCGCTTATGTTAGGATCAGATGTAATCAATGAATTTAAAAATGTAGTAAAAACAAAAGTTGTATTCAAAAGGTATGATTTCTTTTATTTTAATCTGTTGTTAAATTGTTTTGACTTTGTATTTTTTTAACAGTTTTGATATTAAATTTTCAAATATAGCAATTTTTAGAAATGAAGATACTAGTAGAACATTTCTTGTTGTTATGGTTGAAACAGGAAAGGAAATTGTATATTTTTAATATAATAAATTTTTATGTTAATTTTGAAAAGCTACAAACTATTCTACAGGTAGTCGATTCAATTGTAGAAAAATATGGTTGCCAAACGTTTTATCAGGAAAATAAAGAGCATTGATCTAGTATTCAATCTAATTGTTGTTTTAGAGTTCAAAATTTCATGTATCCATTGCTTGGTGTTTAAGTCATATTATAATTCATAAAACTATTATAAATCGATTAAATAATGAATACGCTGGGTTATTATCTATACATAAATTGCATGTTAATCAATTCAAAATTAAAATAGGGAATACCATTCATTCAGTACCTTCCATATCATAGATATATTTTTGTGAATTCAGTAACAATGGTTATTCATGGATAGACAGAATTTATAAATGGAAATTCTTAAACCCTGAAAAAGTCATATTGTGCTTTATATTTTTAGCATTTTAATATTTTATATCGAGACATATATCTTTAAACTAATGATTATTTTGAAGATGCTTTTTAAAGTGCCGGAGCTATGTATTTAAATGAAATCTTTTCATTTTTGTATCTGAAATCCTTAAAAATATAATATTTATTTTATATATTAATGAATCCCCCGGATATTCTGTCTGCTTAATGCCTTAATAATATGATTAAGCGAATATTTTGATCTCTTTATATGATTAAATCATTTAAAGACTATCTACGCCGGTTTTTTGAATATACTACTATAATGCAGTTTTTTTAAAAAAATAATTTACGGACTTGTCTTGTTTTTTTTATTGATATCATGTACTAGTTCTTCCTCAACATTACGCTTTTCCTGTAAAATTTTATCATCAACTAATTTAATAACACCTTTAGATGTATTTTTTCTAGCTTCTCCATGTATAATAACATATTTAGCCTCTTTTCCTATAGCATCTCTTCCCTTTTCTTGACTCAATCCCCAAAATGTTGAAAGATTGATTATATCATATCCACTTCTACAATACATTAAGCTTGATGCTTCACTAGATATAACAATTCCCTTTCCACGTGTTGCACGTATTAGTGCCGATGCATTGCTGATCAAGTTTTTTCGGCAATTAATATCAGATATCCCCGATCCATAGCAAATCTCAAGCCTGATCCCTCGTGCAATAGCAATACTCACTGTTGAATGTTTGATATAAAATGGAAGTCGCTGAGACATATCAAGAGATATTATATCCACATCCATAGATACACAAGCATGTTGAAACATCTTCTCATTCATCGGTCTTACTGCTAGAATATCAAATGTATCTGTAGCTGAATACTATCTTTGATTAAAAAAGCCCAATTCTTTAAAATATCTCTACTAAATTGTAATTCTGAGACGCCTCCTCAAGGACAAGTGTAACCCTTGACAGAATACGAAGAGATTTGTGAGATTCAAGGACATCCGGTCGAATTGGATTAGTCTGTTTGTTTTTTAACGCTTTTTGCCAATATTTGCTTGTTTTATACTATTTTTTTCCCAATTTTTCCATAAACCACATAATTCAAAGCAATAGTAGTGTATCCAACTGCTTAACCATCAGTTTTTCCTGCTAAAACCCGCCAAAATAGAGAAACGTTCTGCCAAAAAAGCAATCATTTTTTTCATTTCTATTTCAGAAACTCCCGAGCCATGCCAAAGGACATTGAGATCATACATAGCGAATTCTAACCTCCCATATAATCCTCTGAGACCCGTATACGCTCTTAACCTATTATTTTCTGACGATCGGTCAAAATTTTAATAAGCTCTATAAAAAAGTATAATCTCTGACTTGTCTTAATACTTTTCTAATACTTGTTAGGAAGCGTCTTAAGCCGAGAATTACTGCTATTTTCTGGCTTGAGGAAAAAGATTGCTCAAAAATAGCCTGTAAATGACAGAGTTTTGATTAAAAACAATTATATTGGAAAAAGTTATTAAATACTAGAAACCACCACATTTGTCCCTTAAAGGCTGATAGAGGATGTCTATTGCAAGACAGTATGCCAATGTCAATGAAAATATGCAAAGGTACACTAAGAAATAGTCAAAAAAGGGTTAACAGGAGCTTTTTTAGATCGTATTGGGATTATGATAATCTGCAGATTCAGTGGGGGTAGGCACTTGTTTTAGTGGTTGTATTGATTTTATTGAATGTTTAGAGTGCAGGACAACTATGAAGTGTGTATATTTTTTTAAGATGTATTGTTCATGTTTTAGGTTGTGAAAAAGGTTGGACGGGGGAAATATTCAGAGGTCTTTGAGGGCTATAATGTCTCTAGCAACGAGAAGTGTATTATAAAGGTTCTTAAGCCGGTCAAGAAAAAGAAAATTAAAAGGGAAATTAAAATTTTGCAAAATTTAGCAGGCGGATCAAATGTGATTGCTTTGTTAGATGTTGTACGTGATCCGCAGGTAATCAGAATCTGGGTTTGTTTTTTTATTTTTTCTCATGAGGCAGAGTAAAACACCTTCATTAATATTTGAATATGTCAATAATACAGATTTTCGAAATCTTTATCCACGTTTTCAAGATTATGATGTTAGATATTATATATATGAACTATTAAAAGTGAGAGGGCGCTGTAGAATAGCAAATATTTATGTATTTTAGGCCCTTGATTTTTGTCACTCAAAAGGTATTATGCATAGGGATGTGAAACCACATAACGTAATGATTGATCATGAAAAAAGACAGGTTATTTATGAATTTTTAAAAGAAAATCGAATTGATTTTTTTAGCTTCGTTTAATTGATTGGGGTCTTGCTGAATTTTATCATCCAGGGACCGAGTATAACGTTCGTGTTGCTTCAAGATATTTTAAAGGTCCAGAACTTTTAGTCGATTTTCAGGAATATGATTATAGTCTAGACATGTGGAGTTTAGGTGCTATGTTTGCATCTATAATATTTAGAAAAGAACCATTTTTTCATGGGTATTATAAATATTTTTAAAAAGAGTATTTAATTTTTATAGATCAGATAATTATGATCAATTGGTTAAAATTGCAAAGGTTTTAGGAACAGATAAGCTCTATGCATATTTAGATAAATACGATATCGAATTAGACTCTCAATATGACGACATTCTTGGAAAGTATATATGACATTTAAAATAATGCTTTAAATTTAGATAAAATAGATATCCCAGAAAACCATGGCAGAAGTTTATAACACAGGAAAACCAAAAATACATTTCTCCTGAAGCAATTGATTTTTTAGATAATCTATTACGTTACGATCATCAGGTAAACAACCTATTAAAATTATATGAATTAATTTATAGGAACGTTTGACTCCTCAAGAAGCAATGAATCACCCATACTTTGAACCGGTTCGAAGGAAGGAACAAAATGGTTAAGGCTATATTTTTCATTTTTGTTATTCATAAAATATAGCTTTAATAAATTATAATAGTTATACTATCATTTGTTCAAGAAGCTGACTCGATATCCTGTTTATCTTACATATCTAATTTATTTTTAAAATAAAAGTAGTTCATTTTTGTTTCTTTTATTAAGAATAAAATTGTTTTTATATTTTTCTATATAAGCTCCATATCCCTTAAATTTTTGACTTAAAAATATATGAGTTTTGAAGAAAATCTTACCTTAGAAGCTTCCTTAGACAGGAATCAAAAAGATTTAGAGAAATGTATATGATAAACATTTTTAGGCAGGTTTAATGATATTATAGTTAAAGAAGAGCTAGAAAAAAGGATAAAAGATGAAGATAAAGTAGAATTTATACTTTAAATCTATTTATATGTGGAACTTTATTGATAGACATAAGGAAGATTTGAATGAGAAGCAAAAAAGAAAGAAAAAACATGATTTTTCAATTGAACAAGAGTATAAGGAGATTACGCCCTTAGGACACAAGAAAAGTACAATACAGCTAGTCATTATAGCCTATAACCATTGTAGTTCTTCAAAGTTTAGAGCTACCAGCATTGAAAAATTATAATCCGGTTGCTGTTGAGTCAGCTTGGTATGAATGGTGGGTCCAGGAGGGGCTTCATTTGCCTGAATTTGGGCAAGATGGAAATTGTAAACCTGAGGGAGTCTTTGTTATACCTATTCCTCCGCCAAATATTACGGGTATTCTTCATATTGGACATGCGCTTACAGTTTCTATTCAAGATTCTCTTGTTAGATGGTATTTTAAAGGAAGAGTGGGGGAAATGGTTAAATGTGTGA
This sequence comes from Pneumocystis wakefieldiae, assembly GCA_017301755.1. NCBI lineage: Eukaryota > Fungi > Ascomycota > Pneumocystomycetes > Pneumocystales > Pneumocystaceae > Pneumocystis > Pneumocystis wakefieldiae. The sequence continues at coordinate 284,422 of CP054532.1, read as the reverse complement.
TAGGCAACGTATGAAGAATAAGACTGTTCTTTTTTTGCCCGGATTTGATCATGCAGGATTGAGTACACAGAGTGTTGTGGAAAAAAAGCTATGGACGCAAGAAAAGAAGACAAGAAATGATTTTTCTAGAGAGAATTTTATAGATCTCGTTGTTGAATGGAAAGAAGAGTCATTATATTATCTTATTGTGTTTATAATTAATAAATCTAGATATTCTTCCAAAATAAAAAATCAATTGATGCGTTTAGGGGGATCTTATGACTGGTCTCGTGAAGCTTATACTATTGATGAGGTTATTTTTGGTATATTTCTTTTTAAAATTAACTTTATTTTTAGAATTTGTCAAATGCTGTGCTTGAACACTTTGTACGATTACATGAAGATGGAATTATATATAGAGCTAACAAGATTGTCAATTGGTGTACCTATTTAAATACTACATTATCAAATTTAGAGGTATATTATATTTTATGAGTAATTTTTTAATTTTTGTAGGTTAATCAAATTGAACTTTCTGGTTCTACATTATTAGATGTTCCTGGTTATGATAAACCTGTAGAATTTGGAACATTGACTTATTTTTCATATGAAATATATGGATCAAGTAAGGGATTAAATATTATAATATACATATTATTTAATAGATCAGATGAAAGAATTGTTGTAGCAACTACTCGTCCTGAAACAATACTAGGTGATACGGCTATTGCAGTTCATCCAGATGATCAGCGTTATAAACGGTTTCATGGAAAAATGGCTAAACATCCTTTTGTTGACCGTTTATTGCCTATAATTGTAGATAAAATTTCTGTGGATATGACGTTTGGAACAGGTGCTGTAAAAATCACTCCAGCTCATGATATAAATGATTATGAAGTTGGGAAACGGCATAATTTGAATTTTATTAATATATTAAATCCTGATGGGACAATGAATGAAAACGCAGGTTGTTGGAAGGTAGGATATTGTATTTTCATTTTATAATTTAATTTATATTAGGGAATGAAAAGATATGATGTTCGTGTGTCAATTGTTGAAAAACTTAAAGAAAAAGGACTATTTGTTGAAACTAAAGATAATCCTATGATTGTTCCTATTTGTAGTAAATCAAAAGATGTTATAGAACCAGTAATAAAGCCTCAATGGTGGGTAGATCAAAAAGCAATGTCAATTGATGCAATAAATGTATATATAAGATGGTTATATTAAATGTTTTAATTATTTTAGGCTGTTAAAAATGGGGAAATAAAGATAAATCCTAAGACATCAGAACGTGATTTTTATCGTTGGATGGAGAATGTTCAAGATTGGTGTATTTCACGTCAACTCTGGTGGGGTCATAGAATTCCTGCTTATTTTGTTAGAATTGAAGGAAAAGATCAAGACTCTTCTGATAATAAATGGTGGGTTTCTGGGCAAAATAAAGAAATTGCTCAAAAGAAGGCTGAAAAGTTATTTCCTGGAGAGAGCTTTATTCTTGAGCAGGATGAGGATGTTCTCGATACATGGTTTTCTTCTTGTTTATGGCCATTTTCTACTTTAGGATGGCCAAAAGAAACAGATGATTTAAGAAATTTCTACCCAGTCTCACTTTTAGAAACCGGATGGGATATTTTGTTTTTTTGGGTTGCTCGTATGATAATGGTAGGGATAAAATTGACTGGTAAAGTCCCATTTAAAGAAGTATTTTGTCATTCTCTTGTACGGGACTCTCAAGGCAGAAAAATGTCTAAAAGCTTAGGAAATATAGTGGATCCTATAGATGTTATTGAGGGTATTTCTCTTGAAGATATGAATAAAAAATTGGCTTCAAGTAATCTTGATAAAAAGGAATTGGAAATTGCAAAGAAAAACCAAAAAAAGAACTTTCCAAATGGCATTCCTCAATGTGGTACAGATGCATTGAGGTTTACTCTTTGTGCATATACTACTGGAGGTATTTTTCTTTGTTTTTCAGGCAATTGGATAAAATTATAATAGGACATGATATAAATCTTGATATTTTACGTGTGGAAGGATACAGAAAGTTTTGTAATAAAATTTATAATGCTACAAAGTTTGCTTTATTGAAACTAGGTAATGATTTTGTTCCACGTATTAAAGAAGATGTTTGTTTCTTATTTTTTAAAATAATATAATTGATAATTGTAGAAATCTGGACATGAATCACTTGTAGAGAGGTGGATTTTGCATAAATATACAAAAACTGCTCAATCTTTGAATACAGCTCTAGAAGAGAGGAATTTTTATAATGCTACTAACGTTATATACAATTTTTGGTTGTATGAGTTTTGTGATATTTATATTGTTAGTCTTTTTATAATATTATTGATCTAATATTATTAGGAAAATTCAAAAATTATCATTGATAAGGGGGAGATAGAAGAAAAAAGATCAGCAATGAATACACTTTATACTTGTTTAGACGGTGCTCTTCGAATGATACATCCTTTTATGCCTTTTATTACAGAAGAATTGTGGCAAAGGCTTCCTAGAAGGCCTAATGATATAACTGTTTCTATAGTTAAATCAGAATTTCCTTCGTATAATCCAGAATTTGATGACAATGATGCAGATATGAGTTATAGTCTTATATTTTCTATTATACAAACAAGTCGTTCATTAATGGCAGAATATAATATTAGAACAAATTCTCAGAGTATTATTTTAATTACAGATTAATATAAGTTTATCTAATGATTGCATAGTATATATTCAAGTAAGCGATCATGTAATTAACATTCTGGAGTCTCAAAAAAATGCTATTTTATCATTAATTAAAGGCATTGGATCTATTATTATCTTAAAAAATAGTGAACTTCCTCCAGAAGGTTGTGTCACAACAGTAATTAATGCTGATTGTACCGTTTTTCTTCTAGTAAAGGTGTTTATACTGTTTTTTTTCTATAAGTTAATTTATCAAGGGCTATGTTGATTTTGATATTGAAATAGGAAAAGCAAGAAAAAAGGTTTTATAATATCTAAAGGTTTTTATATTTAATAATATTTTTAGATTGAGAAACTTGAGTTATCTATTTTTCAAATTAAAAAACAAATTGAAGCTGAAGATTATAATGCAAAAGTTCCTGAAAGTGTTAAATCAGCAAATAAAGATAAATGCAATATTCTTGAATCAGAGATCAAAGCACTCAGGAAAGTTATTTTAGATTTTGAGAAACTTAAAATATAAATATTGTTTTTCTCATGTACATTCAGGTCATTTATATATTACAATTGTTATATTTTTTTTCACAATTATAAGGCTGGTAATTTATTAATTAAATATTCTGCATATTATTATGGGTAGAAATATCTTAAGTTTATTTGTAGCTTTTTTGCCTGCTAAAATCTTTGTTTTATATATTTGACTAAAAAACAAAATGTATTTATATGTAAAATCAATCTTTTATTAAAAGAAAAGATATAGAAATCCTTAAATAATGTATAACAGGTATATAAAACTGAATCTATTTTATATTTTTGAGTCAATATTTAATGTTTAAAAATAAAATATATATACTTTTCAAATATTAAACATAATTATAGATGAGTCAATTTCTTTAAGATATATTTCCCTTTATTTTTTCCCATATTTTCATACTTTCGATTGCTAACATTTGTTTATGATAGAGTTCACCTTTATTTGTTATATTAATTGCTTTTTTTAAATTTCCTTTTCTAAAAAAGTGTTAACCTTATTCCTTATAAAAAATAGAAATATAAATCAATATTTATACATTTGTTCGCATGTTTTTAAGATATATTGAAGCTCAAGTAATATTTGTTTTTCATATAATGTTAAATTATTAAATTCTCTAAATAAAGTTAGAAAAAAAATATATGAAAAAATAAAAATTTACTTGTTTGATATATTTAGTTGTTGGTTCATCTCTAAAATATTGTTTGTTTATATATAATTAAATATATTTTAGTGCAACGGTTTTTCTTCGTAGCCTCGTTATAGCATCAAGCGAAAGCTGTATTTTGATAATAATCACTTGATAACTTGATAATAAAGATTAATAAGAGGATCCTATTTTCTTTACCAGTTATTTGTAATTTTTAGAGATCTTTTGGAGGTTTTTCAGATAAAAAAAGTTTGAAAAAGGCTGAAACTCGCTGAATAAACACTTTTTAAACATTGAAAACTTGTAAACATATCAAGAATGCTTCGTAGACCGCCTACCGTTATTCGTCTTGTTCAAGAAGATATTTTTGAATATGATGATATTCGAGCACAAGAAAAAGCAGCCTCACATGCAGGAAAATCTATTGCTTTGAAAGATAAAGATACGGATGCTATGCATATTATAACAGAAGGTTTTATATATCAAGATCGTAGAAAAGATGCCACCAAAAATGAAAGAATCGGTTTATCTATGTCACGGATACAAGAAACTCGGTTGTAGTTGTCCAAAATATAATTAAATATTTGACTTATTCTTTAAATAATCCATAAATGAAACTCCAAAAATGCCTCAATAATTCGAAATTCTTTTAGATGATATTCTGACTTTAATATATTTAATAACACCTCTGCGATATAAATCATATCATTTGAAAAGAACCGTACTACACATATTATTGATTTCATAAAATGTATAGAAAATAGTCAATGAAATAATGCTTTGCTTTATTGTAGTTGTAATATAAATATTTGTGTATTGATTATTTTGCATGTCATTTTATATTACTAATTTTGATTTTGATTTTTGGTAATTTTTTGTTTCTATTCAATTCTTTTTCTGTTGCTTCTTTGCGAATAATTAGTTTTCCCTTGTTAATGTTATATAAGGGTCCACAAAGGAATAAATAAAAAATACCTCTCCAATGATTTGTGCAGTTAGTCTAGGTTTAGAGTTAGGAATCTTTAAAGTAATAACTCTAGAATCCTTAGGATCAAATAGAAGACTAATGATATTTAAGAAATTATTTCGAGTAACATAATCCAATTTATCTGAACTAAAAAAGATAATTGGTATATATCAAAAGAAAAGTAAAACATACTTTACGCATGCCCATAATTCCTCTTTTAAAATTTCTTCTTCCATTATTTCTTGTCTGAGCGCTGTAATTGCACCACTAATATTTGCTCTTACAAGGATCTTCTTTTTTTGTTCAATTGCTTTATCATTATCATCCTCTATAATCATTTGTTCTGTTGTTATGGGTGCTTGCTCTTGTTGATCACTCAATGCCATTAAAGCAAGTGCTTCTGAAACAGAAAAAGAAAGATAACGGCGGATTATTGGTGATTTATCGTTAAATATTGTGGAAAAAACATAACGAGTAAAGGGACCTTGCCGGAGACCTCCTAACTTTAAAAGAATATCAAATGCAGTAAGTCTAACTAAACTATAATTTGCCAATCGAGTATATCGTAAGACTTCTTGGAAATCTAGAAAAATGATTCCTGCTTTTGATAAATTATATTTTATCTAAGAAAAATATCAGAAAATATATTTTTTAAGATAAATACTTTTAAAGATGTAATAGAAATTATATTCTGATACGAAGGTAAAAGTTGATCAATTTTCTGAAGGCGTTCAATTTCGGATAATACAGTTTCTATAATACTTTTGTTTTCTGAGTTGTTTAAATTAATATTAAAATCAAATGATTCTCTACTTTCTGTAATCAATGTTGATGCCAAAGAATTAATGAGTGTACAGATATAATATGAATCAGAAAACTAAATAATGTTATAGAAATATAATTTAGTAATAGTTAATACCTTATTTGTTGAGTTATCATTGTATCGTAAAAGATCAGCAAGAAATCTTTTCACTTGTATTAATGAATTCCCATTTTTATCTCTAATTTTTGACATGGCTACAGGAATTACACATTGTATATAATATTCTGATAAATTGCTGAAATTATTACTTTTGGATATTGAAGAATTTGGAAAGCAATAATTTGTCTGGAATGCTTTAAAAAGATGGAACCATCCAATCCAATTCAACTCTTCAGTTGCACACTAATAATTAAAGAAATATTAGTGAAGGAAATCCAAAATTACCTTTACTAATGCCAATGCTGCTTCACATCTAATCCCATAATAATATCGAGAGTCCATCAATGTTCTTAAAAGTATAGTAGAATATGCTGAATTTGCTTTAGAATTAGAAAAATATTGCACTGCCTAGCCTAATTAGAAGCTCTCATCATATTTACGTGGGTTACTTCATATTGTGCTATAACATCTCGATCTTGTCGAAGTTGTGATAAATACATATAATCTGGTTGATTTACCCACATCAAACAAATCCATTCAAAGTCTGCATCAAAACGAATCCATTCGAATGCTTCATCTGACATTTTTTCTTCATCTTCTTTTGGCCATTCTTCTAATTTCCAATCTTTCATCTCCTGTTCTGACTGAAGAATATTACCAAAGTATTGAACACCAAAGTCATTATCATTATCAATATCGCCTAACCCATCAATATCCATTATATCTTTCTTTTGTTTTCTTGACTGATTTTTTCTAAGTTTTTTATTCTTTATGTTATATTGTATATCTAATTTTGTAAATGCCTCTTTTATTTCAACAACATGATCATATGGGGTTCCATCTGCTTCATGAATCCTAATAGTCATTGTTCCCTAGATATGGTAAATCAATGCTTCTTACATTATATAGATAAAACCATAAAAACAGGAAGAGGTGATGGATTTGATAAATTATCAACATAATATTTAGCATCATCAAAAAAACCGGTAACAGTAAGAGGTTTAGGAGGTGTTTCTACATCTTGAACTTGACGAATACCTACTTCGATCAACATCTTTTTGCGGTTAAATCGCTGTATAATCCTTAGTCTTGGATATCCTTGACCATGAATCCATTGTTGTGCAAATACATCTAAAGATATTCGACTCACTTTCTCGCTGACTTTCAAAAAATGGGATGTGCTTAAAGTGTTGTTTATCAGATTCCCACCCATGGCTTGAAGAAACAATTTTGGAATGATACGTGATAAACCCCATGATGGACCAGATTTTGTTAAACGTTTTTCTAAAATATACAATACAACAGGTGCCTTTAGAGATATAAATTCGATAGAAAAAGGATCAATAGGAGGTAATAGTTTAGGATCAGTTAATGCAGGTCTTCCAATATCTTCTTCACACACTTTTTCAGCTGCCTTTTATAACATTAGATAAGAATAAATATAATAAAACTAACTTTTTTCAACCGAAATCTATAATCGTTATTTCCCATCAATTTACAAAGAAATAGATCAGTGATATAATATGCAAGTCCAATTGTTAACCATATATCATTCCTAAATTCTAATGAATATTGTAAAATATAAAAACTTTATATATACCAATGTTTTGGTACTATATTCACACCAATCCATTGATTTGCCAATGTAAATGTAAGAATCCTTGTTGTAGAATAAATTGGATCAACTATGTCAGGAGGAAATAAAAGATTGTTATTGGCAATAACCATTGATGCGCATGGTACTGCTGATGTAGGATGATCATCAACGAAACATAACTTAAAGACATTATAAGGATATGAGCCATATTCTCGAACAAAAAAATCAATAGCCTAAAAATATGAATATTTGTAAATTTAGATTATTTTATGAGAATTTACTTTATATATAAACATACATGAATTCCTTAATTCTATAACTCTTCCTGGTAGACAATAACCTAAAACTTCTACAGAACTACAGCCCATTGTATCATCTTTATCAGTATTGCAAAAGTTTGTTAGATTAATTTCGTCAAAAGGACCTACTGCAAATGAAACAAATTGAGAACTAACAAGAGAACCAAGACTAAAACACACAGTTTTTTTGTGATTATTTTCAGGACTAGTAAACTAAAAATAAATTAGTATGTTTTTTTTAAAGTTATTTTTGACTTCATCAAGTTGATCACCAATACATATAACTTTAAATTCCAAATGATCATTAGGTTCATTTAATAAATTACCATTATCCATAGCGTCATTATTATAATATAGATGATTACCAATCAATGATGTAGATGAATTCGAAAGAATCCACATATCGCGTAATGTTTTTGGAACTGTTATTTCGAAATCCCATGTACACCTATCCCATATACCTTCAATACAAGGCAACCAATTCGATGTAGCTGCTGATATTGGTACGTGAGTTGTAAAAACATGAGGATATTTCTTTTGAAAAATAAGACCTTTTAAAATAAACTAGGAATACAAACATTATCATCTATATCGCATCCTACAAAGTTCAATCCTGTAGATGGGTTTTTTACTAAATAATTAATTTTTACAACAATTGGTAAAAAAAGAGAAAAAATGTTGTCTTTTGTTGATATTTGATCATTTGAATTATTTGGATCTTTTTATGAAAAAATAGTAAAATAAAAACTATAAGTTTAATTTGGAAATTACCTTTTTCTTCTGTTTGTATACAAGTTTCATTATTTTTTTTAGGTTCCTATTATCCCTTAGTTGCTTTGGTTTAAATATCTCAAAAAAAATATGCCTGGGACTCTATTTTTACAGATTTCGGAATATTTATACTCAAATTTCCATATTCAAATGTTGCATGAAACGCCTCAAACTTTTTTCTTAATAAATGATGTTGATGAACACTAGAGCTTTTATAAAGCTTTAATTCATTTTTTGAAAATAAATATTCAAAACTCGCTTCTATCTCGTTTATGTATATACTGATAATATCTAAAAAAATTGGCTTTCTACTTCAATTCAAGATATTATTGACCACAATTATAAGAATTGATTCTAATTTTTCGAAGTAATGGATCCGTTGGAACAATAGTCATCTCTGTACATCCCTTTAAAAATATTTAAGCAATTCCCTCTTATTATTTAAAAGATTACCCTCAACTTCCGATTCATAAAATCAACATCAATGATTACTTTTTGATGTGTTCTATTATAATCTTAGGCTGTCCCACTAAAAAAATATAAACATACATACTAAACCCTCTCCCAATGTATGTCCCATCATCTTCAATATCTGACATAATTGTTATTATAGCCGTCTATTTTAAACTCATGAGATTTATAAATAAATTTTTAAACCGACGACAAGTTTTAAAAACCCTCAATATATATATAAATATTATAATAAAACATGTTAAATTCAGACTTTTCTCTTATCTTTCTTCTTATGCTTTTTCTTAATATGTTGAATATCAATAAGTGATTTATTTTCTCTCTTAAATGATTGGCTTTGAATACTAACAACTGAACTTTTTCCTGAATAAATCCCATTTTTAATATGTTGTTCTGCTTTGTCCCATTCTTCTTCTTGTCCTTTAATAACATATCTATAAAATTAGTCTATTTTTTTAAAAAGTTGTTCAAATACTTTTGTAAATCTAAAGAATTAATTAATTCTCTTTGTTTTTCTTTAATACTGTCCTCCATTTCATCAGAAAGGTGATCTAATTCTTTTTTCAGTGTTGTTTTAAGAGGAACAAAGCCTCTAAAATTATCATCATCTTCATCAGTTTGAGCTTGTGTTTGGTTTTTTAAATTCTTTCGTTCTACAGGCATTGTATCATCAATGGCTTTATAGCAAATCTCCTTAAAAAACGATGATAATTTTCTAAGAATCTTAACAAGCATGGCTAATACTTGATTTGATGGAAGATTAAGTTCTTTCTCTATGTCTTCAAGAAGTCTTCTTTGCAAGCCTAAAGCTAAAAGGATAGCACTTTGCACTCCTGTCATCTTTAAATCTTTTCCAAATCTTCCTTTAAAATATAAATCTGCAATATATGGTAACATATCTATAATGGTATGATAATCTAGCATGTTATCTGCATATGATTCGAGTCGTTTTAAATCAAAAGGTGATAAATTGATGTCAATTTCTGATTTTGTAATAACTAATACTATAAATAAATATGTTTTAATATTCAATACTTACCATGAACATTATTTTTTTCTATTAAATCATTGTTTATTGATTCTATGATATTGAGGCAAAGAATTGTAGGAAATTGCCTAAAGCTAAATGACAAAAGTGATAAAAAGCGCTTACGAAAATCTAGAAATTTAGTCAATTGTGTTTATAATAACATTTTTTATTTACCACTAGAAAATTCATTAAGCCAAGTTTCGTTTTTATCCTGCAAAAGCTTTAGCATAAGACATGTATGTTCCCCTGTAAGATCATTTGGTGTTTGCCTAAGATAAACTGGAATAAACTCTGCTCTTTTCCAAAATTTATAAAGTTGAGGTGTTAATCCATATGATACTCCAAGATAATGAATAAGCCCTGGCTTTTTCTCAGAAAGCTTTAATAGCAATGGTGGCATTGTTTTAGCGTCTTTAATTTCAATATCATTCGTTAAGAAAGACAATTCTAAATTATTATTTATGATTTCAGTATTTTCATTAAATTCTGAAATTGTTTCTTCTGATAAATTTAAATATTTCCCTTCATAAAAGTTTTCAAGAAGCTTTAATGCATGACTTCCATATCCCATCTATATAGAAAATAAATTATTAAATCTTATTTATTTTTATGAATCACCCTAATATATTCTGGATTAGTTGCTATTCTTACTATTCTTGCTCCAGATAAACTAGCAAATTTATCATCTTGAAACTAATTATTTATTAGATGGAATTGAAGAAAATTGTATTATACTTGTTCAGTTATAACCCATGGAATAAGATCACCTCCAGCTCTATAACCTCTAGTGAGATTGTTTACAACAGATTCTCTAGATATTTCGCCTTCTAGTGCCACTTGAATAACACATAAGGGTTCTGGAAGCTTATTATCATCTTCTTTAATTGGAGGCAAAAGAACGAAAAGTTGATGAGCAGGTGCGTCTGACATAAGTTGAAGATCGTTTGGAGAATTCTTATAATGACTTGCAACATAAAGACTCATCATCATCTGAAGAAATGACTCTGATACAGGATGATATGAAAAAAGAGTATCACGATTGACATAATATAGCTCACATTGTGAAGGATGAGGACAGCCTTGTTCTAAAAATTGGTTTAAAGATATATTTATGTCTAAACATAATAATTTGTTAAGCCATTCTTCTACAGGGTCTCCATAAGAATATCTAATAGGTTCTTCTAAAGTTATTTCTCTAAGTTTTCGTCCACCTATACTGTTTATTCCTGATTCCTTATTAAGTTTTCCTGATCTATTTATTATAGCTTTTTCTGAATTTTTTGATTTAGTATTTTCATGTGCAAAGCCTCTAGATTGCTCTCTTAATTGTTGTATTAATTTTAATGAAAGAGACCTCCCAGTTCCCTCATATCCATTAACTGTTGATGCCATAAAAGTCAAATAAGGACCCAAAAGCTTCTTAACCAATGGCATTGGTATAGCTGCTGCTTCATCTATAACAAGTAATTCTGCCTGTCCAAGAATATATGCATCAGATGGATGAATATACTGGATTGTTTGACGATGGTTTCTAAATATATTGACTCTAACTATGGATTTATTAAAACTTGGATTAAGAGACTGAATTATATCATAATCGACATGTTCTTCATATTTAAGTGAGTCAAATCCTTTAAAAGTAAATTCAAACAAGGTTTTTAAGTTTTCTGGACTCGGCGAAGTTATAAAAATGTTAGAATATCCATATGCTACAGCTGCCGAAATAGCCAGTCCAAGAGCAGCAGATTTCCCTCTCCCTCTAGCTGCTGTCAAAGTAACAGTGCTCCTCAAGGTCTTTTCTGAAATTGCTTCAACAAAAGTTATAAGTGCACGAGCTTGATCTGCAGTTTTTGCTACTTCGATAAGAGATCTCAAAGGTTGTTTATCCTCATATTTTTGTTTCAATTCCTCGAGTTCCTTCTTTGGCTCTTCCAATTGAGGCTGTGATAGTGGTTTTACTTTTTTTGCCTCAGAAATTGGTAAAACATTTAATTCATCATCAACAAAAAGACAAGAACTACAATGTCCAAGGGAAAGAATGAATCTTCCATTAAATCTTGCGACAACATCTTGATGTGCTTCTGTTCGATAGCGAGAATGAATATCCTAGTAAAATTGAAAACAAAATAAGCTTCGGAATAAATATTACCATTGTCATTGTATATAGTTGTTTCAAATTTTCCATTGTCTTAAAAAGAATGACAATTATTCCGCCTCCCTCGACTGTTTCTATTGTTCTTGCTAATAAATTAGGTGTAATGGCTTCAAAATCTTGTAAAACAAGCATTCCAAATGTTTGTCCCAAAATTTTTTCTGATTCTTATTTTATTCAGAAAATACTATAACCCTTTATACTGAATACCTTTGTAGTATGTATATCTAATATTTGTTACAGAAATAAAGAGCTCAAATGGGGTCGTTGCTTCATTTGGATCTCGTATGCCTTTTTTGATTTCTTTCTTGATTTTTGCTTCTCTTTTTTTCCGATGACTTGTAATCATTAGAATTCTTTTCTTCTTTTTTGATACAAATCAGACTCTCCCACCTTGTGAATCCCAAAAGATCTTTTTTGTACATCCATAATACCTGATTTGATCTTATTAAATAAACCCACTCATTATTCAAAATTTAGTACCGATGGACGACTAGCAACTCTTGTCTGAGACAGAAGCCAATGTAAATTGACAATTTGATCCCTTCCTCTATCACCTACAATAATAAAAAGTGTACGTTTTTTTTCCTTAATAAAATGATCAAAAAATAACGAAAAAAAGTGCTTTAAAAACGAACTTGAACACCATTCTTAATTAATGTAGGAATTCTTGAGTCAATCTGCTTCTTTTTCATCTTTATTATTAGTAATTATAGAATAATGGTTTGAGGTTGTTCTTACCTGCTCTCTATCGTAGACTTGGACGACCACACATAAAATATATATAGAGAAGGGTGAATATATCTTATTAAATTCTTAGTAATAAAAGATAAGATTTCCTGTTATTTAAATTGAAATAAAACGATTTGAATCATAATTTTATCTTAGAAGAGAAAAAGTTTTTGTAGTAATACGCTTGAGATCTAGTTCGGTACGTTTAAGTGTATCATAGTCTTCAATTTCTAAAGCGTTTATGGCATCAGCAAGTGCATTTTCTATATTTTTTCTCTGTGCTTTTTTAAGTTTCATTGCAATGGCTGGATCATTGATAGTTGACTCAATTGAAGAAATATAGGCCTCAAGCGTTTGTTTTAGTTCTATTCTCTTAGAAAACTCTTTATCTTTCTCTGAAAATTTCTTAGCGTTATTAATCATATCTTGAATTTGTTGTGATGATAATCGTCCAACGCTATTTGAGATTTCAATATGGGCAGAATTTCCAGTAGATTTTTCTTTTGCTGTAACCTTTAGAATCCCATTTGCATCCAATTCAAAGATTGCTTCGAGTTCTGCTTGGCCTCTTTTATAATTAGATCTAAAAAGTTATGAGTTATAGTTTATACTTTTGGAGAGGAGGAATGTTATGAAGTTCGAATTCCCCAAGAAATTCGTTTTCTAAACAATTGACTCGCTCGCCTTGATATACAGGAAATACAACCGTTGTTTGGCCATCTTTGACAGTAGTAAAACATCTTTTTTTAATTGTTGGAATAGGTGTATTTCTTGGAATAACTACACCAAAAATATTGCCTTCCCTAATTATTATTTAGATAAACAGAAAAAAGAGTTAAAATACTTACATAGCAACTCCAAAGGAAAGAGGGCAGACATCAAGCAAAAGAAGATTAGATGTTTTCTCTGAATTCGCCTTATTTGTAAGGACTAATAGAAATATTATGAAGTTTGTAAAGAAAAATAAATAACCCACTTGCTGCCTGAACTGCTGCACCATATGCAACACACTCATCAGGATTTATGGATTTATTGAGGGGTTTATTATCAAAATACTCTGAAACAAGCTTTTGAATACGTGGAATACGAGTTGATCCTCCAACTAAAACAATGTCATCAATTTTACATTTTTCAATCTTTGAATCCTTAAGAACCCTTTTAACAGGTTCAAGAGTTGAATTAAAGATTTTTGAATTAATATCTTCAAAACGAGCACGATTAATATTACAGATAAAATCATGGCCATCTTTCAATGAATCGACTTCAATAGTAGTTTGCATAACACTAGATAATGTTCTTTTAGCACGTTCACATGCAGTTCTCAAGCGCCGTAAAGCACGGGGATCATCATCAAGATCTAATTTAGTTTTACGTTTAAAATCTGCTTTAAAATATTCTAAAGATAGTTAGAAATATGTAGTTATAGTCTTTTATACTAAATGCCTAAAAGATTATTATCAAAATCCTCTCCTCCTAAATGTGTATCTCCTGCAGTTGCCTTTAATTGTTAAAAAATGTTGGTTATCTAATGTTATTTCATACTCTAACAGAAAAGACTCCTCCTTGAATTGTTAACAAAGATACATCAAATGTGCCTCCTCCCAAATCAAAAATGAGTACATTCTTTTCTTTTTCTGATTTCGAATCAAGACCATAAGCAATTGCTGCTGCCGTGGGCTCATTAATAATACGAAGAACATCTAAGCCTGCAATGGTTCCTGCATCTTTTGTTGCAAGACGCTGACTATCTGAAAAATATGCAGGAACAGTTATAACTGCTTTTTCTACTTTTTTATTCAATTTAGTTTCTGCTATTTCTTTCATCTATCATTTTAATAGATTTATTATTTCAGATTAAATATAACCTTCCCCAATACCATAGCTGAAATTTCCTGAGGAGAAAATATCTTTTTCCCATTTAAATATTCCACTTCTATTTGAGGTGACCCATCTATATCAACAACTTTAAAAGGCCATGTTTTTGTGTCCTGTAATGTTTAAAATATGATATTTTCATGACTGATCTTTACGTTTCTGACGTCGGGATCGTCATAGCGTCTCCCAATTAACCGTCTTTCAGCGTTTTAGTATATTTTAATGACAAAATGGGTTATTACTTTACATCAAAAACTGTATTTTTGGGATTCTAAAGAAGAGTGTTAGAGTGCTATAAAAAACGGTTTCATCGCACAATAACTGCCTGATTCTTTGCCGACTCGCCTATAAGACGCTCGTTTTCCAAGAATGCCACGTATGATGGGGTGGTTCTATTTCCCTGATCATTGGCAATTATCTCTACATTAGGACTATCGTCTACAAAAAAATCAATAGATAGATAAAGGTACAGAGCCGTCAATACCCGTCCATACTGCGCAACATGAATATGTAGTTCTACGAGGATTTTATTAAATATATATAAAATTTTTTCCATATAAATTTTTTACCCAAGATCAATCCTAATTAAATTAATAAGTAAGTCAATAAGCCTATCTATCTACTGACCCTATTGCGCCGTTGTATACTTCCATGTTATCTAATCTCTAATCTCTATACTTTAAGCTAACAATTTAGATTTCTTAACTTTGGCTTAAAGCTTTAAAATATGGGTTAAGAGACAGCTTAAATGTGTATAATATATAAATCATTGAGGGTTTATGTTTATTAATAAAAAGTGTTATTTTGTTTAAAAAATTAATATAAAAGTTAAGCTTTATTAAGAAATTCTCTATTTTCTAGTAAAATACTAACTATTTTAGCTTTTAACAGGTTATTGATTATAGACTAAATCCTGTCGAACTCTCTTAAAATATTAAGGTTAAATTAAGGCTTACAAATGGCATCGAATATTATCCCTAATTGTAATATTAATTCTATCTTTTTTCCATTTTTTATTATAAATAGCTATTAATCATTCAATTAGTCCTTTGCTTTGGCAATCTTACTTCTTGCCACTCTTTGGAATTTTTCTTGGACTTTGTGGTAATAAAAATTATCAAAACTGTTCTTCAAATTCATTGCTAGTGCCCTTTTTCTAAGAAATTGTTCAAGACAGTTTACGAGGTTCAACGCTGAAATTTTGGCTTTAAACCATTTATAATACTTAGAAATTTTATCCTTGGGTCAAAAACAATAGGAACGATATCAAATTTATTATATCTCTCCAAGTCCAACCATGGCACCCATCAAGCACATTGGTTCATGAAGCAGTTCTAGCTGTATCTAAATTATCAGAAAATCGCACAATTGATTTTATTGCCGAGTTATTTGAGCATCAAGAAGAGTATTTTGATACAGCATTGGTCGATGAGACTCGTTTAGATACTTATAAACGTCTTTCTCTCTTAGCAGAAAATGCAATTAATATAGATCGAGCCAAATTTTTGGATTTATTGCACATTGACAATGCCAAAGTAGGAGAAAAAGGATTTAATGTTGGTAATAAGGTATATCGTTCATAGTTTTTTGAAAAAACTCTAATATTTTGAGGTTACAACTGATCTTAAGTTGCATATTAAGGTATACGCTTTATATAGATGTTACATTTTTATATATTTTATAGAACGGAAGAAGTAGATCTGTTCATGTTTCTCCTACTGTTTTTTATAACGGAGTACTAAATGATCTTATATCATCAAGTTGGACTTTTGATGATTGGAAAGAATGGTATATGAAAGTTCTGAGATGAATTAAATATATATCTATAGTATGTATAATTTTTAGTCTTTTAACTTGATTAAAAATTTATATTTTTTAAATTATATTAGTGATATAAATGATAGAAATATTCATTTTTGATAAAATTTAGATTTATTATTATAGTTTAACTTATTTAATAGTATTTTTGAGATGTTTTATTAGAATCTATATTACAGATGTATTTGCAATTATATTTCCTGATTATGAATTTTGAAAATTGAGTTAAAATTTAAATATTTTGTTATTTGTTAAGAATGAATTATAGTGGATTTTGTAAATAATCAAAAATTTCAAGGCAATTAAGTATTATCCTTTTAAAACAACAAAATTATTATTAGAATTGTATTGATATCAAA
This sequence comes from Pneumocystis wakefieldiae, assembly GCA_017301755.1. Taxonomy (NCBI): domain Eukaryota; kingdom Fungi; phylum Ascomycota; class Pneumocystomycetes; order Pneumocystales; family Pneumocystaceae; genus Pneumocystis; species Pneumocystis wakefieldiae. The sequence goes on along the minus strand of CP054532.1, from coordinate 267,581 downwards.
TTATATAGTAATATTGCTTTTAGGAATGGAGTTCTTTTTCATTTATATAGATTTATTAGAATTGTAATAAATTAAATATTTAATTGTCTATAAAATTAATATTCACTGGTTCTAATAATGACTTGGCATGAATCAATTTCAAATTGTATTGTTTATTTTTCTTTTTTAAGTTATATTAGAGAATAAATTATATATGTTTAATCCAAAATTTAGTATTAAAATTTATAATGAAAAATTTGAATTTTAAATACCAAATTTAATAATTAACAAAGATAAATGTTATTTATATATAAATTTTTTATATTTATATCTATTGATGAACAATTTCTGATAAATCAAAGTTTAAAATAAATTTCAAATGTTTAAATATTGATTTTATATTTCTACTATTAGTTACCATTTTAAACTATTATGTAACTTTTAAGTTTTAATTTGAATTTTATATGACACTGAATTTTAAATTTAATTTCAATTTAAAATTAAAAAGTAATTAATCCAAAATTGTGTTATTAAAGAAATTATAAATGAAAGAGTTAAAGTTTTAGAACATAATTCTTTTATAATATATAAGATATTATATTTTTTATTATTTTATAAGTTTTCTATTAAGCATTGTTTCGATTTAATTTTGATTTATAGATTTATCTGTTTTTTAGTATATTGACCACTGTTTATTGCAATTTTTAATTTTAATTAAACTTTAAATTTTTATTCAAAATTCAAAATTAGTCCTAACTTTAGTTTCTTTTCAAATTTTCATTTTTAAGTAATGAATGTATATTTATAGGAAAAGTGTAAAATTGAGTCATGTTTAGAAGTTTTTAAAAAAATAAAATATATATTAATTTATTTTTTACATTTCTTTATTAATATAAAACTGAAAGAAAAAAAACGATATTGTTTTTTTCTAAATTTTAGATCAAATTTCAAAAAAACATCTATATTTAAAAATAGTTTGTACTGGGTGTTCCAATCTTTAATATTTGAATGTATTTGTTTTCATTATCTTTCTTCTATATATCATATTTTCTTTCAAATTCTTAAAAATTAATTATTTCAATATAAAAAACCATTGTTTCAAACAATATTATTTATTATAACAAGATCAATCTTATTCCTAATTATAATTGTAAAAATATAGATTAATTATCATGACTTGTATATTTTACGCTTCGAACTGAATTAACATGATAATCTTATCAATAGATTATCTAAAGAATTCAAATTAAAAATTTAACATAAATACATATGAAAACACTTAATATCATATATATATAAACATAATTTTTTGATTTCTTTTGATAAAAATATATAAATAAGCTAGTTTAAAATGTTTTAATAATTAATCAATAAAAAGGATTAAGAAATTCTATAACTATAGAAGATGCACCCCCCCCTCCATTGCATATTGCTGCTACTCCTATTCTGGCTTTATGATGCTGAAGAACAGATAGAAGAGTTGTAATAATTCTTGCACCTGAACATCCTAAAGGATGCCCCATTGCTACAGATCCTCCAAAAACATTTACTTTATTTAAATCCAAATTAAGAATTTTTGAGTTTGAAAGTGCTACTACACTAAACGCTTCATTTATTTCATAATAATCAACATCACAACTTGAAAGTCCTGCATATTTTAAAGCTTTAGTAATAGCTAAATATGGAGATGTAGTAAATTTTTTAGGTGTCTTTTTTATACCATTAGTTTTAGATAAAATCAAAAAATAATATACCTGGGAAGCTTCTCCCCAACCAAGAATTTTTGCAATAGGAGTTAACCCCAATTCTTTGAGCTTTTTTCCTGATACTAAGACTAAAGCAGCTGCTCCATCGCTTAACGTCGATGCATTTCCAGCAGTAACCGTTCCATCTGTCTTAAACGCCGGTTTAATTATTCTGAGCTTTTCTTCATTCAACTAGAAACATTAATGATACTTAGTATAAAATGCCTTTACATTGGATATCTCCTCATCTTTATCAATTATTTTACTTGGTTCTTTAGAACCTAAACAAACTCTTATTGGGATAATTTCTTTAAAAAGATCTAGTTCATGGGCTCTTTGGGCCCTTTTGTAGCTAGAAATAGCATAATTGTCCTGTTCTTCTCGACTAATTCCATATTCAAGAGCACAATACTCTGCACACATTCCCATAGGCTCGCCACTATACACATCTGATAACCCGTCCCGTATGAGGCCGTCTGTAAGTGTAACATGACCATATCGAGACCCAGATCTTACTGATGAATTATAAAATGGAACATTTGACATTGATTCGATCCCTCCAGAGACAATAATCTATTCCAATGCATTAACTCTTTTCCCTTGCAATAAAATGGCATATTGTTACATCTGCTGTTCTGACGAGAATAGATTGAGCCCCAAGAATTACAGCCTTCATTCCCGATGCACAAACCTTGTTGACGGTGGTGCACACCGTCTTTTCCGAGAGTCCAGCACCCAACGCACACTGTCTTGCTGGATTTTGGCCGAGATTAGCCGAAATCACATTTCCCATTACCACTTCCTCTACATCCTCAGGCCTGATAGGCAATTTTTCAACGAGATCTTCAAAAATTTAACAACTATTAGAATCACAGAGTCTATCCATTACGTTTAACGACATGAGTCCCCAGCTGTACTGCGCTCAATCCTGACAGACTTCCTTGAAAGCTTCCTAGAGCTGTTCTGCCTGCTGAAACAATAAAGACGTCCCTAAAAAAAGATAAATAATTGCAAATACTATTAAGAAGTATCAGATTCTCTTACGTTTCTGCTATTTCAGACATCATTACCTGCTGTTAATAGGACTTAGTTTTTTTTGACGTTGTGAGGCAACATTTATTAACCCCTTTAGACGTCAAAAAAAATCAAAGACAAGCAGGCAATGGATGAGACCCTCTATGATGAGTATAAAGCCCCCATATAAGCTCATAAGACCTACTAATAGTATAAAGGTTCGGTAATTATATTGGAAAAGAGGAATCAGAGGAGGAGGAACAGGAAACAGTTAATAATGTCAATGGAGCATACTTAAATGATGAGGAAATTGGGTTAGTTGAGGACTATTTATCAGAGGGAGAGATAGGGGATATACGTAATAAGTTGTTGAGTCTTTTTTCGTGTGTTAATTGGGTAGCTCAAGCACAACAAGCGGTCGTCTTGCATGAAGATAAACAGTACTATCCATCGGCATCGGAGGTAAAGGAGAAAGGGGCATAGAGTAGGGTTAATTTGAAGGTTTATGGGCCAGATGTAGAAATTTTGGTTCATGAGGAGGACACGCAGCCATTAACCGAGCCAATTATACAGCCAATTAAAGTTAAAAAATTTTCGCTTGAAGAAAAGGATTTTCCAACTACACATTACTCTAAAGAGTAAAGATTGAGTTTCGATGTGTTATTGAGTTGACAAAGTCTTAAGATTTATGATTAATTTGATGTCGTTCCCAGAGTTTGTTCGAAATATTGCTTTCGTCGGTAATCTTCATCATGGTAAAACATCATTCTTGGATCTGTTGATTCATGAAACCCATGATATAAAAACAGAGTCTAAAAAAATGGTTGGCAGTTCTTTAGATAAATGATTTATTAATATTTTTTTCTGTATAGTTAAAATACAGCGATGTTCATATATTGGAAAGAGATCGCGGATTATCAATTAAGGCAACACCAATTTCACTTGTCCTTCAGAATACAAAAGGAAAATCGTTTCTTTTTAATATAATTGATACACCTGGACATGTTAATTTTGTAGACGAGGTAGCCTCTTCTATTCGTTTAGTTGATGGAGCAATACTTATTGTTGATGCAATTGAAGGGGTAAGATTTATACTTTCTTTTTAAAGTAAAAACGCATCTGTAGGTTCTTATAAATACGGATAAAATTATTAGATACTGTGTACTGGAAAATATTCCTTTTGTCTTAGTAATAAATAAGATGGATAGACTTATATTAGAGATTAAACTGCCGCCACTGGATGCTTACTTTAAACTTAGACATACAATTGAGGAAATTAATAGCATTATAAAGTATTTTTTCTTTTCTTTTTCTATGTAATTACAACTAATTATGTCAGATCATGTGGTATCAATGATTATCGCATTTCCCCGGAAAAAGGAAATGTATGTTTTGCTTCTACTGATATGAAATGGTGTTTTTCTTTATCCTCTTTTGCAAAAATGTATGCAGATACATATGGTAATTGTGATTTATTTTTGATGTTTTTTTCTTACTTTTTTAAGGTGCTATAAATGTTGATGAATTTTCTCAAAGATTATGGGGGGACATTTATTATAATCCAAAAAGTCGAAATTTTACTAGAAAACCTGTAGAGCATAATGCAAAACGAACATTTGTTCATTTTGTTCTTGAGCCTTTATATAAACTTTATAGTCAAACAATTGGAGAACCGTCTGAAATTCTTGATAAAACACTTAAAAGCTTAGGAATTTTTCTTAAGCCATCTCAACTTAAATTGGATTCAAGAACCTTGTTAAAACTTGTATGTGGAGAATTTTTTGGAACAGCTACAGGATTTGTTGATATGGTTATTAAGAATATTCCTTCTCCAATTGAAGGATCATTAGCAAAAGTAAGCCCTAATTTATATTGAAAATGAATTCTTTATATCTTTTTAATAGATTCAACATACGTATACAGGACCTTTGGATTCTGAAATAGCTCAGAGTATGCTGAAATGTGATTCTAATGGACATTTAGTAATACATACGACAAAGCTATTGAATACAATAGATGCCACTGAATTTTTTACTCTTGGAAGAGTTATGAGTGGAACTATTCATTCTGGAGATCAAGTAAAGGTTTTAGGAGAAAACTATTCAATTGATGATGAAGAAGATATGGTTTATGCTACGGTATCGAGTATTTGGATTGGAGGGGCACGATATCGTATTCCTATTGATAGTGCAGTAACAGGTGCTATTGTTCTTCTTGCTGGCGTAGATAATTCTATTTTAAAAACTTCTACAATTGTTTCTAAAGATATCCAAGATGACATTTATATTTTTAGACCTATTAAACATTTTACAGAGTCTGTGTTTAAGGTTGCAGTGGAGCCTATTAATCCTTCTGAATTACCAAAAATGCTTTCTGGGCTACGTATGATTAATAAAAGTTATCCACTTTCACTAGTTAAAGTCGAGGAATCAGGCGAACATATTATTTTTGGTACAGGGGAACTCTACATGGACTGTATTTTACATGATCTTCGAAAACTTTATTCAGAGATTGAAATAAAGGTTTCAGATCCTATAGTAAAATTTTGTGAAACTGTTGTGGAAACCTCAGCCGTTAAATGTTATGCAAACACTCCCAATAAAAAGTAGGATATACTTACTACACTTATTTATTATTTATTTAATTATAGGAATAAAATTACAATGATTGCAGAGCCTTTAGATGATGGTATTGCAGAGGATATAGAAACAGGAAAAGTTAATATAAAGTGGCCTATACGGAAAGTAGGGGAATTCTTTCAAAAATATCAGTGGGATATATTAGCTTCTCGTTCAATTTGGGCATTTGGGCCTAATGAACAGGGACCAAATGTCTTATTAGATGATACATTGCCTTCAGAAGTATTATTACTGTATTTTGTAAGTCTTATTTATTGTCTTATAGGTTGATAAAAAATTGTTAAACACAGTAAGAGATTCAATTCGTCAAGGTAAGCTTTTTTATTAAGAATAATGACTAAAGACTAAAAAATGTTAGGATTTCAATGGGGTAATTTTTAATTAAAAAGTAATTTAAGCAATTGACACTATTTTATTTAGGTACTCGTGAAGGACCTCTTTGTGAAGAGCGTATGTTAGATTATTATCATTGGTTTGTTAATATGATTATAGCTATAAGAAATGTTAAATTTAAAATACTTGATGTGACACTTGCTGCAGAGCCTATTTATAGAGGAGGAGGGCAAATTATTCCTACTGTCAGAAGAACTTGTTATTCATCGTTTTTGATGGCTACTCCACGTCTTATGGAGCCTGTTTATTATGTTGAAATACAAGCACCAGCTGATTGTATATCGTCCGTCTATACAGTTTTAGGCAGAAGAAGAGGGCATGTTACTCAAGATATACCAAAAGCAGGCTCTCCATTATATATAATAAAAGCATTGTTGCCTATAATTGATGCATCAGGATTTGAAACAGACCTTCGTACGCATACCCAAGGTCAAGCATTTTGTCAACAGATCTTTGATCATTGGCAGGTTATAAAATACTTTATAATATATACCTATATACCTGATAAATATAGGTTGTTCCAGGTGATCCTCTTGATAAAACTTGCGTCCTTCAATTATTTGAGCCTTCTTCTGGACAAAGTTTGGCACGTGACTTTATGTTGAAGACAAGAAGAAGAAAGGGACTTGTAGAAGACGTGGTTGTTTCTAAATACTTGTTTGTTCATTATTTTGCCTACTCGTTTTCTAATTTTAAATAGTGATGAAGAAATGATGATGATGTTGGCACAAACAGATATATTAAAGGACAATTTTCTTATTTAAAAGCACAATGTTAAATCCAAAGCCAGTTGAACACTCTTAAACGGCATTGCAGACAAGAATCGGTCGACTATGAACAGAGGAAGGGTTGATTTATTCAAAAATTAAATACAAAACAACAAAAACTATCTACTCATTTATATTCTCTCTAAGGCTTCAATCATTACGACTGAATTTCCTCGGACGACCTTTAAATATTAAAAATACTATTAAAAAATAGAAAAAAAGCTAACAACTGTCCCAATGGGCCTCTTTTCACCACCACACAACTCCTCGACTACCTCATCAAGAACGATATTTAAAAAGACCTTGACAATTAATTATTTTTATAAATTTCTATTTTTTACATCATAGCCTCTAAGGACGCCTATTAAATTACGCTGCCCGTTTATAGTTACATAAAGTTTCTTGTCCATATACTATATATATATTACTATAATAAACTATTATTTCTTAATAATAGATCCACCTTTTTTAATTCTGGTGTAGAGACTTTAGACATTTTTAACTTGACTTTTTTTATCTCTAAGACTGGCCTTTGAGGTTTTACAGTTAGGGTTATTAGTAAAATAAGCAATAAGCTGTAGATAAGCAGTAGATAAGCTATAAGTGGGCTATAAATGGGCTGTAGATAGACTGTAGATAGACTAATATAAGCTCTATTCTATTCCACTCTTATTTCCCCCTCTCCCTTTAAACAATCTCCAAAGTAGGGCTCTCAATGCAAAGGGTCGAGTCAAAGTTAAAATAGACAGAGACTTTAAGATTTATAATAAGGGATCGTGTTTAATATATGTTCAGTGCTCTTATTAGACTGCACCTTCTTATATATATTGTCGACAAGTTTATATATAGTGTTTATTTCATATGAGAACACAAAAAAAAATATTTTTAAAAAGTACTAAGAAATAGCTTATTAGGAGTGTTTATTAAGCTTTAAAGCATCATTTTTTTTCATAATTTTTAAAGGCTTTTTTAACCCTTTAGTGGGTTTAGATCATTACCAGCAGTAATGGCTAGGTGGTTCTTGTTAATATCTATTGGGGTCTCTATTTTTGCTTGGTTTTTAATTGATTTTTCCTCAAATTATTATAAAAAAGAAAAGCGTTGGGTAATCAGATATTTAGAACGTATGTCAGCCATATTAATCGGCTATGAAGCTATTAGATGTCGCAATTTATCCAGTTCCTTTTAGTCTTGTTGAGAAAATTGTTTTTGAACTAGATCCTCTGCTTAAGAACTTGACACTTGATACAGACTATTTTAAATACTATCGTCTTAATCTTTTTGCAGCTCGCTGCCCTTTTTGGGGGACAGACAATGGGTTATGTGGGAATAGAGCATGCATGGTAGACGTATTGGAAGATCCCTCAGTTCCTGAGACTTGGAAGCCTTCAATACTCGGGAAAATCCGAGGTCTTACAGTTGAGCAGCCTTATCGCCCAGAAAAAACAACAATGTTGCCATTCCAAGGCGCACTTGGAAGTGAAACGTCAGAAAGATGTGTTTATGAGGAGCCACGTTATCCAGATAGAGACTATTGTGTTCCTGAAGATGAGTCAGTAGAAGAAAATATTGTATATGTATCCTTAGTGGACAATCCAGAAAGATATACAGGATATTCTGGGGAAAGTTCTTATCAAGTTTGGAGAGCCATTTATAGGGAGAATTGCTTTGATGTTCCTCACAATTTTATTGATCCAATGACAAAGAATATTTCATTATCTTCAAGCAAATTAGAAGCAATTATGATGCACAAAGATAATTGGGGGGCTAAAGACAATGATGAGAAGAGGCGAAATGCAATGGTTCAAGAATCAGTTTGTCTTGAAAAAAGAGTATTTTATAGAATCATATCAGGAATGCATGCAAGTATATCAACACACTTGTGTAAGGAATATTTTAACAAAACAACGGGTTTATGGGTACTACAATTTAATATCTAAAATGCCTGGTTTAATTGTGATTTAGGAACCAAATTTTCAGTGTTTTATGGAACGGGTTGGAAATCATTTTGATAGAATTGAAAATATATACTTTAATTATGTTCTAATTTTGAGAGCTTTGGCAAAATTAGATAAATATCTACAAAATTATACATTTTGCGAGGGAGATCTTGAAAGTAATGCAGTGACGAAGGTTGTTATCTTATTTTCTTAAACTTATTAATATGTTATAGTATAAAGTTAATAAATTTATTTCAAAAATATCTTCTTTTATTCCTAAATTATTTGATGAGAAACTTATGTTTGATACATCACATAATAATTTTGCTGTTCATTTAAAGGATGAATTTCGAATGAGGTTTAGGAATGTTAGTAGACTTATGGATTGTGTTAACTGCGATAAATGTCGTTTATGGGGAAAGGTTCAGATTGCAGGATTTGGCACTGCTTTAAAAATTCTTTTTGAATTTGATGAATTTTTAGATCAAAATAGATTTTTATTACGAAGAACAGAACTGGTTGCACTTATTAATACATTTGATCGTATGTCATCTTCTATTCGTTTTATACAAGAATCATCTTCAATAATATCTTCTAATAAGGATAAAACTTTCTACAAACTTAATAATTGTAATGGATTTTATTTTCTTTCAAAAATTAAAAAAGTCATATATAGATCTTCTTCTAATTTCAAAAGCCTTATAAAATCATTTAACGCTGAATACAATAATGTCAAAGATGTATTTATTTATATCATTAACTTTTGGTTTGGGATTTTTAAAACTATTTATATATACATAAAGGGAAAAAACAAATAGTCATTTTTGTAAATAAATATTGTAAATAGACAGCAATCATGGTTAATATGGGAAAAAATAATATATATAATATGAAATATTTATTTCTGTGTCCTTTCCAAAATTTCAAATGGTAAAGAAAACTCCTGGACTTTTGTAGTTATTTTAGGAAGTGGTTGCCCAAATGCCAATATAATTCTGTTGCTTCTTCGCCAATTATTTGTAATTGCTTCTTTTATATGAGGTGATTTAATAAATGATGAGCCTTTTTTATTTCTAGTTGAATATGCAATTTTGTTAATCTTCTCTTTGTGAACTTTGTCAGGTTGATCCAAAGTAAGAGCGTCCTTATTCTCAATAGGTATTTCCTGGTTTTTAACATTCGTATTCTCATTTTTAACATGTGTATTCTCATTTGGTATATTTTTATCTTCAACATATGTATTTTTATTTTCAATGGATAGATCTTTACTCTTATTAGATTCCTCTTCAGGTGCTGTACAAAATGATGGAATGGTTATATTATTATTTAGAGATCTTGATAAACTTATTGATTTTTTTCGCTTTTTTTGGATATGTTTATCAATATTCAATTCGTCATTATTTATTTTTTCAGTTATAAGAGGAATAATTTCTGAAATTTGATTGCCTAATTTCTTTTTTAGATGATTCTTTGGAAGAATTGTTTTGTTAGCTTTTGGAATAGAATTTTTATTTAAATTAGTAACCCTTATTCTTTTTTTATGTTGTAATTGAACCCTTTTCCAAGAATCAAATTTCTCCAGAACTTTTTCCAATCTTTTAATAATATATTGTCTTTGAATTTCCAATGGATCATTGCAACCTGTAATGTTAGAAATAGCCATTACAACTTTTTTCCAATTAGACCCATTAAGTTGATCAATTTTTTGTTCTAAATAAAGACGATCATATGTAAACCTTTCATATTCAATATTTCGAATATGTTTTTCTTGTTTATCAAAGCGTTTGTGATTTGAATGAAAAAGATTATCTGACAAAGGATCTACTAAAATATTTGATTTGATCTAATCTAAGATCAATAAAATTCTTTTCATCCAAATATAATTACTCTTGGCTCAGCCTTATAAGTTGATGATATTTTAAAAACAACTGGTGTCCTGACTGGTACATTTTTTTTTGAAGAAATATACACAGAAAGATCTTTAGAAATATGTTCAAACAAAGGATGAGGCTGAAGGTTCAAAAAATCTTTAGGCTGACTGGTAATTAGTATTGAAAGTCCCAATAGCTCTTCATCGATGTTTGCTGGTGTATAGACGTTGTAATCTTTGATGTATTAATATAAAAATAAAATACAGCAATCCTACTAAATTCATCATTACTATAGTTGTACAAGTAATGAATAATTGTTTGAACAGCTGTTCTATCCATATAATTTTGACGAGTTGGTCGTTCATTATTTTTTAATGTAACGGCTCTATTAAATGAACCCCATATATTTGGATCAACTCCCTGATAATATGTATCTCCCTGTAGATTGCAGATCTCTGTTTTTTCACTAATTGTCTTGTGTTTATTAAATATAGACGTTTTATTTCCCATTTTCTTAGTATTTTTCCAATTTTAAAGCAAATTAAGCAGGATTTTTAATTCAACTCAGTAAATATCAATGCGAGTCCAATAACTCTCTGCCAAGAGCCCCAAGGAGCATCCTATTCCTGTAAAATACTCGACTAAACACTGCTTTGTTGAAAACTGACAAAATATACGTTAACGCACTAAAAAATTTTAAAAAAAAGAGGAATACTCAATATATAGCAAGCCAATATGTCTATTTCTCTGTTTATTTCAATGCCCAATAATAAATAAGTTAATATTATGATAAAACCTGCTAAACCTGTAAATAAATGACTCCATATATGAATTAGCAATAGATTTCTATAAAAATAAATGCATCTTTGTGTTGAAAGCCAAGCCATAAGGTGTTAAATGCAAGCGCCTTTAGAAATAGTTAGCAATGTACTGTAAAAAATAAACACATCCTATGTTTTGATCTCATTTTTAACTTTTTTGTTTTTTGCTGTATAGACCTCACAATTTATGCAGAAAACAATAATCCAAGAGCCTTCTTGACTGCCTCCATGCAGCCCAAGATCTCCTTGCGTGTCTTTTCAAGCTCTTCCTCCTTAGCAATGACCCAATCAACACTTAGACGTATTCTATTCTCTTAAGACCATCTGCCTTTAAGACAGCCCATAATTTACCGCTTCCGCGTCATAAGATGATCATAGACAATCCTACTTCTTATCCACGACTGCAATTCCTGGCAAAGCTCTTTGTATTCTGTAAATAATAGATCTTCTTCCTCATTAATGATCTCCATAGTTGACATATAAGCTGCTGTCATGATATCTACATCAAATCTTGGAAATGCATCCAGAACACTGTTGGTTCTCTTGATTTCTCTAAGAATTGGTTACATTTCTCTCAATAAGACCAGAATTTATAGACATTATTGAGGCTTCATCTTTGGGCTCCTCCAATCTTGTGCTAAAGCAGCAATTTGAGTGGGACTTTTTTTAAACTACAGCTCTGACCTATTAAGACTCATACTGCTTCTTTTTAAGCTCTTATCTGGGTTATTTAAGGGATCTTAATACTTTTCAGCAAAAGCTAGACGTTAGCGCTTAAGGGTTTAAGAGCTGTCAAGATTTGTTGAGAAAATTATACCAACAAATGGGTTTTGTAAGGCTTTCTACTAATCTGTTGGTTAAGAGGGGGTTTCGTTGTATTTCAACACAAGTTTTTGAGGCACAAACTATTGGTGCTCTTACAAGGAGAGCTGAGGAAACAAGTGTAGTAAAAATACAAGAAGGCCCTGCAAAAAGCAAGGGGAATGTGGGGAAAGGGTTGCTGCGGAGAATGAAGAGGAAGAAAATCAATATACTGGCAAACCCATTATTGCCAGGTGCTTTACCATATGATGAGTCTAAAATAACCCGTGGATCAAAGAGTAGTGCCTTAAAGAAAGATTATATGGGCTTTCCATGGCCAGAAGATGCAAACTATGTGGACTCTGATCTTATATTTTATGAGGATCTGGCCCCAGGAAAAAAAAATATGAAAACTATCAAGAAACCATCAGATTCTGATGGTTTATCCGCTTCATTAAAGGAAGCAGACAGGGGACTAAGCATTGCGACTAAGAAGAAAGCGATGAAGGGAAAAAAAATATTAAAAGATCAATTAAATTTGAAGACAAATGATTATCAAAAGAAACATAGTATAAATCGCAGTGCTAGAATTAGAAAAAGACATTCTAGAGCAGATATGCGTGCATTGGGGCATAGGCTTGTTTCTAGGAGAGAATTGGATCCATATATGCCAGATTGGGTCATATCATCGAAAAAATTAAATGGGTTAAGATCTAGACATTCTATACCAAAGCAATTTAAACAAATGAATAAACAATTGGAGAAAATGAATGTCAAATCCAATGAGGCGAATCCTGTTTTCAAGAATATGTTTAATATGGATAATTCAACTTTTTTCAATAATTGTATATATAAAAACTCGTCAATAAAACCAGATCAGAAGATGGAAATGATTAATATAATAAATAAGATGATGAGACAAGAGTCCGTTTAGATATAATATATATGTGATGTATGTAATATTTGTAATAGTAGATATTATGATAATTATAGATCTTGTATGACTTGTGCATAATAATCATTTTGAATGAAAATACAGATGAATTACTTGTTTTCTGAAATACTTTTCTTTGTATGTTCAATGACTTTTTTAACCTCATTATTTGCATTACTAATTATTTGTGTAATTTCTTTTTCTTTAAGTTTTATTTCATCTTCAGTTAATTCGCCTTGTTGTCTAGCTTTCTTTAAACGCTTCATGTGTTTTGTTCTTATATTTCGTATGATTATTTCTGTGTTTTCTCCAAGTTTTGATATATCTGTTAACTTTTTTTTTTGACTTTCTTTTGTTAGTGGAGGCAAAGGTATAACATATTGATGAGAATTTAACGGATGAATAACAGGATTAAGCCCAAGTGACGAGGACCGTATTGCAGAGACCAATGCTTTGGTATTCTGTTGAATATTAATTAATAAATCAATAAAATATATAAAGAAACATCATTGTCGTAAATTGTCAATAATATAGATTTATTATTTTGCATAGATACGTGTGCCAGATCTTTGAGTAAAGAGCTTTTCTTCTTTGAAATAGGAATTTTTAAATTATCAAGTAAAGAAAGATTAGATCGACCCATTTTAAGAGATTCTGATTCTTTTTTTAAGTATAAAATTATATCATTGAGACTTTCATTTAGTTTTTTTGTATCTATAACTTCTTCTATATTTTCAATCCCATATATTTCTTTATTTCTTTTCAATTTTGATTCAAATGATAAGAAAGATCTATGATGTATATATCTTTTAAAAGATCTAAGATAAAAAATATATCTATAATATATTATTTTTAAAGATATTTAAATATATAAAGATACCTTGTATAAAATATAAGAGACATTAAATAGTTTATTTTAATAAGTGGTATTTATATAAAATTTTGACAAGTTTTCGAGATTAGAATCTGATAAAGTGATAAGTGAAATCTGCTTAACATCTAGATAGAAAAAGCTGAATTGTATATAAATATAGATTGTCCTTAGATAAGATAAATTGATTTTGAAATATAGCTATTAAATGATTAATTGTATTGACTGTTTTAATGATAAGTTGTAAAGTTTTCATGACAACTAAATAAAGAAAAAGGTTTCTCTTTCCGCTTCTATTTCTGCATTGTTTTGTATATTTTCAGTTTTGCCAGAAAAACTTAGAATAATAAATGAAAGAAAAAAAACAGCCAAAAACAACAAATAAGAATATGAATACCATGTTTTAAAAAATTGGTAATTACTCATTATATCATTGATAATTGTATTTAAGACTGTCGATGTATATAATCTATCTGAAGGATAATCTTGTGTTTTGAAGGGTAAAGAGATGAATTTTAGAGGATTTCTATAAGTTTCTTGATAATTAAAAATCTAAATCCTTTAATATAAAATTTGCCAAGATTTTATCTGTGACTCTTACAGTATAATTATAATGAGATTGATCAATTTGGTGAATATAATATTTAGGAATAATGATCTAAAATGAATAAATGAAACATATTTTCTTTTAAAATACCTCACTAAGTGTATAATTGAATGAAAACACTGTTAACATCAAAATTGCCAAAGATATTAAAAATGTATGAGGTAAAGTGCCATTCTTTCTCTTTTTATATATATTACATTTGAAAAGCCTAAAATATGTTAAAAATCCAACAAAAAAACAATGTTTAAATCAAAAGTACCTAAATTTTTTTGTCATCTTTGTATTAAAAATTGCAATAATTGTAGTCACAAAGAAATAGAGTATAAAAAGAGTGATTATAATAAGATTGATAGGAAAAGTCTTAAATTTATGAGTAAAAATAAATAAAATACTGGATACCTGCCTTAAAAAGATATTGAGATAATGTATTTATACAATAGAAAGACCATTTCTTGCTTATATAATTGTAAAGAGCTCTGATGTATGTATTTTCCAATTTAGAAATTCTATATGAAAGATCAACTATCATATTATAAATATTAGCAGAACAAACATTGTCATTGACATTAACAAAGTTATTCCTATAGATATAACTAAGAAAAAGATCCCAACAAGCAATTGAAATAGATGTAAGATTGCTGAAATAGGCTGCACCCACTTTCTTTTTCCTTCTTCTGCAAGTCGAATACAACGCACAAGCGTCCTTTCTTCCCTTTGGAGAGATTCTAATGCCCGATGGTCCTTTACATTCATTTGAGCATGAAATCCTGCATAACGGACTTCAATGGCACGTTGTTTTTCACGGTTAAGAATTAAAGCATGTTTTATATCTGTTATAGATGCAGGAACATTAATTGAGTTTATTTTGATCACTCTTAAAGGAAACAATGAAAAGCCAAGCGCTGTATATAAACAGAAGAGTATGATCCCAAATAATAAAACAACATCTACAATAAAAAATATACTTGTCTTTATATCTATAAAAATCAATCAAATATTAAGATAAAATAATATAAAAAATCCTTACATTCATATTTAAACGTTTGTTGAAAATGTTTTAAATATGGATCAGAGTTCTTTTCCTCTGTAATATTCATAAAAGTTCTACTAAAAAACAATGCTATGAATAAAAGTAAAAAAAACAGTGAACGTCTTAATGCCCCAAATATTCTTGTCTTGACTGTTGACTCTTCATTCCATTCTTCATAAAAATAATAGACAAATGGCAATATTATGAATAATTCAATGATATGTAGCCCATAAAATACTATTTTTCATTAATTTATCTTTTTACTCCTCAATTTCATACTGTAATAGCCTACAATCTTTAATACACCTTAGTCTCTCCTTAAAGCATCTTCTTCTTACATAATTTAAATCTTTTCCTTTCTAAAAAGACTATTTTTTCTAGAAAACCTTCTTTCTCTATATTTCTCTCCCTCAACCAAGCCATTCCTATATCAATAGGATACAGGGCAAGAGTCCCCATCATATGAAGCACAATAATAGCAATAATTCCTATCATTATCATACTTTTTTTATCTTTATTTTGGCACTGATAGATCCATCTAAACAAGCCCCAAAAAAAGGCCTAAATTCTTTAGATATTTGAGATTATTCCTGCTCATATCTACAAGTATGATTGATACGTAAAGCACCCATGCAGAAGAGTGGTCTTTTTCCTCCATAGCCTAGCCTTTACCAGTAGTTTAAGCCAAGAACAAGTTGCTTATCGTATATCTTAAGATATCTCAAAAACTTTCAGATAGTCAAGCAGTATAAGAGAAGATGAGGCCTGTCCGTATGCGTCTCTCCTCAGACTATGTGTATTTTCATATGAAACTGTTATTTTTGAGACAAAAAGCTGGCTTTATATAGAGCTGACTTCTGATAAGGAATCAACCCTATGATGAAGAAATAGACAGGAAAAAGTGGCAGACAATGATTAGGCAGGCTCTTTCCCAGGCATATGGACTGCAAGGAGAGTCTATGATGGCTGATATTTTACATCTGACAGAGGACAAATGTGTTTATATTCGCGTGCCATCAAAGTATGATAGATGTTTCAAAGGGCAATTAATGTATGGATTTAATTGATTACAGAGAGGACTCGAGGTTTTGGGCGGCAATGACTGGATACTGCGAAAGAAGCATTCAAATATTGGGCGTATCAGACCATCTGATGGGTTTAATCCATAGAAGCCGGCTAGAGAAAAAATGAGCAAAACAACCAGAGCTTCTGGCAATGGATTTCGTTCATTCTAATGGCAAGGTTTGTTGTTTTGGAGGGCTTGAATTGAAGGACCATTAAACTTTGGTTTTTTTGAAAGGGCTCAACTTTTAAAGAGCTCCAAAGGGAAAGAGGGGGTTAAGGGATTTGGGGAGGCTATTTAGGAGTTATTTGGGTTAAAGGGTATATTTCTTTAAAAGCTATGTAGTCTCAGGGTTTCAGATGGGAAGTTAAAAAATCGGTGATTAAAAAAATATACAGCATGAAGGTTGTTTACATGTGGGTTAAGGTCTTTTGACCTTATTTGGATGGTTATCAAGGAAAATATTCATATCCTTTAAAAAAATGTCAATGATATATGTGCCATTTATGGAGAGCATGGCTATAGAGCATGTTTTGGCCCTTCAATTTATATCACATGAGGAAAATTTAATTGTAGGGAGGTCAAATAGATTGCAAATATATAGTCTTTTAAAGGAGAAGAAGGAGGGGAGACAGTTTTATTACAAGTCAGAAATATTGCCCTCGCAGCATGTCAGAGAAAATCAAGAGGTATAGAAAGAAAGGTCTAAAAGGGTTTAATAAGGCCTAGGATTTTCTTGGGACAGATGTAAAATTAGAACCGTCCCGGTTAGAGACGGTCTGGTCATTGTTTCTTGTATATGAAACGGAATTATTTGGAGAAATTACCTCAATGGCTAAAGTTAGGACAAAAGATTATGATAAGACAAAAAGAGAGTGTATTTTGGTATCTTTTAGAGACGCAAAAGTATCACTTCTTGAATGGGATGCTTCTAGTTTTGGAATTACGACGCTGAGTATTCATTTTTATGAGAAGGAGGAATATAGGTCGTCATTATCTGCAGAATTTGATACACAATTGATTATGGATCCATCATATAGATGTGCAACACTTAGATTCTATGGAGATATGTTTGCAATAATTCCTTTTCGCCAAAAAGATATTCTTTCATTGGATGATGATATCATGAATATAAGTCAGGATTCAGAGATGTCTTCTTCCCAATTGCCATATTATTCATCATCGGTTATATCTTCAAGGCAGATGCATGAGGGTATTTCACATATTATCGATTGCGGTTATCTTTATGATTATCGAGAGCCAACTCTTGCTATTCTTTATTCTGCATTTCAAACATCTACTGGTCTTCTTTCATATCGCCAGGATACTGTAAGTTTTACTGCGGTTACTTTAGATCTTCAACAAAAGGCGTCAACAGCTATTTATACAGTCGATAAACTTCCTTATGATTTATTTAGTATTCTGCCTCTTCCAAATCCTATTGGAGGCTCACTTCTTATTGGAAATAACGAATTGATTTACATAGATCAAGCGGCATGTGTAAAAGCTGTTTCAGTAAATTCTTTTGCAAAAAAGTGCACGCATTTGGACTTTGTTGAGAATTATGACCTTGATTTAAAACTTAACGGAGCAGTAGCAACCTATCTATCTCCATCTCCTGAGCAACCGGGAGTTGTACTATTGGTTATTGAGAATGGGCAGTTTGTTCAAGTAGGATTTAGGCTAGATGGTAGAGCAATTAGTTCTCTTATCGTAAAAGTGTTGGATCAGGGTCCTAAAAATGATCTCTTTTGCTCAAAAGCAAGCTGTATAACTTTATTAAATAAAGAATTGTTATTTATTGGAAGCAAGTTTTCCAATGGTGTATTATTAGGATGGAAAAGACAAAGAGAAATTGTAGAACAGATATTATCGGAACCTCGAGTAATATTTGATGATGACAGAGGAATTCTAAATGATTTGTATGGAGATAGCTTGGATATTATTGATAACAGTGAGATTTTATCAGAGAAAGAAGTCTTTGGGGATATACAGTTTTGTTTATTTGATTCTTTATGTAGTTTTGGTCCTGTTGTTGATGCCGTAATTGGGAATTCTTATTTATCCTATGGAGTAATTGAATTTTGTTTTGAATTGTCTGATTCATACTAATTTTTAAAAGGATCAAGATACAGTTTTTGATTTAGTAGCTGCTACGGGAAAAAATAAGACAGGCTCTATTAATATATTTAAAGTTAGTGTTAACATTTATGTTATAGTATATGTTTTTGATCATAATAGAGAAGTATACAGCCAGATGTTATTGGTAGTTTTAACTTCGCTGATTGTTCTGGATTATGGACCATTTCTCTCAAAAGTTCTGCTATTGAGGAATTTTTGGATGATTCGTCTTCTTTAAGAGATAATTTTGATAATTATTTTTTTATTTCAAAGTTAGAAGAAAGCTTGGTATGTTTTAAAGAATAAAATAAAAATATGACATAAGTTTATTTTAGATATTTACTGTTGGTGAAAGCTTTGATGAAGTACAAAATACGGAATTCGATACTCGTGGTAATATAATAGAAGTAGACACTGTATTTGATCATACAAGAATCATACAAGTATTTTGTGATTGTGTTAGAATTTATGATTCTGGTATGATATAAATTAAACATGTTTAATAAACTTATCTTTATTTAGAAATATCCTTAACACAACATGTTTCAATATCTGATAAGGAAAATCCTTTAAATGAGACAATTATTTTTGCATCTATAATGGATCCTTATATCTTTTTAAAATTGAAAAGCAATCAATTTTGTATACTTTTTGCAAAACATGACTTTAAGGAAATTGTTCAGCTTTTTATTCCTAAAGCTTTAAAGGTAATCCATATATATATATATCTTAACTAATTATGTTTAGAATGAAAAGATTATTTCTGCATGCTTTTTTTCTCCTAAAGGAGTTATGAATCAGAGTTTTGACAATTATTATATAAATAATAACATCTCAAATGACATTAGATATTTATTTTTTAAAAAAAAAGAATCTAATGAAAATAGCGATCTAAGATTTCAAGAAATTCATATGAATGGTTCCAATGATGATGATGTATTTACATTGAAATCCTCAAATCCTCTACTTAAGTTTTTTTGTTTTATTTTATTTCAAAATAATGTATTAAAGGTATTTTTTACTACAAAATATAACAATTGATTTACTTTTATAGATCTTTACTCTTCCATCTATGGATTGTGTCTTTATGTCTAGTAATTTTTCTTTATTACCTAAAATTATTGAAAATAGCACAAATGATGAAAGTACATATGAAATTTACGAAAACAAGATTCGAGAAATATTAGTTACAACTTTGAATAGTAGAATGGATGAGCCATATATATTGGTTTTTTTATTCTGAATTCTATTTTTATCTTACTTTTATAGATTCGTACTGAATGGGAAAATGTGATTATTTATAAAGGTTTTTTGTATACTGAAGATAACGCAGAATCATTTCCCTTACGTTTTTTAAAAATTGACTTGTTTAAATCTTCAGCAGATATATTTACTGTTCATAATTGTCAAAGTAATGATATACAGGTTAATAATTCTGATAATCCTAAAAATAATCTTAATGAATTGCATCAAAAAACTATGGTACCTTTTGGCGGTAAAAGTGATATTAGATGTGTTTATGTTGGGGGGACGTCATCATATTTTATTATTAAAACACCATATTCATTACCACATTTATTTCCTATAAATGTTAAGAATAAAATATTAAGATTCTCTTCATTTAATACATTTAACTACGAAAATGGGTTTATTTATAGTGATTCTGAGGTATTCTTTTATTTATTACGTCTTTTGTTTTAATTGATTAGGATATTATAAATATTGGGAAATTAAGTGATGATTATATTTATAGTGAATCATTGGTTATAAAAAATGTAGCAATTGGAAAAACAGTTACATCTATTGCATATCATGTTTCTAAGAATGTCTATGCTATTTGTACGAGTGAATTGGAGGAATACGAGGTTTTGGATGAAGATAATGAATTGTTGTTTGAACATGAAAGTCAGTAATTTTAAAAAATTATATTGATATTAATGGTTTATACGTAATAGATGATTCTAGTGCTCTTCCTAAACTTCCTCATGGCTTTTTGGAATTGTTATCTCCTAAAACATGGGAAGTAATTGATAGGTATTATTTATTATTATTTAAATTAGTTAATTAATTTTATAAAGATATTCCTTTGCAAAAAATGAAACTGCTGTTACAATTAAATCTGTTAATCTTGAAGTTTCTGAAAATACTAAAGTTCGTAAGGAATTTATTGCAGTTGGTACTGGTATATTTCGTGGAGAAGATTTAGCTATGCGCGGTTCAACATATCTTTTTGAGATAGTTGATGTAATACCTGAGCCAAATAGACCTGAGACAAATAAAAAGATGAAATTAATTTGTAGAGAAGAGGTTAAGGGGGTTGTTTCTGCAATATGCGATATAAATGGATATCTTTTGAGTGCCCAAAGACAAAAGGTTTCATATTTCATATATATTTTTATATATTTATGTTAAACAATAACTAGGTTATTGTTCGAAGTTTAGAAAATGATGATAGACTGGTTGGTACAGCCTTTATTGATTTGAATGTGTATGTTTCTGTTGCAAAAAGTATTCGAGATCTACTTTTGTTTGGAGATATAATGAAGAGTATATGTTTTGTGGGATTTTCTGTCAGTATATAAAATATTTCTCTCCAATTATACTAAAAATGGACAAGGAGGAACCCTATAAAATGGTTCTTTTTGGAAAAGATAATAGTTCTTTATCTGTTTCATCTGCAGAATTTTTGGTAGACGGTGAACACTTATATTTTGTAGTTGGTGACGATGATGGGAATATTCATGTTTTCAATTATGATCCTGAGAGTATTGATTTTCTATTTTAAATGAATCTTAATAGTATGATAGATTCCCAATCTCTTTTTGGTCAAAAATTGCTTAAACGAGGTGATTTTCATGCAGGTTCTCAAATAAGATCTATGTTGATGCTTCCAAAGCAATCTTTTGAAGAAAATATAGACGAGTCAAAGGAAGCTTTATTATCTAAGAATCAGGATTCCTTATGTCTGTGTATTTCTGACAATGGAGCGATGGGTTTATTAATTTTACTTCCAGAAAAGATATACAGAAGACTTTATTTTATTCAAGGTCAACTCATTAATACAGAAGAAAAGATAGCTGGACTGAATCCTATTACTTATAGGTTTTTTCTATTTTATTTTTATTATTTTAATGATAATTAGAATTTCTACATATATTAACAAAACATCTAATCCAGCAAGAGGAATTTTAGACGGAAAATTGCTATATCAATATAATAATCTTCAGATTGACAAGCAGCAAGACATGGCACGCAAATCTGGTGCCCCTCTTTCAACCATTATTTATGATCTTTTAAAGATTGATTATTCTTTTGCTTATTTATAAATCTTTAATCATTTTTTAGAAATTAAATAACAAAAATTAATACAAGGCTTAATCTCTATCAATCAATCTTTAATAAATTATTAATCTATCTCTTAATTTATAACATTTTTTAATATATAAGGCTGGTCTAAGTTAACCTCGTTAAGAACTTGGGTTAAAAAGTTAAAAAAACATGGTAAGTTTCTTAAGATAATATTAAGATTTTATTAAGACTTTGTTAATATTCTTAAGACAGAGCAATTGGACGCTGCATTAGATTTGTTTAGGCGCTTACCCTCTCAAGATATATCAAGAAATATAATAGCAGTTCTTGAAAAAGTACCTTGTTTAACTGAGGATCTTTTGTCTTCAATAGATCAGCCTTTGCAGATAAGAAAGTGCTCAAAGACGTCTAAGTTTTATCTGTCTTGTGATTATAATAGAGATGGTGATTCTTATCGCTCTCCTTGGAGCAATGAATATACGCCGGTATTGCCTGATGGAATAGTTCCGTGCGAGAGGACCCGCAAATTAGAGATTGCCTTTAATGAGGCGTTTGATATATACCGGACGCTGTATGTTTTTTAGGAGAAAAGACCAGGAATTGATTAATAAAGGTATTATGAAGGGGGCATTTCAAGTGTGTATTTATGGGACCTTGATAACGGGTTTGCTGGGGTAGCTTTAATTAAAAAAGGCAACTTTTATATGTGTGCAGCTTTTTGTTGTATATTTATGGGTTTTAGAATCATCAAAAAATGGACATTGGGATTCTATACATGTTTTTGAGGTACCCTATGGTTCTCGGACAGTACGCTACAGATTGACCAGCACAATTATATTGCACATGATAACGGATAGTGAGTCATTGGGACAGATGAATCTGAGCGGCAATATTACTAGACAGGTGTTTTTTTTTCTTTATTTTTGTTGTCTTATGAAAAATATAGATTGAACAGGAATTAGTGGTTGATGATTTGAATTCTCACATTGTTAATGTTGGGCGTCTTGTTGAGGACATGGAGATAAAAATGAGGAATATATTACAAGAAGTTTATTTTGGCAAGACAAAAGATATATGTAATGATTTACGTTCAATTTCTAGACTATCACAACAAAAAGAAGGGGCTCAACTTCAAAGAGAAGTCGTAGAGAAGCTTTCAAGTAGGAAGTAATCTATGTATAATTCTGTGTTTTTATGTTTTTTGTGTTCCACCTTACAACCAGACTTTGTACGTACGAGGCAGACGACGTTAACTTTTCTAAGTACTAAGGGGTTCTTAAAGCTTAATAATTCTGGATTTAAGAGGAATAAACACTTATGGATATCTCAGAGGTTCGTAAGGCTCATAAGGTTCTTCAAAAAGCCTTTCAAGAAGGAAATCAAATGGTTTATTTTTTATTTTTCTCTATAAAATTGATATTATTCATAGTTAATTGTTGATATACTAAGGCTTTTGAAGAATAAGGTTGTTGTGTCAGAGGCCCTCGTTGTATGGATATTTATCTCTCTTTATTCTATTAGTTTTAAGGGATTTGTTAGGATACAAAAGTAGGAGTTACAATTGGAAAATTAAGAAATTATTCAGACAAATGTGTAGCAGATCTGGCTAAGGAGATCTCAAAGAAGTGGAGAGGAGATCTCAGTGCTTTGAAGAAGGCTTCTTTGTTGAAAAATGCCTCGGAAATGGAGAAAATGCCAGTTGTATCATCTACGTCAAATACTTCAGAAAAAACACAAAATACTGCTTCAAATGGTATTAAAACTGATATTACGGGAGATAAAGTTAGGGACAATTGTATTTCTTTGATTTACAATGCATTGGCTTGTGATTCCAATCATTTGAATACGGAAACTCTTTCAAAAGCAAAAGCTATTGATGAATTTGTTTTTGATTCATATTCAAACAAAACAGATGGTCCTTATAGACAGAAAATGAGATCTTTGTTATTAAATTTAAAAGATAAAAATAATCCTAGTTTACGAGAAAATGTTATTAATGGTGAATTGAGTATACCACGGCTTTGCACAATGACGTCTCAAGAAATGGCATCAAAAGAACGGAAAGAGGAAGATAAGAAATTGGAGGAGATGAATCTTTTTAAAGCACGAGGGCCTAAGCCAATAAAAGCGGTAACTGATTTATTTCAGTGTGGAAAAGTAATATTGAATTATATTGTATAACAAAATCTAATATCTACTTATAGTGTAAACAGAGAAAAGTTTCGTATTATCAAGTATTTATACAAGTTCAAGTTAATATTTGGCTTATATATTCTATAGATGCAAACCCGAAGAGCAGATGAGCCTGTATTATTTATGCAATATTATATTAATTCTTTTCTAATAAGATTTATAGATGACTACTTTTTATGAATGCCAAGTTTGTAAGTTTCTAAAGAAATAAATATGTTTTAATGTATTGAAGGTGATAATCGATGGAAGACATAATCATTGCATATATAATACAATACGTCGTATAAATGACAAAATCCGCAATGAATATCATAGTTTCTGAGCATTTCATTGATTCGCAAATACTTAATAATAAGTGTTGATATCAGATGCTAGTTAAATATATCACAAATACATAAGTAATAATGTATATGTACTTTTTTATTGTGTGATAAGAACCTTTACATTTTCAAACCAATCTAGCATTGGATTTTCACCGCTAATTGTTTTGGTTGTTTCAATATCAGCCCATTGTTCAAGAAACCTTCTATGAGTATAAATTTCTATATGCCTATTTTCTCCTGGCTGTAAACATGTTGCTTTGTATACACTTTTTAGAATTTCAAAATTCGTTGGAAACAAAATATCGAAATATCTAATTGATTTAACATGTTTCTAAGATTGTGCTGATTATTACCCTTGTTTTACTAAATATGTCGAGCATGGAATTGTCATACCGGAAAATCGTGTCTGGACTGTTGGAGCATTAAGACCTTGGATAGAGTCCGGAAGAGAAGAGAAATCAGATATAATTAATTTATGTTCTGGAAAATAGTTCCGGAGAATATCAAATAAAAGAAGTTGCTTTGTAGGTACAAATTCTGGATCAATTAGGTTTTCTGAAAAAGGAAGATATGTCTTTAATCGTTTTATAAAATAAGAAATGTCATCGTATTTACTTTTATATGTCTGTGTGATTTTTTTTTTTAATGAGAGATATCTTATAATTAATGGATCTAAAATAGGCGAATAGAATTCATGAATATCTCCTATTTCGTCAATAACTGCTAATGCCTGATATGCCTGTTGTGTTATTGGATTATATCGTATTAAATCATGTGGAAAATTATCCTATAACCCTTATTATATAATATAATAAAAAGCAAATTCTTACCAATACTTCTAATAGTATGAAAAAACAAGGATTAGAGTTCAATGTATTCCAATCAAATATACTTTTATTAATAATTTCAACTTTTTTTTGATATCTGCGATAGTGTTTCGTCTTTTTTAACATTTCCATTTGTTGTGTTGCTAATGGATGACTAATTTCAATGGCATAGTATTTTGTTCGTGCGTATACATCCGGATCCATCCGATCAATGTAGTCCATAATATTTAACATTAACGTTCCATTACCTGATCCCACTTCGTATATTATTAAATCGTTATATGGATAATAAGATAATTTATAATGTGTCAATATAAAGCGTGCTATTGCCTCCCCATAATATGGCTAACAAATAAGTTATAAAAATAAAAAAAAAAAAACATTGAATACTTTAAATAGTTCAGTTGGTGTATGCCACAGCTGAATAGGGAGTTTTGCTCCTTTTTGTAGGGCCATTTTATCATAATCTTCATAAATTCTTGTCAATTCTTTCTGAAAACTATTGTTGTCTTTTATTTTTGAAAAATCAAATGAAGTTGGTATTGACAAAATACAAGAATGTTTATTATAGTATCCATAAAACGGATTATACATAGAATCTTCAATGAAATCACGAACTAACATTTGAACTTGACGAGGCGGCGTTTTTTCTGTCATTAACAATATTGAATTTACAGTTTTACATTTTTGAGGTAAATCTTCAGAAGAAAAGTTATATAATACATTTCCTGCACGATAAGGATATGTTGGCGTTTGAACCTCTGTATTTTTCCTTATTTGCCATGAAGTATTATAACGTCTCGGATAATAAATTGTCCGCCGGTAGAGACGAATTAAACTGCAAAAGAATGGCTGATTCTTACAAAAAGCTGATGTATACATATTTGTTTTAAACAAATCTCTGATCCAAAGCCATGTTTATTTTTTTTTCTTAAATTTCAAAACAATACATACCAGTATTTTCGGAAAATATCTTGTATTGTAAAATCTGCCTTAATTTTTTGTAGATGTAAATAACAGACATCATAAACATGAACATGTAAAACAAAATAGTTTGTTGCAGTGTATTTTTTTTTTATGTGCGTTTTCCACTTCCAAATTTGTTTCTTCAATAGACGTATTAGTAAAATAAGATTTTGTTTCTGTTTGAGAAGCTGATCCGAAAGATAATGATTCAATTGGATATAAATTATTGTAAAGCGATGAATGATCAAGTAGACAATTTGGTTTTGTTTGTGAATTTGTCAAAAAATTATAATATTGGTCAAAAAGATGAGCATGCGATGAATAAATAGATGCCTCCTGAGTTTCAAGAGTATTTTTTGGTATTAGACTACCGATTTCCGGGTTTTGAATGAACGTATCATTGGATTTAGGAGAATCGATAATGATATCAAATCTTCTGACAGCATGTACTGAATTAAATATAGTGTTTTTGTTATTATGAATAAAAAAATCGTTTAGATGCATAGTCATGCTTTTTTGTCTATTATTAGATATGTTGACAGGAATTGTTTGGAATTCAAAAGCTCTATTACAAGAATTTGAATGTGATCCTGAATTTGTATATGGAATAAGTGTACTTATTTTCTGTATTTTTAGATCATTCAATTCCTTTGAATTCCCCTCTCTATATTTCAAGCGTCTGATCTTCTTTTTAAAGTGTTTTCGTTTTCTTTTCTGACTTTCAATTAATTTAATAATTGATGGTCCAAGACTTCCAAATTGCTGGAAAATCTTCTCTTTTGAAGGAAACCTCTGGGGAAACATAGTCTCCTTATGTTTCTTCCGCTTAATTGTCTCTCTTTGATTTATAGAGACTAATGATAAGATATTTTCAAAAAAATCGTTTTCAAGATTATCATCACTAAAACTCAATGTTTCTTCCTCTAAAAACCACGAAACTTGAAGATTATTCAAATGCCCCCGATTGACAATAACCTCTCCCGTTCTCAGATCCACTTCGTCTGATTCCTCTGTCATATCTCTTCCATACCGTTCAAATATCCCCTCTAATGTTGATTCATAGCGCGTACGAGATTCCAGCCGCTTTAACTCAATATATTCCGGATCATATGAATCATAGGAGCTTATGTTCATCATATCTCGTCTAATTCTATCTCTTTAAAGTCTATTAAAGGGTTATAAATCTTTAACTCAGATTTTGGAGGTTAACGTGCTGATGTCGTGAAGTTAAGATCTGACTAAGTTATTTTTATTGATAAATATTATTACATAAAAAGTATCTAAAAAGGTTATATTGTTTGTTATTTAGAAGTATTGAAATACTTTTTAAGTCTTTAAAGAAAAATCTTGGTAAGAAGGACTTTCAATTAGATTTTTAAGATAGATTTCTGCTTTCAATTCCAGCTGTTCATCGTCTAAACCACTAATACTTGAGTCTAGAGCAAGCTTGGTATTTGCTAGTGATTGTATGTATTCTTCTATCGTATTTTTTGTCACCAAACGAATAACATGAACTTCTTTTGTTTGGCCCACACGATGCGCTCGGTCTTCAGCTTGTTTATCATCATGGGGGTTAAATGATCCATCATAGAGGATAACGACATTGGCACAGGAAAGGTTTATGCCAAATCCTCCTAGAAAATGTAAAAATAAATAAATTTAACAAAAATTGTTACCAGCTTTCGTAGAAAGAAGAAAAACAGTAATATCAGATTCATCAGTAAACTGATCAATAATATCCTGACGGGTGTCTACTGAGGTTCTTCCATCCAAACGAGTAAAAGCAATATTTAACGTTTCTAAAACTTCTTCCAAAATATTTAATGTTTCCACAAACTGTGAGAATAGTAAAACTTTATTTCCTCTTTCTTTTGCTTCTATAAGGAGACATTTAAGTTTCTCTACTTTTCCAGAATTCATCCATGGTGTTCCTTTTAACGCAAATGACTGTATAGATGGAAACTTTTTACATAATTGATGTATTTCAAAATCAGTCATTACTTCCATATCCTCGTAAATATAGGTTTGGTTAGCATTTTTGTAATCAGGCTCTTTCATTATATTTTTTGCAATTTTTTTAAGTATAACATCATTATAGATTCGACGAAAAAGTAAAGGATGGTTTGTTGCTTTTCTAAGTTGCATAAGAACATTAAATGTTCGTTTTTTATCATTCTTGGGCTCAATTCCTCCATTCCTTTCTTCTACTGACTTTTTTTGAGTAAAAATGCATTCATCGTAAATACTTTGTTGTTCTTTATTCATTTCACAAAACTCTATATGTTGAATTTTTTTTGGAAGATCATTTAATACCTGTATTTAGTTTAAGAAAAGATAAAGCTTAAAAATAATAATTACATGTATTTTTTTTCTCCTTAAAACAAAAGGCGTCATCATTGACTTAGCTCGCATAATACGTTGTTCTGAAAGCAAAGTTGATCCTGAATTACCATCATTAATTGTCTTTATTTTAAAAACAGTAATTAGTTTTTCAATATTTTCTGAAAACAATGTTGGTAGAATAAAAAATAAAAGAGACTAAATGCATTTTAGTATATAATATATAGTTTTATGTCTTACAATTAATTCTTTTAAATTATTTTGTAGAGGCTATATTTAACTTAGTATTAAATGTAAAAACTGGATATGATAATTACTGTTCCTGTAAGAAGAAGACGAAAATTAGCATTAATATTCATTAAGTGTTTGTATCTTTCAGATAAACTATTCTTGAGAAAATGTCCTTCATCATACACGCAAACCTATAATTTTGAATAATTAAAACAAAAAAAGAAAAAAATTACATCAAATCTTTGGCGTTTAAGAAATGATCTGTCTTCTTTACTTCCAGTAGCTAATTGGTATCTAATTTATTATTAATTGAAAATAATAATTAAATTATTTTATACGTTGTAATTATTATATTATAGTCAGGATTTTCTTCCAAATGATATCTTATATCTAGACGTTCATTTTGAGTTCCTATTTTAATTAATTGTAGTTAAAAGAATTTTATATAATATTACCATAATAAGGCTCAACTTTAAGAGCTGGACAGAATCTTGCTAATTCACGAAGCCAGTTTTCTAATGAATTGTTATTTTTAACAACATAGAAATAAAAGAGTATACCTAATATAGAAGCAGGAACAACAATGAGATGAGGTCCTGTTCTTCCCGATTCTAGTAAATGTGCAAAAAATGCTATTATTTGACATGTTTTCCCGAGCCCTATATATATTAATATATATATATTTAAAGAAATAAAATATGATACCCATTTCATCTGCTAATATCCCAGATAATTTTTTTCTATACAAAAGATTTAACCAATTAACACCAAAAAGTTGATAGCGTTTTAATTTAACAGCATCAGAGATAAGATTTGGTTGTTGATTTATATATCCTTCTGAAAAAAATCAATAAAATATAGAATTGATCCAAAACGTACGATCATTTATTTGAATATTATCAATATCGTCACTGCCAATGCTAAGTTCTCCTATTTCTGGGGTAATTTTTAGCCCCCAATTCGATATTGATCTAGAAATGGATTTTCCTAATTCATCGCACTTTGAAATAAGAGAATCTATAGCCTTATAACCTTCCAACATCTAATAAAGAGTTGAATATTTAGTAATAAATAACCAATTTATTTACCTCCATACATGATTCTAAGACTTTCATACCTAAAGTTTTTTTCTCTTTTCGTCTATCTTTTTCATCTGTTTTACACTTACTTCGAATTTCTTTTATTGAGTCAATGTTTTTAAAAGGTCTAGACTGTATGATTTCTTCTGCTATTTCTAGAGAACAATTAGCTAAATCGGCTATTTCTTTAGCTGATTTTTGATTTAAAAATTTTAATGTTTCTTCCTCCAATTGGCTATTATCATTTATGTCTTCATTAGACACTGAAGAATCATCTGACTCGGAAAAAGAGTCTTTTTGATTTCTTATACGAGATATTCCTTTTATAAGTCTTTTTTTCTGAACAAATTTGTTAGCATTGTTGACATGTGTGATGTAATTTTGATTTTGAGTAGAATTGATATGTTTTTCTCGAATAGTATAACGAGAATGTTGTAAAGTTCTTTTTGATGATATCTTTTCTTGCACACCTATTGGTGATGATCTCAGATTCGTAATATCAACATTTTCTAGATTTACAAGCTCCGTCATATTATTAAGATCTGGTGATGGTTTTAATATCATGTTTTCAAGAACATATTCTGGAAGATGTGGATAAATTCTCCTTAAAAAATCTATTTTTTTTTTGAACGTGTTGCTTCCTATTATTTTTTCTCTGTTATCTCTTGTTTGTGCCGCTTTTTGCATTAAATATCTATTTGATAAAGAATTAGAATAGTCATCTATATTTGATTTCTGTATCATTTCATTCGTTTCAATATTCGTATTTTCTTTTGGCTGATATGCAAACTGTGACGCATATTCCTTAAACCTCCCAATAGGCGATTCTTTAATTACGAATGTTGTATCCTCTGATTTTTCTTGATAAATCGTATTGAAATTATTTTCAAGCGATAACGAGTATGATGGCTGTACTGCATTAACTGTTGCATATTCGTTTTCACTCTTTTTAGGTATAAGATTTGTTCTTTGTATTAAATCTTTACTTTCTTCTGTATTAGATAATAAATTATCTATATTTTTGTTTCTTGTCTGATTTTCGCTCAAAAAAGACGAAAAAGATATTGGAGAAGAACAGGGAACCTGAATTGTTTCTCTTTCTTCATTATTCAATGGCTCCTCGGCCTCATCTGTCAGACCAATACATCTTTTTTTATTTTTAAAAATGGTCATTTTAATATATATTCCTCTATTGATTCCTCTTTTTTTAATATAGTCTTAGCTCATTTCTTATAGTATATCGTCTTATAAAAATAGTGCAAATCGCTTCATTTTCCTGTGTATAACATGTAATTTTTACTTTCCATGGACAGATATAATATATATATATATCTTGATCTCGATGAGCTCCAGCGGGACTAAAAATGGCGCCTCAAAATTCTGAACAAATTAATAAAATAGCAAAGAAGTTGTAATATTGTGTGTTTTTTAATTATTTAAGAATTTATAGTTATGTTTTGATTAAGTTTTTTTTATTTTCAACTGCTATGATTATTGTACCGATTAGCAGTTATTATTTATCTTTGAGATATGTCTTTAAACGTAATACATAGAAATTTTGAATTATTTGGACTAATTGCGATATATCAGAAAATAATACGACATTTGCTGCAATTGTTGCTGTATCAATGACAAATATTGTTTTAATTGGTTATATTATATTAGCGCTGATCGAAGAAAAAGACGCTCAGATCAGAGAAAAAGGTGAAGTCATATCTAAAAAGCATCAATAGTCTCGAAAGATTACTCTGAAACAGCTTTTTTAAATCACTGTTTTATTTTATTCACAACCCTATATAAAACTATATAAAACTATATAAAACTATATAAAAATATTTTTAATATTCTCTTTAATTTATCTTATTTTCCTATAAAACGGCTCTGAATTGTCAATATTTGTCTTTCAAAGGGTCTCTCTCTGAATTGATTGGTATTTACAAGATGGAGTGAACGGGTTAAGAACGATAGATTCGAACGTCATAAAATCGTCTCTTGATGTTTGTAGCAGATTATATCTTGTTGAGAGAGCTATAAGCACGAGATTACAAGTGTTTTGCTAGGGAATCGTCTGGGTTGAAGGATGTCTGCTTTGCACAGACAAGTAATCAAGGAGAAATTAGCTTCTTCTGAGCTTTTTGTTAAAACAGAATTTCAAGATCCCAGTTTGAGTGAATCCAAGGCATATGTAGATTCTGAAAGGGTTGACAGACTGTATGATGAAAATATGGGAATGAAACACTTTGGTCTAAAAGATCTGGAATCTGAAGGAAATGAATTTGTTGATAAAATGGGTTGTCCGGATTTTGACACTTGGTGGTCTGGATATTTTGAAAAATCTTTCAAGATTGGCCCTTTTCAGGTATATTTGACGCTTCCTAGGACATGGGAAACAGACAAAGGGTCAGAAATGAGCTTTTTTATAATGCATCATGGTGCAGGATCGTGTGGGTTGAGTTTTGCTTGTTTAGCCAAAGAAATTACTGAAATAACTAATGGAGCTTGTGGGGTATTGTCATTTGATGTTCGTGGACATGGAATGTCAGATGTGGTATTGCAAAATGGTCTATTGGATCTTCGATTAGAAGAGTTATCTAAGGATTTTGTTAAAATGGTAGAACTTGTTTGTCAGAATTTCGGATGGAATAGTATATCGGAGATTGTTTTAGTTGGTCATAGGTATTATTGGATATATGTCTGAAATATCGAGTTTTTTCTTATGTTAAAAAAGTATAGGAGGTGCTGTTCTTGCTCATGTAGCAAAAAACCAGTTGTTGCCAAATATTTTGGGCTGTGTAGTTCTAGACATAGTAGAAGGTACTGATTTAGATTTTCATGTTTAATTTGATCTTTATTAGGTTCGGCTATTAATTCTTTTTCATCGATGATGTATCATCTTTTGAAGAG
Source organism: Pneumocystis wakefieldiae (assembly GCA_017301755.1). Lineage (NCBI taxonomy): Eukaryota > Fungi > Ascomycota > Pneumocystomycetes > Pneumocystales > Pneumocystaceae > Pneumocystis > Pneumocystis wakefieldiae. The sequence goes on along the minus strand of CP054532.1, from coordinate 234,813 downwards.
ACCAAAATTCTTCAGTACCATACAAGAAGGGATTGATTGGCAGTACGTTGTTTTTTTTATATTGTTTTAATCTTTTTCTAGTTTGAAAAACAAGATTTTAAAAAATGAGCAATCTGCTAAGGTTTCTGTGCCTTTGCTCTTTAAAAAACAAACATCCCTCAATACCGATAAAAATAAATGGATTTGGAGGGTTAATTTAAATGAAACTGAGTCTTTCTGGCATGGTAAACATTTTATTTCTTTTTTTCCTATTAATATAAACGAAGGATGGCTAAATGGTCTATCTAATTGCTTTCTAGCTATTCCATCTGCAAAATTGCTTATTCTTTCAAGCAAAGATAGACTCGATAAAACATTGATGATTGCACAAATGCAAGGAAAGTTTCAATTGCTTACTTTTCAAAATACTGGTCACTTTATCCACGAAGATTTTCCCGAATTGACTGCAAACGCTGTTTGTTTCTTACATTTTTTTACAATCCGTCTAATTTTTTAAACAGCTTGTTTCCTTCTGGAAGCGAAACCGAAAGCCAATCATCTTTAGAACGACTAAATGAGTGGGGTGTCCCGTTAGTTACGGGACATCTGGGTGTTAGATTCTTAAGAAAATGTGTCCGATTTTTAGAGAGGGAGAAATACGCTGAAAAATATTTAACGTGCTTTTTCTGAGGGTATTTATCTTATTTTTACCGACAAAGGGTCTTTCTTGTGCATTTATTTTGTCTTTTAGGGGTTTGAATTGGTATGTATGAGGGGTATTTGAGAAGCAGATTATTTACTAAGAAATTAGATTCTTTTTGATAGAAGTTAAGATTCATTAAAAAAAGAAGACAGCAATTAAGTAAAAAAAAGGAGGTTTTAGGCATGGGAGAGTTATTAGGACTATGTATTTTGCTGGTGATTGCTGGGATTGCAAAATTGAACGAAAATGTCGGAGTATATGCGTCAACAGAGAATCAAGAATCATCTGAAAAACGGCCTGTTTTTCAGGTATATATGCTTGCTAAAAATGATATTTCTGTGAGTTAATGGGTATAAGATGGTTAATGTCAAACATGCGGAGTTTGTAGAGCAGTTTACGGATGATTGGCAAAAAAGATGGACAGTATCTTCAGCACTCAGGCATACAGAAGGGAATGATGCATTTTTTTATGTTGGAGAATGGAAAGTTGAAGAGCCTATTGTATATAAGGGAATTATTGGTGATAAGGGTTTGGTACTTAAGAATCCAGCGGCTCATCATGCTATATCGGCAAAATTTGATAAACCGATAAATAATAAAGGGAAAACGTTGGTAGTTCAGTATGAAGTGATGCTTCAAAATAAATTGGAATGTGGGGGGGCATATTTGAAACTTATAACAGAATCGAATGAAGATATTCGCTATAAGGAATTTAGTAATAAAACACCTTATACGATTGTATAAAAAATGTAATGAAATTGGTTAAAAATGTAATAATGTTTTTAGATGTTTGGACCTGACAAATGTGGACCGACAAATAAAGTGCATTTTATTTTTCGACATAAAAATCCAATTACGGGTAAACATGAAGAAAAGCATCTTAAATCGCCGCCCGTTATCGATGATTCTAGGTTTACGGCGCTTTATACATTGATAGTTAAGCCTGATCAGTCATATGAAGTTCGTGTTAACAATAGACTTTCTAAAAGTGGGAGTTTGTTGACCGATTTTGAACCCCCGGTAAATCCGGATAAGTTTATCGCAGACCCTGATGATAAAAAGCCGGAAGATTGGGTTGATCTGGCTAAAATTGTTGATCCAAATGCAAAAAAGCCGGACGATTGGGATGAAAATGAACCTTTCGAGATTATCGATGTAAATGCTGTAAAGCCAGATGATTGGCTTGAAGATGAACCATTGATGGTTCCGGATCCAAGTTAATATAGGAATTATATTTTTCTATTGGGCTTATTATTTTTAGATGTTAAGCCTCCACAAGAATGGAACGTAGAAGAAGATGGAGAATTTGTTGTAAGTTTTCTCTTGAAATGATTTAAATATTATTGATATCATTCTGAGGCACCTTTAATACCAAATCCTTTATGTAAAGAAATATCCGGATGTGGTCCTTATAAGCCAAAGATTCGTAATCCTAAATATAAAGGAAGTATGTTTAGTCGAATCTTATTTTTTTATTATAATGTTAATGTTTCTAGAATGGAGACCTCCTCTTATTGATAATCCTAATTATGTTGGTGAATGGTTTGTATTCGTCCTTTTCAATGAAAATACCTTTAAACTATTTAAGGAAACCACGTAATATTCCTAATCCTGCATATTTTGAAGATAATTTTCCATCTAATTTTGAAACAATTATTGGAATTGGTTTTGAACTTTGGACAATGCAAAGCGATATTTTATTTGATAATATTTATATCGGACATTCTATAGAAGAGGCTGAGCAGTTTGCCAAAGCTACTTTTCAAGTGAAATATGAGCATGAGAGAAAACAACAAAAAGAAACCCCTCCTGAGCCGGAAGTAGTATTTAATGATAATGTAAAAGAGTCATATTTGAATATCGCTCTAAAAAAGGTTATTACCTTCTTTGATTTAGCAAAAACCAGTCCTGTTTCAGCTCTTAAACAAATGCCAGGGACAGCATCTACCATAGGAGTTCTACTTGTTACTATTATAGCTATTTTGTTTGGGCTGGTTACCTTGGTTTCTGTAAGTTTTGGCATCATATTTTATTTTTAAATTAACTTGTTATTTAGTCAGGACATACTTCAAAAGCTGAGTTAGAGAAAGTTGAAGATGATCAATCGAAATCTGATGAGACTTTGAAAGATGATTCGTCTAATGGTGCCTGCGATTCTTCAGAGCAAGTTATAACTAAAAAACGCTCGACTCGACGTTCTGATTAATTTTTGGGTTTTGTTTTCTAAAAACAATTGTCTATTTTAGATTAATAGACTTTATTTCTGTATTAATATATTGCATATAATAAAAACTATGGTATATCTTAAAATTACTTCGAATATTTTAAAATATATTATTATAAAAATTAGTTTCATATTTGTTTGTATGAATGGGTTATGTACTAATTTTATGTTGAATTTTCTAAGGCAGAATTCTGCTTTTTTTTGTTTTCTGCTGCCCATTTTTGAGCCATTGCTAATAATTTGAAATTTCTCTTATCTTCGTCAGTAGGGAAGATATAATCATAATACTATAGAATGTTAAACATTTATAATAGAGTAAAAGTATTTTTACTTCTTCATATGTTCCATCGTCCAATTTCCGTCTACTCTTAGCTACTTGTGGCATTTGATCTTCAACCGCTTTAAGAGATTTCTCATCACCATTAGAAATTTCAAATTGTTTCCAAGCTTCCAATAAAATCACACGCTAAAAGTAATTTAATTTAGAAATAAATATTATATGTTTTTACTTCTTCTTTTAAATTTTGTTCTTTAAGGCTTTTATAAGCCCTTTGGAAAACATTCCTTGCTCTTTCTTTTGAATATTCAGAATCATTGTTAGAATCATCAGGTACAGAAAACTCAAAATGAGCAAAACTTATCCAAACTTTTACATGTTGTGTTTTTTCTAATAATCTTTCGTAAAGTATTCTAGTTCTGTCATATTCTCCTTCTTCAAATTCAAAATCAATATAAGCTTTCCATAAAAGTTCTGGCATATCCAAATTATGTTGCTCTTCAATTGCTAATTCAAAAATTGCTCGTACACGTGCGTGATCTTCAAGCATGTGTTCTAATTCTGCATATTTAATCCATGCATAGCAATTGTATGGATCATATTCTATAAATTTCTCATAAAGAGTTCTACAACGGTCAAATTCTCTCAACTAATATTTTTTATAAATGATAAGAAATAATTTGATGATTTACCTGAAGTTCGAGCTCAATGTATTCCTTAAATAGTTTATTCTTAGGGCACATTCCAATAGCCATACCTAGATATTTTCTGGCCACAGATAAATTCAATTGTCTTATTTCAAATTTAGCGTATAACACCCATATCTTGGAAAAAGTAAAAATTTTATGTGGAATTAGTTTTAAGCATTCCTTATAAACTTGTCTAGAACGTTCATAATCCTAAAATTATTAATATCATAATAGAAATCTTTAGTAGTATAAACTTTTGTTTCTAATTCCTCGTAAAGTGCATAAAATATCCAAATATATATATATCTCCTCCAATGCTTCTTTTGATAAGATGGAGGGACATGGGCTATCGCTCTTTCATAAATGTTTCGAACTTTTTCTGAATCGCCTGATGACTCCTCAAGATTTATATAATCAAACCATGCATCGTAATTCTTATAAATTGTCAGTTCCAAATATATAAACATAAAGAAATAATATGCCTTTGGGTTTTCCTTTATTTGTTCCTCATATAAAACTCTTCGTTTGGCGAATATAGTATCTTCAATCCCTTCTTTATCTCCAAATTGCTAGAAAGAATTAGTATGATACAAGTATAATATTTATACTTTTTCAAAAGAACTATACGCATTGTATAATTCCTCACTCTTGCTTCTTGGCAATCGATCCAGTGCATATCTATAAATGATTCTAGCACGCTCATATTCTTTTAATTTTGTTTCGAATTTCCCATATGCAATAAAGACTTTTTCATCCATAAACTCTTCTCCTAATGTATCAATGGCAGTTGTGAAGACCTCCCGAACTTTTTCTAACATGTATATTAAATACAATACTTATTATGACATATATAATATAGAAAAACCTGGTGTTCCATATTCTTGCTCAAAATTTGCCCATTTAATCCAGTTTTTTGGTTCCGGATACAAGGCTATGAACCTTTCATAGATTGCTCTTGCACGCGGTATCTCGTTGTATCTTTCTTCCAACCGTATATAAGCATGCCAAGCTGCTTCGTCTTATGAAAATTAGATTTCAAAAAAATACAAAAAGTTTAATTAACCTGGCTCCCACGAGATCCATCTTTCAAAAATCTGCCGAGTCCCAGATATATTTCCAAGTGTTTCCTCCATATACACATATCTATACTACAGTTAACCCAAAAATACAAAAATAATCTATTTCTGTGGCTATACTTGAACCAAAACTTATCCACCCTAGGCATCAACGTCACCACTCTGTCAAAAAGATTGCGTGCATGATTGATCTAAGCTATTTTAATCTTTATAGCTGACTAAGCAATAAAATACATTGCGGTGCTTGATTTCACTTTCTAAATAATGAAGCCACAGCGGAATATTCGTTGCATCCACATCTAGAGCCCTTTCAAATATAGATCGTGCTCTATACTCAGTCCATATTCAATTTTTCAGAACTTTATTGATTTTTAACCTTGCAAACTCTTTCTGTTCTAATTCCCAGTGTGCATAGCGAACCCAATGGCCTGTAGCAAGTCTATTTCTACGGATAGCATCCTCAAACTCCTTCCTCTTCCTTCCTTGCAGCTCATGAAGCTCCTCAAGGTCTATTAACCGCTGTTTTGGTGGAGGAAGTGCTGGTTCTTGCCGTTCATAAGCCTCACGAAGCAGTTGTTCAGCTAAAAAAAACTAAGATACCACTTATAAGGGCTGTCCTGTTATTTACCTGTGATCTGTATGGGTGCTGGTGCCTTATTTTTGACTCTTGGAGGTCCTCTCTCTGACATTTTAAATATTGGTCGTTGGTCGGTGGTTCAAGTGTCGAGGCTGTGTAGAGAATGTCCTGTCTCTTAGTTTAGAGGGTTATAAGGCTATCTACACTGCCTCAATAAGATCCTGTGTTATTTGAAATATAGATTGAATGTGTTTGATTTGTGTTGTTTGAATTGTATAAATGAATCTGGAAAAAATTTATAGAAAAGATAAAGTGCCAGTAGAGGAGGTTAGAATGATGTGTGAGATGTGTTGATGTTGTAAAAAATGTTTTTTGTTTTTTCCTGATTAGAAAAAGTGAATAAAATCAAAATAAAAATAAACGTTTTTAGAAAAATTATTCCATTGCTTGCTGAATACTTGAATAATTGCTTGGACAGTGTCTCTACATCTTCAAGAATATCTGTAATATTTTTTAAGATTATTCGAATTGTGTGACAATAGAATTTTGGAAATAAAGTTAAGGTTAGTTGCTTATGAACCGGATTATTTGAAAGATGGTCCATTAGTTAGAAATAGCAGTGTTGTCGCCCTTTGAAATGTAAATATTAGATTATTTTGTAGTGTTAATATACTCGTAATATATTAATATAGCATGATAAAATCATGCTTGTAGATCTTTCGTATAAATTTTTGATATCTGTATTGCTAAATTTAATATGTTCAAGTGCTCACTGCCTCCTTCAATCAAACGCATATCAGTTTCACCCATAATTTGAATCATTGCATTTTTTTGTGTGTTAGAAATGAGATCATTAGAAACAATAGAATCATGTAGCTTTGAAGAATGATAAAAGTATTTAAAAAGAAAATTACGAACCTGAGACAACAATTGATTGGCACTGTAGCCATCTGAAATTATTTCTGAAACGCATTGATCAATTGAGTCATATAATAGTTCGGTTTTCTTGGATGAAAAACATATAGAAAGTAAATTATCAATAATATGATCAGGAACCGTGCCTGAAATGTCTGTAATCAATTCTAATGAAATACTTCCAACCTTTTTATCTAATGATTGGTTTGCGTCAGAGTCTAAATTAACTAAACGTGTTGCTGATTGAAGAAATGTAATTGCTTTTCGCAAATCGCCATTTGACAGCTCTATCAGCTTTTCAATGACTCCTTCGTCGTATCTAACATTTTCACAGCTAGCTATATATTCTAATTTGCTTTTTGCACTATCAAAACTAAGTGGTTTAAATTGAAATTTTGAACATCTGGATGCTAAAGGCCCAATAATCCTTTAAATGGTAAATAAACAACAAACAATTATTTGACCCACCGAGTTATATAATTGCAAATTAAGCAAAACCTAGTAATTCTAGAATACGTCTCCATTGTCCGTCGCAAGGCTGCCTGTGCATCTTGAGTCATAGAATCTGCTTCATCCAAAATAATAATTTTGTATGGAGGATAAGGATATTCACTTTTTACATAAATTCCTGATTGCAATGCTTATTTCTAGATACCTGGAGCCATTGGGAATAGCAATTCGTGCAAAGTTCTTGACTTTTTCACGAATAATAGATATTCCCCTCTCATCTGAGGCGTTTAACTCCAGAATTCGAGATTTCACTAGCTCTGAACTACAGAAATATTACAATTGTCTCATTGCATAAAGAAGATGACCCAAAAAGCTCCTTTGCAAGCGCAAGAATAGTGCTTGTTTTTCCTGTTCCTGGCGACCCATAAAACAACAAGTGCGGCAGCTGATTCACCATTAACCATTGAATATAAGACCTCAAACAATACATTCATCGAGTGCAGTGTCTTTTTAAGCACTTTGACTGTATGGTCCTGGGATGTGATCTCGTCAAGCGTTTGAGGCCGGCTACCCTCCCATTAGCCTCTCTTTATACAAAAATAAAGTACTATTTTTCGACCCATGGAGTCATGTCGTCCTGGGCTTTTTAGGCGTATAGATTTTGGCACCAATTCTTACTTTGATCTCTTGATCTCTACATTTTTGCTTCAAGTCAGACATTTGTTAACCCAAAGTCAAGAAAAGTCAAGAAAATCTTAAAGATTGTTAAGAAATCTTAAGAATTTGTTAAGAATTTGTTAAGAATTGTTAAGAAATGTTAAGAAATGTTAACTTCGGGGTTAAGAATTTTAGACTTTTTAGACCTTAAGATTTTCTTGACGATCGTTAAAACTGTGGGTTAACGATTAAGAAATTCTTAAGATTTCTTAATAAACTAATTATTAACAAGTCCTATGGATGAAAACTGGTTAGAAACAAGAGCTCTGTCTCAGATCTTTTTTCAAGACAGATCTGGCAAAATAAATGAGCGGTTTAAAAACCACTTAATACGGTCATTAGATGTTTTGGTTTATTGTCATATTGTCTGTATTTATTTCATGGAGTAAGTCTTTAAATATACTAAAAAATATCAATGTTTTAGTATCAGCTTTTTTCGTCTTTTACTTCGCTCAGTCATACAATTGGTTTGTACACCCATTAGTTGCTTAATATCTCTTAATTATGGCTCAAAGAATATATATACCCATAAAATTGTCTATATTTCTGTTATACCTCGCTTGTTTTTTTTTTACGCAGTAATTGGGTCGTTTCTTATATGTTTATCATGTCATTTGTTGTGGGTGCTTCCTGATAGTGCTGAGGGTCAATATAGTTATCTACATGGGGGGATATTTATCGATTTTGTTGGCGAAGGTTTGCTTTTTCTATTTTTATTATTCAAATGTTCAAGGCGTAGGTCATCATTGCAAATTCAAGCCTTGCTTTTTTGATTTTATCATTTTTCTTTTACAACTCTTTATTTTAAATATAAAAGAGAACTCTTCAGACATTATTTCTGATGACTTTACTATATCTGATGATAATCAGGCTGAATAGTTAAAATCCTATAAAAATTATTTATAATTTAACCATTTTTATAGGCATTGGAGATTAAGGATTGTTTTAGTATTCATTTTATTGATTTCATTTCATTTATTTTTTTATTTTTGTTAAATCTAGATTTAAATATGCAAAATAATGAGCTTTTCAAATGACCTTATTTTAGGATATTTTTGTTTTGATTTATCATTTATATATTGACAAAAATTCTTAAAGTGCTGTTTTTCCGGCTTAATATTCATCTCAGAAATCAATGTTTAAAGATTCATCATGATCTTGTTACTATAGAAAAGCTATCAAGTTCCGAACAAGGATGACGATATATGATTTCATCATAGATAGGTTCGAAAAGTGCAGAAATTGCTTAAATACGAATAGGTGTAGCTGGCCAGTAATTTACTTTTATCTTATTTTCATCAGTTTCATGATTAGTGTTTTTTCGTGAAAGTTCATAATAATAAGTATCAAGTGCATCTTCTGCTTTTTTAATCAGCTCATATTTTTCACCGTATCTTAGGAAAAGTTCGTCATCATTTCTAATGAGTTTTGAATATGAAGGTAGATATGCCTTTAGTTCTTCTTTCGTTTCTTCATTTTCAAATGATTCTGTTTTGTTTTTATTTGAAACAAAATAAGTTGTATGTTGTGCTTCTAAAAGTAAAATTTAGTTATGAATAAATATGTTAATAATCAACTTGATTTGAATGATTCGGACCATTTGAAATATGCGATATCCTCTTCGTCTAAAGTCCTAATATTGCCATCTGCATATGTTTGAAATCCTAAAGAATTGGCATTATTAAATATATTTTTCTCATCTTTTTCTAAAAAAGGATTGAAAATTTCTAATGATTCACTATTAAAATGATTCTCATGGAAACGAATAAGATCTTCCTCTGATATTTCTGGAAATCTGTCCTGATTTATCATTTAATTAGAAGTTTTGATGAACTTCACCGATATTCTTGATTAATATATGATTTAAAATTTCAAAGAGTTTAAATGACTGAATTATACATCATATAATACTGAATTATTTGTATTTGTCGAAAAATGTTCCTTTCGTATGCTTTTCATTTAAGGGAAATAATACATTAGAGATATCTGGTAAATCGAAATCGTCTTTTTCATCACTATCAATTATAATTTTACACCGTTTAAATTTGTTAGAATAAGTTGGTTCTGCTTTGTAGTTAGATATTAATGAATTGTTTGTAACTAAATGTTCTTTTTGAATTTCTTTTAATCCATTGTTTTTTAAAGATTCCTGCTTAGATAAATCGTTAAGTTTTAAATATTGAGATTGGTTGATATTTTTTCCTAGCAGTCTATAATTTGTTGTTCTCTTCGCTAGAATATTTCTAAATTTGAAAGAGTTGATTTGATTGTTGTTTACAAAGTTGTTTAGTACAGTTTTACATGTTTTGATAAAATTGATTTTTTGCATAGTTTGAATTAATCGTTGACACAGTTTACTATGAGATACGTAACAAACAGAATTAAGCTTGTCTTTTTGTGCTGATACAGGAAATAATGTAATATCTTTTGCGAGTAATGGTCGGTTTTCAATTGTTTTAATATCATGATCAAAATATTCTTTTTGTTTTGAATTCGAATGTTCAATAAAATCATCTGATGACACAGTATTTACTGTTTTATTAGATTCTTTATCATCTTTAGTCATTTTTTTATGTAAAGTAGATGCTGTAATAAATTGATTTTTGCTTGTAAAAACAGTGTTCTTTTTCTGGTGTTTTGATTGATATTTTAGATTATATTTTTTTATGAATTCGTTGCTTATGTCACTTGAAATAATGCTCTTATCTATTATCAATTCTTGTTTAAGGCATTTTGGATTTTCGAATTTGGGTATTATTCTGGGTGACATTTTTTCATGTAATTTTAATACATTTCCATGTGCAATGGCCCTTTGAATTTCTTTATAAGAATCTTTAGCACGAAAATAATTCCTTTCTTCTCTCCCAGAAGTAAGTAAGATATATATATGACCTTGTCTTTTACGTCCTGTTCTTCCCATACGTTGCAATAAACGAGTTGAAGATGATGATGAATCATAACAAATAATTAGATCAACCTCACCAATGTCAAGTCCTTCCTCTCCAACTGATGTAGCAATTAAAGTATTATAATCTTTGGCTTTGAATTTTTCAATAATAGAAATTTGTTCTTTTTGTGTCATTCCTGATGACAATTTAGAAGATGATTGACCAAGAAACAACTGTGCTTTTATTAGTGGATAATGCTCTTCTAGGACCTTCTTGATATCTTCTGCACTTGATCTATATTCTACAAATATCATTGCTTGCGTTTCTTCATTTCTATCATTTGCATTAACAAAATGATTTAATACCAGAGAACGTAATTTTTCTAACTTTGGATGCCCAATATATGTAGGCATTGATCTTAAACTTTCGATTAAAGATATAATTTGTCTGAATTTTTCATCACTTTCAAGGCATTTTTTGTGTTTTTTTAATGTTGGTCCTTCCACTAATTCTTTGATTTTCTTGTAGAATGGATTCAATCCATGACAAATTAGTAAAGACATAGGATATGCTAAGGATGATAAAAAGGAAAAAAGTGCAAAAAATTCTCCCTTTTTATTAGATGGTGCATTTATCATAATTGGATTTTTCATAAAAGATTTTCGAGCTTGAATAAGACTAAAAGTCGTCAATTCCCCAGGATCATGAACATGGTATGCGTTTATTGAATTTAATTGTTGTAGAAATGGTTTTATAATGTTCCCATATAAATCACGAACTGTTATTAACTCTTGTGAAAGAGGCACTAATATAGTTTCTAGTGTTCGATTATGAAGATATTTTTGAATATCAATAGAATCTTCCGTTCGCATTTCAATATGAGCAATATATAAAGAGTCAATGACCTCTTGTACTGAATCGATATCTGTTCCTGGAGTTGCTGTTAACGCTAAAATCCTAAAGCTTTTATTTTTTGAGAGAATCATACGAACAACATTGCAGTATGCATAATTTCCTAAAGCTCTATGTGCCTCATCAATAACTAAACAAACAATTGATTTTTTATTGCAAATTTTTGTCTCTAAATCATTTTGTAAAGCCTGTGGCGTCATAAAAAACACTCTTTTTTCTTTCCATGCAAATGATCTTATTGCTTGTTTTACATTTCCACTTAATTCGATTGTATCTTCTGGAGGTATTCCACATATGTTATAACACGCTTGAAATTGCTGAGAAACTAAAGGTTTTGTCGGCGCAACAAATATAATTTTGCTTTTTGGGAACCATCTGTAATAATTAAGCATAACCACTGCCGCAATAAAGGTTTTTCCAAGCCCTGTTGGAAGGGATACAAGAATATTTTGATAAAATGCTTTTTGGACGATATTGAATTGATAATCTCTTTCTTTCATATTTGTGGGATAAATCCAGGTCTTAATTGAATCCCTATCTATTTCATGATGTGTTGGCTCCTCCTCTATTGTCTCAATTAAGGGATCTTTTGCTTTTTTTGGGATAACTTTTCCAAATAACGTAGTTTGAATAAATTCCTCCTGCAAATTAGGATTTTCTCTCTTTTTGACGACTTCCTTCTACAAATCCGTTTATTTTAAACATAAGATTCATAATAGATACTGACATTTTGCTGATTAATACCATTTGCTTTTCTCTCTTCCTCATTAAAAGCTGCTTCAGCTGTTTCTAAGATAAATCCTAAGCACTCTTCATCTGATATCTCATAGTCAGACGTTTCTGACATCTTTTATGCCATAATAGAGGTTATTTCCTGTCTTTAAAGGTCAGATATTTATGTCTATAAAATTATGATGTTAATAGATATCGAGACTCGAGGTTAAACATAAGGCTTATAAGGCTATTATATGGGCTGAAGTGTTAAACACAAAGAATTCCTTAAACATCTTAAAAAAGTAAATTAAATATTATAAATAGTTTATCTTAAATACAAAGTCCTGCCAGATACGAAATTATATAACCAGCAAATTTAGATTAAATCCGCGACATTCATAGGCATTTCCTCAATCTTCATTCATATACATGTCAGAAATGTCTAAAATATATAAGAATTACCTGTGTACTATAAAATTGCTCAATATCTCGCATCATTCTTACGTCTTCAGATGTAACAAAATTAATAGCTACACCCTTACGGCCAAACCTTCCACCTCGTCCGATTCTATGAATATAGTTTTCACGGTTGGAAGGTAAATCATAGTTAATAACCAATGAAACTAGAATTTTTATTAAAACAGTTGAAAATATAATGACGAAATACTTTGCTGGACATCGATTCCTCGAGCAAGAAGATCCGTAGCAATCTAATATAAATAAGTACAAGATTGCTTTTTTTCAAGACAATATTTTACCAAAATACGAGAGGAACCACTTCGGAACTCCTTCATAAGAATTTCTCGTTCAGATTGTTGCATGTCTCCATGCATAGCAGATACTGTAAAATCACGTGAAGTAAGTTTTTCAGTCAGCCAGTCTACCTTTCTTCGAGTATTGCAAAAGATGACAGCTTGTGTGATTGTAACTGTCTCATATAAATCACATAAGGTGTCAAGTTTCCAATCCTCTCTTTCAACTGCTATATAAAATTGTTTAATACCTTCCAGTGTAAGTTCATCCTTTTTAACAAGAATACGAATTGGATCACGCATAAATTTTGTGGTAACTTCAAGTACATCTTGAGGCATTGTAGCCGATAAAAGGACGACTTGTGTTGACTGTGGTAAAAGTTGAAAAATATCATACATTTGATCCTTGAAACCCCTCTGTCCCTATTAGAAAATGCTAATTTCTATACCTTGAAGTATTACTGAAAGCATTTCGTCTGCTTCATCCATAACAAAAATTCTTATAGAATCCGTTCTTAAAGCTCTGCGATGAATCATATCATAAACTCTTCCTGGAGTACCAACAACGACATGTACGCCAGCCTGAAGTATTTGCATGTCATCCTTTATATTTGTTCCCCCAATACAAGCATGACACTTGTATAATATTAGTTTTTTTTTAATAAATTCTAAAAATGCAACCTCTACTTGCAAAAAGTCGCCTATAGCAATCACTACTTTCTGAATCTGCTGTGCAAGCTCACGAGTAGGTGCAAGAATAAGTGCTTGACACTGCTTTAAACCAATATCTATTTTTTGTAATACGGAAATTGAAAAAGTTGCCGTTTTTCCCGTCCCAGATTGTGCTTGTGCGATGACATCATGATCTTATGTTGTTAACCATCTCTTTTTTCCTAGTACTTCTAACTACTCGTACACACCTCTAATAACTGGCAAAATAGCCCTTTGTTGAATAGCAGAGGGACGCTCAAAACTAAAAAGTGTCAAAATAATTTCTATCAAAAACGACATAGTGTATATCGACCCATAAGCATAAATACCCCTCAACAGCTCCGGTTTCAGGTCCATATTGTCAAAATTATCAACCACCTAAAAACAGACATTTATTTTTTTTTCAAAAAATCTCATTTCTATACTTCATCCCAATTGGAATCTATCTCTCCTTGAACCTCTGAAAGAGTTGAGTTTTCCCCGGGCCTGTTATATACAAATTAGTACCTCTTTTTCCCTCTTATTTAGCCTTACTTGACAGCCATTTCTGTTTTTATTACTTTTTTGACGTTGATTTGCCTAAAAAATTAAATACTTTGGCCTTTTTTTTAATTTCGTTAATCGTGGGTCTAACCCTATACCATGTACCTAGAGTCGAGCTTCATTGACGAGTCAGGGTTAGGTCTGAGATTGATTTCAAAGAATTGGTCCTGTTGTGGGTTTATGTTTTTTGCAATGAAGAAGCCCTTTTTTAGTTCTGAGATGGATTAGGGGTTAGATATGCATTTCTAGGGTTATCTTGTTTTATGCTGTGGTGCATACATTACGATTGGTAAAAGATAGGTATAAATAAGAATGCTAGAGATGTCCGGATAGGGGTGTTTTCTGGCTAAGAGCGCAAGTGCATACATCGCGCATACAACCCGTGTAGTGCGCATACAAGATGCATACAAGATGCATACAAGACGCATATACGGCGGATGAATAGAATGGTTTTAAGAAACTGAGAAAAGAAAGGGTTAAAGGGAACGGAGTTTAATGAGATTCTTGATATTTGATTAATTTATATGTATTTGACCGAGTATATGCACTTTTTATAGGGAAAACCGACGCGATATGGACTGCATTTAAAAAAGACGAGAATGCTTAGCAACGGTGAAAAAACCAAAATATTAAGATTAAGGATTCTGGTAAGATTAAGGCCGGTTTTTATGGGTTGTGACTGAATGAATTAGATATGTCAGTAGATGATGAGGGTTTATTGAGGATTTGTGAGTTAATTGAAGAAAGCTATAAAAATCTAGAAGATACAAGCATTCAACAAAAGGCCTTTCAAGAGTCTTTGAAGTATCTTGGAGGACTCGGTGAAGATGAGCATTGGTTTTGCACTAATAAATTGGATGCATTAATTAAGGAATCGCTGCAGTTGTTTATGTTTTCAAAGAGTGATGCTTTATTGTGGTTAAAAACGAAGATTAGAGATCAACTTGCAAGGTGTTATTCGTGTATTAAGCATTATCATATTTTGAAAGATGAGATTGAAGCGTCTTATAAAGGGCATGAATAGTAATGATGAAATATATCTAGTTTATAGTATTGACAAATTCAAGCTATTTGGATACGAGTATTCATAAATATATTGAACATTTGAAGGAGTTTGATTATGAGCGAACATACCAGGCATTGAGCGAATTGTTGAATGAGATTTTGTTGGAAAATAGTGATATAAGTATGAATTTTCGAAAATTTCATGTTATATATGAGTGCTTGTGGGATGTTGAATTGCTTCAAAAACAGGAATTGAAGGATAAATTCAAAAATATTTTTTTGGCTATTCAAAAGAAAAATAAATTTTTACGTATTTATGATGAAGTCGTTCCTGCAATGGTTTGTTTTCTTTTTGATGAAAAGTTTCAAGATTTTTATTCATGGGCTGAAATTTCATTTAAAAAACTTTCAAGGAAATTAAATTTGTTCGAATTTACGTCAATTGCAAAAAACCCTTTTACTATTGCTATGGATAATTATTTGAAAACAAATAATGCAATGTTTGAGACGTCGATGTCAATATTCTGGAAGGGTGTATCAATTTTATTTCATTATACTGAAAAAGAGTCTATAATTACAGATCTTTTTAGTCAAGGATGGGATATTGTCGGTCTTACATGTTCTCGATTTTCTGAAAATACCCCTATAATTTTGGATGTTTTGAATGCGTTTTTCACGCTTCTAGATGTTCTTGGATCAACATTTTGGGAGCAAGCAATGTATTGCAATCCTCTAGATGCCATTGATACGATATGTCAAAATAATTATATACATAAAGTGATTAAGACTTCCGATATGATTAATAGTCAGGCAGATGAGAGCTCACATATGTCTTTTATTTTTCCTTTTATGTGGGTAAAGCCATTTATTAATAGTTTACAGGATTCGAATAGACATCATTCATGTTCTAGATTTATGCTTTATTTTCTCGAGTATTTTCAACAAAATGAGTATTCTATGGAAAATAGAGATAATTGTAAGATTCTTGCATATCAAATTTTGAGTATGGCATTTGAAATTTTATTAAAGAGTGATTTTATGGATTTTGATGCATATTTGATACTAATTCAAGAAAATAAAAAAGTTTTTGAAAAGTACTTAGGAATTGTTGAGGAGTCTCTTTTTTCTACACAAATGAATGATTCTTTAAAGGCTGAGGCATGTCGGTTGATAGGATTTGTTTTAAAAGTGGATTGTAAGATTTTACAACAAGAGTTTTCTAATATGATGATAAAGAGTGAAAAATCTGATGATTCTGTTATGAGTATTACTAATTATACTTTGGGAAGGATATGGGATGTTTTAATTGAGAATATTCGAGATTGTGATTTGGATATTATGTCTCAGATACTTCAATCTCTTTCTTCATTATCTTGTATTGAAATAATACAGGAAGAATCTGAAAGATTTCTTTATTTTAACGATATAGTGATAAAATTGATTTCAAAAGCGGCTCAGTTATTATGTAAATTTGACGGAATGGGCTCTGATATATTTAAAACAATGTTGCAAGTTCCCGAGATTAATCATTCTATTATATCATTATTGTTTTCTCCGATTATAGAAATAGGTCAATTGTCATTTAATATAATTAAACAAGCATATGATTGTATTGATCAATATGAAATTTTTCGGTTTAATTTATCTCATAATTTTGTTTCTACATTAGTGGGGTTAATAAATGTTGTTGACAATTTCGAAAATATCCAATCTTTTTCTGTTGCTTCACAATTAATAAAGGCATTTGTTATAGTTCTTGATATATTATGTTCTTCTGAAAATGGTCTTTTATTATTGGATCAATATAAATCAAAGGACTATCATCCAGTTATAACATTGTTATGGAGTCAGTTTTGGACGTTTTTAAAAATGTCATTTTTATTTTCTTTGTCATGGGCTAATGATTTCCCGAAAGATTCTATGGTTGTTTTCATAAGAGATGTATTAAAAATGGCTAGTAATATGGTGAATTATTCTAAGGTCTATGATTCAATTATTTTATTAGGTTATGGTGATTCAGATGAGCCTTTTCATACGCTTCATAAATTATTTTTCCAGATACAAGATTGTCTTAAATATTCGTTTAGATGGCTTCGCTTGAGTGACACAGAGCTTTTAATTTCCACGGTTGATTTTATTTGTTTTTTACTTTTTCGCTTAAAAGCTGGGAATATAGTTGTAGAAGAAAGTATATTGGCCATTCTTAGGAACTTTCTTGAGAAAAAGAGTTATAAAACTACACTTACTAATGAACAAAAGATGAAATTATGTTTTGCACTTCAAGAGTTTGAATCGATGCTGGATAAGTTTAATGATGTAAAAGCTAATGAGTCGTCTATTTCACTGCAGAAATTTCCTTGTGACAATTCTAAGGTTTGCATGGGCAATGCAGAGAGAAAAGCGACTGATATTAGTCATACTGAGTCTCTTGAATCAGGAAGTTTATCAAACTTTACATCAGGAACAAAACCTAAAGTACAAACAAAAATGGTCATGGAAGTATTCAATTCTAGAGTTGCATTACCTTCTCATGAATCAAGAAATAATCTAAATAAATATAATCTGAAGAACTTGAGTTATTCTAAAAATAAATCTTTAAATTCTCATAGATTGGGTTTTAAATCTAGTTCAATAAGACAATTTCGTTTACAATTATTGAAAGATGGTAAAATAAATAGGGAATTGAGAAAATGTACTAGAACTAGTACAAATACTATAGGTTCAAAGCTTTTCGAATCTGAAGCAGAACCGAATGATTTTAAAGATCAGAATTTAGAAGAATTGGTTTCATCTGATACAGAATCTGAAAATAGTAACATTAATGGTTTACCTTTGATAAAAGATAAAATTTCTCCGAAAATTCGTCAAATAAAACGTAAGTCTGTTCAAAGATTGGATCATGATATTCTAGGTAGCAGTTTATTTTTTAAACAAAAACTACAGAAACAAAAAGTTAATACTTTAAAGATGAAGTTATTTCCTTCATTGTCGCCATTGCATAAACAGGTTTTACAATGGAATGTAACTCATAGTGGAGAAACTCCTCCCGGTACTATTAAACAGACATATTTAGAGGTTGATAATAAATTCGAAACACCACAGGCTTATGTGGATACTTTTGAACCATTATTACTGTTAGAATGTTGGCAACAAATTATTAAAGCTAAAGAAGAGAATACGGATGAAACATTTAAAATAAAAATAATAAATAGGGTCTCTGTTGATGAATTCATAGATCTTTGTGTTTTTATTTCTTATGAAATATTTAATTCATTTGCCGTTTTGGATTCTGATATTTTGGTTATTTCAGACGTATCAAATCCATTTACAGAATTTAATGCTAAGTCATGCTTAGCAAGAGTTCAAACTATTTCAAAAAAAAAGGATTCTGTTGAGCTTATCTTAAGAACATGTCCTTCAAATAAAATAACTGCTCTTTTTTCTCCAAGAAATGAGCTTTATGGGCTTAAACTGTTTAGGTTTGTTATCTGTATTGTTATATTTTTTATTTATAATATATGTAGTTTGGTTACAATTCAAAGAGAGTATTCTGCTTTAAAAAGTTTAGGTATGTGTTTGAAATATAATTATTTTTTTTGATGTTTATAGAATATTTGGAGCTATGTGATAGTATTATTTATGCTAGGTCTCGGCCATTTCCTCTAGTTTCTTCTGCTGAAATTCAACATGCAATGACCACTTATGATGTAAATGAACCTCAGGCTGAAGCTATTGTTGGTGTGACAAAATCTACTGGATTTTACCTTATACAAGGGTAAGTTTTTTATTATATATGTTTATGTTATAGTGTAACTAATTCAATTTTTAAGACCTCCAGGAACTGGTAAATTTTGTGTTTTAGATTGTACAACACTTAATATAATAATAGGAAAAACAAAGACAATTTTGGGTATGATTAATGCTTTTCTTTCTCAACCGGAAAATAGGTTTTGTTCTGGAGAAATTAATGAAAATAATTCAATATCTTCAAGGATACTTGTATGCGCTCCTAGTAATGCAGCTGTTGATGAAATTGTTTTACGTCTTAAGCAAGGACTTTCAGATTCAAAGGGAATTAAATATTATCCTAAGATTGTTCGTATTGGATCAAATACTGCTGTTAATTTTAATGTTAAAGATGTTACTTTAGATAATCTTGTGGAAATGGAGCTTTCAAAATCCAATATGAAGCTGGAGAATAACCATCAAAGTGTAAATCAAAAAACATTAAGAGAGCAATTAAATGAAATTTTGAAGCAGCGAGATTCTTTATTTATGCAATTAGAGAATCAGACATCTGAACAAGAAAAAAAAAAGATTGAAATTGAGTTAAAATCTTTAAATTTTCAAAAGAATAATTTAAGTCAACAACTTGATGAATTAAAGGATCAACATAGTGGTACTGGTAAATCACTGGATATTATACGACATAAAGTTCAAATTGATATTCTTAAAAGTGCAAATGTAATTTGCACTACACTTAGTGCAAGTGGTTATGAACTTCTTGGGAATTTAGCCTTTGATTTTCCCATTGTTATTATTGATGAGGCCGCGCAATCTATAGAACTTAGTACAATAATACCATTGAAATATGGATGCAAGCTTTGTGTTCTTGTAGGAGGTTAGATATTTTTTGGTTTTGTTTTATTTACAAGTTATGTTTAGATCCTAATCAATTGCCTCCTACTGTATTTTCTCAAGTGGCTTCAAATTATTTATATGAACAAAGTCTTTTTGTGAGAATGCAAAAAAATTGTCCTTCTTCAGTTCATATGCTGAGGTTTGTCTGACAATAATTTAAAATATTATATAACTATTGTAGTATACAGTATCGTATGCATCCATGTATTAGTCAATTTCCAAGTAAGATTTTTTATTCAAACAAATTATTTGATGGTAGTTCTATATGTTTTTGTTAGTTTATTTTTTTGATAAAGCTAGGCGAAAATATGAGAGAAAAGGCAAAAAGGCCTTGGCATCAAATAAATCTTTTTGGTCCTTATCGCTTTTTTGATGTTCTTGGATATGAAAACGATGTTTCTTGTTCTCCCTTTAATCTTATGGAAGCACGCGCTGCTTTGTTAATTTATGAATCAATTACCCGGGAATTTCCTTCTGCCAATGTTAGTATTATTTTTTTGGGATTTATTATATTTATTTTTTAGTTTAAAGGTTGTTTTGGAATTATTACACCTTATAAACAGCAACTTAGTAAAATTAAAGAGTTGTTCATAAAAAAATATGGTGATTTTATTTTTGAAAATGTTGATTTTAATACTGTTGTATGACTTATTAAAATTAGAAAAATATATGTTAATTTTATTAGGATGGATTTCAAGGTCAAGAAAAAGATATTATTATATTATCATGCGTTAGAGCTTCTAGTAATACTTTCTATAAATATTTCTTGAAGGTGCTCATATTTTTTAATAGCAAAAGGAATTGGATTTCTTTCAGATATTAGACGAATGAATGTAAGTTTAACTAGGGCTAAATCTTCTTTGATCATATTGGGTAATGTTAAAGCACTTTCTTGCCATTCTTATTGGTATTCCCTTATTAAAGACTCTAAAGAAAGAGGCCTGCTTACTAAGGTAAATTTAATGTTTTCTATGTTTTATTTTTGATGTATTTTAGTTTGATGATATGCTGTTTAAATTCTTAAAAGGAAAAAAAGATGCTGATTCTAGTAATTTTGATATAGGATCTGATGAAAAAGTAAATTATAAAGTTAAATCATTTGGGGAAAACACTAGCATTCAAAATTTTCGATTAGAAATGATTGAGAGTACTTCATGTTTGAAAAATAATAATAATAATTCTGGAAATTTTCAAGTATTTGAAGAAAAAATTGATAAAAAGGCTGGATCTGATTCTAATTTTTTAGTAAGAAGTGATATGTTTGAATTGAATATATTATTAATATTTGATGTAGATACCTTCAGAAAAGAAACCCGACGTTTCTCTTCTAACTCATAAAAGACGTTTAGATTGTGATATTTTTATACGTAGGCCTAAAATTAAAAAAAAGTGAATATGGTTTAATTATTACGAATTGCATTATAATTATATATTACTCATCAATGGCATTCTATAGTGGTATAATAAGTGTTGAATTATTTATATAAACAGTTTTACGAAGTTATATATCATCTAAATATTATAATTTTGTTTTTATGAATTAGTTTATACTAAAATTCTAGTTTATATTAGAAATTAGGTTCTTTATTCTACTGTTTGAATTTGTTTTGATATAAAATTTAAATGAAAAATTCTAAATTTTTAGCAAATATTAAGGGTATGTTATTGTTGTAGAGATCTACAAAATAATTGTTATACATATTTGTTTTTAAATTGCTTTTTCTCGTTTTGTTGTAAATTAATTTTTTTGCATATTAAAGAAATAATCAGTCAATTTGTCTGTTCTGTAGTTTTTTGCTTTTAAATATAGTAATATTGTGTGGTTTACACCATATTTCTTTTATGTCATTTTCTTTTGGAAAATCTTCCGATTGCTGAAAGTCTTGAATATTTATATCATGAGATCCTTCTTTTGAAATAGCCCATAGAAGACATTCACATCCACAACCTGTAGGACATTCCTTTGTTTGCATGAACCAATTCTTCATACACTTTACATGTCCTCCATGAGAGCAAATTATACAACCAGATACTAGCCCTTTAAATAAATTAATAAAAAATTTAACCATATTATATATTACCTTTTACATATACTTCACACAATATGCAATTAGAAAAAAAAATAGCTTGTTTACAAATAATATAGTTCTTATCTGATAAAGATTGACCTGAAGAACATTTAATACAATCTACTATAAATTCTTTATAAGCTAATGTTTAAGTTTTTGATAAAGAAAAATTAGTTACCTGATTTATTATCAGAAACAAAAGTATCTTTTTTGATAGTAAAAGGCGTTTCATTATTATTAGATTTTGAATTAAATTTCAAGATTTCTGCAAATTTTTTATATAATTTCCATCTGAAAAGGAATTCTGCATAATTTATTCTATAAAACCTTTTTCGTTGCTTTCTTTCTTCACTGAAAAATGAAAATGGTATCAATTCGTCATCCAATTGTTGATAATTAAACATTTTTACTGATATAGAATGATTTTGATTAGTATGTAATTGAGAATGTTCGCTTTTATGATCTTCTGTAGAGATAGGAAGTGTTATCTCAAATGAAATAGTTTCATGATTACTAGAATTATTACGTTTTATATCTGTTGAATAATGATCCAAAAAGTGTTTTTGTGAAATTCGTGTATTTTCCAATGAATCATGATTATAGAATTTTTCAGGAATAGATGTCACATTATTCTGTAAAAGTAAGTTATTTTTATTGGAAATCTTATGCGAATCTTGAGGAATTGAAGAATTACATGTTTTTTCATTTAAACTTGCATTCTAGTATGAATTAGCACATAGACATGAATACATATATATGTATAATTTACAGCAGCAGATGCCTGGAAAATGCTTGATTCTGCAGAATCAAGCACACAAGATAACATGGCTAGCGTTTGGACGTCTCTTAAGTTTTCATAATATGAAAAGCTAAATATTAAGAATAATATTTTATAGATTTATAAATATACTCACATCTGATCAATCAACCATTGTCCAAAAGGATGATTATTCCTATGATTTTTATTATATACTGAAGGCTTTTTTTGCATTGGTTTTCCAAAATTGGAAAATTCCTGTTCTTTTTTATAAATGAATAATTTTAGATTTGTATTTGTTTTATCTTTATTTGAAAATAGGTTTGTATATGTTCTCAATTCTGTTCCAGATATTATCATTTTTATAAGTGTCCATACTTCATAAAGTTCTAAAAGATCATATTTTAAAGCAATTTTTGCATTATGTTCACAAACTTCTAAAGAAGGTCCGCAAATTTTGTAACTTCTTGCTAAAGCTTCTTTGACAGGTTCAAGATAACTAATATTTTCAACAAGAATATTCGCACAATAATCTTCTGAACGTATATTTGATGCTTTCCGGTTAAAATAGCGCTCATTTTGGTTGCTGCATGAATAGAATTTCAAATTTTTTCTTTTAAACGACTATAGTACATTAATACATTAATATAAAGTATGAATTTTTGTACCCTTGACCTCCAAATAGAAGAATTAGCTTGGATTTCTTCGTCTAAATTTAAAGAGTTATATTTTAATGATGATAAGTCTTCAGAACTCATTCCAATTTTATTATTAATAAAACTTTCAATATTTCCAAAAGATTCAAAGTAATGATTAGGTGATTCAAACGCTTTATTATCTTTTTCAGAAAGAATTGACATTACTCTATTGATTGATTCGTCTTTTTTTTGAAAAAAACATACAAGCTTCCCTTATTCATAATGTTAGAGATTAATACATGATATTAAAATTTACCAAAACAAAATCTTGCAGCACATTTTCGAGGATGAGGAATCATAACATTGTTTCCATTCTTTTCTAAGGGAATAGATCCAGATAAAGATAATATTTGATCATCATCACTTAAAGAATCACCTTCACTATCTGATATCCATTTTCCACTTAATACACTCTCACCTAAAAGGTAACGAATACAAATCTCTAGACATGGGGTTTTCTTCTTAAGATAACTTTCTGAAATTTTATTTAAAGATTGTTTGATTTCCATAAAATTTTCATTTGATAAAGATAAAGTTTTTTCAAGCTCAAAATTTGGTGTTGCGCTATTAGGATAATTGAAAGGGAATTGAACAAGAAGTCTAATAAATACCATTGTATTGTCGATACCCCAAGGTCCATTAAGTGTTAATGTACATTTACGTCCTGCAACATTTATCTAAACAATTAGTTTTATTCTTTATTATATTGTTCATTACTTCTTCAAAATTAACTTTTGGAAATTTTTGGCCTATCCATGAAAGTTCTTCGCCTAAATTTTCAGGAATATTCCAAGTTATAGCTGAATTGCTGTTTATGGATCGTTCTATATGAACTCCTCTCATCCATGCTAAAGGTTGAACTCCTTTAAATGATCTTATAGATTTCGTCATATACTCTCCATGTATATGATTTCCTGTTACTGTTTTATATCTATTAAATAGCGCATTTGTTTTGTTATTGATAGAACTTCTTAAAGTAGATTTGGCATGAGGAGATATTGGTGTATGTATAGATGATGTATCCTTTTGGTCTATAAAAGGCTCATGACGATAAGTTTTGTATTCTGCACTTAAATGGGTCATTTCGAATTTTATTGGTTTTTCTGGGTTATGTCCAGTAGACTACATTCTTAGATGAAAAATGATTAAAAAAAAATACCTTTAATATTTCATTAGATATTGGCCATAGTCGCAAATGATGGTCTTTAGACCATGTTATAAGTTGAAATCGTCTAGTATCTAAATTGGAATTAAGATTGAATTATAAAAGTTAATAAATATAAAAACCTCTAGAAATGTCATCTGTTTCACTATATCTCCAAGCAAATTCTTTAACTATATCTGTATGACCTTCAAATTTAGCTGATGGTTCTACAGGTGCATTTTTTTCATCCTGTATATCCCACAAGTATAGCGAATTATCATCGCGTTGAGGCATTGTAATAACACCCCAACCAAATGGTGTATGACGAGCTCTCCAAACGGGAGTATTTGTCCGTATTATTCTTTCTGGTACATTTTCGTCTTTTTCATAATCCCAAAAACAAACAGATTTATCTAGAGAACATGTAATTATTTTTGTTTCCTTGGTCTTATTAAAATCTATCCCATATATTTTTGTTGAATACTCGCAAACCCGGATAGACTTGAATGGTTGTGCTCCATACTTTTAAAATGTCAGATATATTTTAAAGCACGTTGATTTATACTCTATCATCCCATATTCTCAAAAACTGTCCATGAGACGATGCCAAAATATGCTGATTCTGATTGTTCCATTTAACCTGTGTTGACCCTGCCGTCCAATCACAATAACTATTAATTGGTTTTTTTGTATCTCTAAGATCCCAACAATGAACATATGAATCTATAGAACATGTAGCCAATATATTCGGATGATGCATGCTCCAATTAATGTCTGTAATTGCACGAGAATGGCTGTGAAGAACAAATTCTATAGCATTTCTAGAAGGCAACAAAAGATTCCAGACGATAGCTTTCTGGTTTGACTTCATTCCAATTAGACTTATTTATACATGATACAAGTTAAATACTGTTGATGCTACCCAAAATGAGCGAGATGCATCTGTATATGTTAAATTCCATACACAATTCAAAAGGTATATATATACGGGGTGACGACTGTACATCTGCAACCTCCCAAGTAGTAAGATGAGGAAGAAACCGCGGCGGATCATACGGGTTGTCGATATCAATAATCAGCAGTCCTTTACGACTAGAAATCTCAATCCTCAGCTTAAAAAATCATTCAAGACCAACGATCCTAATATGACATCTCTACCACAGGCTGAAATGGACCTTTTTTGAGCTATTTAGCCAAAATCTTCAAAAAAAAAGCACCAACATAGATCCCACTGGCTCGTCTACCTCTATAGACATCTGTTTATCCAATGTAGGGCTATCTATAGTCTTCATTTTTCCCTTTTTTTTTCTTTTTCTTATAACTTTTT
Organism: Pneumocystis wakefieldiae; assembly: GCA_017301755.1. NCBI lineage: Eukaryota > Fungi > Ascomycota > Pneumocystomycetes > Pneumocystales > Pneumocystaceae > Pneumocystis > Pneumocystis wakefieldiae. Next base: position 209,045 of record CP054532.1, on the reverse strand, counting down.
ATCAAAGCCCCAAACCTCACTCAAATTTCAATATATATAAACCCTTTAAGACAGATTCTTACCTCTAAAGCCCTTATATGAATTCTTGGCCCAGCTTAACCTCCATTCTTGACTTATTTTTTTTCTATCAAATCTTGACGTCCAGCCGTGAGGGACGTGCAAAATGAGCCTGCCTAAGAGGATATTAAAAGAGACGGTAAGGCCTGGAATTAAGAGATTATAGACTGACAGTAGTGTAGGAGCGGTTGATTGCAGATCCCCCACCAGGAATTATTGCTGAGCCCTGTCAGGAAAACCTGAGATATTTTAAGATAAAGATTGAGGGTCCTGAGCAATCCGCCTATGAAAATGGGATATTCTGTCTAGAATTGTTCCTTCCAGAGGGTTTTTATTGAAAAAACGGGAGAAAATACTTAATTCTGAGCCTTTTTAGAGTATCCTATGGTGGCTCCTAAAGTTCGCTTTTTAACTAAGATTTATCATCCAAATATTGATAGACTCGGGAGAATATGTATGGACATTCTGAAGAGTAACCATTCTATGCCTATTTTTTGGGTTACATCTTAAAATTAATTCACCAGATGCATGGTCGCCCGCCCTCCAGATACGGACGGTATTGTTGTCCATTCAGGCACTTTTGTCCACGCCAAATCCAGATGATCCACTGGATCAGTCCATAGGACAGGAATTTCTGTGCAGTCGTGAGACATTTGATGCCACTGCCAAGGAATGGACACGTTTGTATGCAAGAATCAAAAATTAGTGCTAGATGGGGTAATGGCAGGGTAAATGGTGCTTTTATTTATAATAGCTGTCTCATACATGTTGTCAATGGATGAATTTTTCATCTTTAAATTTTAAATAATGGTGGAAACCCCATTATCATTCACTTTTTTTATAAACGCTATGCAATGTTACTAACATTTGCATTATTGCCTCATTTTCATTTAGAAATATATCTTTTATCTATAGATATTTTTACTTAAAGATTTTGTCTAATACATCAGTCTTTTAAATTCAAAAATCTGATCGATTCAATAGTTTCTCTTAACATGGAGGAATTTTTGGCCAAGACTAGACAAAGGCATTCGATTGCCATCAAGTCTTTGTAAAAATAGTTATATTAGTGCTTTAAATATACAAAGTTATAAATAAATGTTTATTTTCCAACTATTATTTATAAAAATGCTTAGGATGCATGCCATTATAGACAAATATTTAGTGTCTAATATACATAGATCTATACGTTTATAAAAAAGAATCTCAACGGGTTGTAGACAAAAATTTTAATCTGGCGCCCCTTGCTTGTTGTTTAGAAACTTTCGAGACAACTGTTCCACGAGTATTCATTGCAAGCTTGGCCTTATTCGCTCTTTTCAAATTCCTATAGAGTTAGCTTGTTCTAAACTCGAGAAAACATTCATACTCTTGTGCTTGTTTTTTCTCTTTTCCATCTTTTATTGCTTTTCGTCTTGCTTCCAAACGGACTTCCTCTCGCTGATTTTGCCTCTCCCTTATCACCTCAAGACTTGCCCCTACAATGGCTCGTTGAAGCTTCAGAGTACGCCGTGTTCTCTTTTTTGCTACTTCTTCTGTAATACCTTTTTTATGCATTCGCCGATAAAGAATTGTCCATGTAATCTTCCTAGGATTTTTCCGCTGAGCAAACAGCGATCCTGTCTTCCTGCAGAAGAAACGAAACACCTTATTGTCTGTTCTTACATAGATCTATTTCATAAGCTGATTTGATTTTTTTTCCCTGTAGCCTTTACCTTTCCTTTTCCCGGAAAAATCTTGCTCCCTCCAAAAGAATCCACTTCGATCTTCATATTCTAAGCACTTGATTAGCCATATTCTCTTATATTAACTCGTTTTATAGAATTATTATTCAAACGCTCTGACAAATAGAGTGAAAATCTCGTCTAATTTATCGTTTTTTTTCAAAAAAAAAAGGACTTTTAGATAAAAGACGCATTAAAGACGCCATCCTCTATATAAAATGCCAAAAACCCCGCTCTTGGGCCCATTTATTACTCACCTTTTCTCTATCTTTTTCTCATATAATTTTTCGTGAGGTTGAAAATTTTATTGGTTGCTATGACAACTAGAAGTTGAGCTCGGGACATACCATAATATATCAGTGCTTTATATGGGAAGGTGAGTGGGTTGAAGGAGATAATATATGAATGATTGTGACTATATACTAGTTCTAATAGAAAATTTTTACTTAAATATATGTATTTGAGTTTTTGAATGGAAATTTTCTGACAATTGGATGAATTGGAAGGAAAAAATAGAAAAGAGGAATAGAAATGGCAGAAATAGCAGAGGAATCGCCAACAGTATTTCAGTGCGTAAACTGCAGATCAGTAGTGGGTGACTCATATGCATGGTCTATATCTCATAGAGAAAATAATACAATTACGTTGTCTGGTATGTCTATGGATTTTGAGAAATAAAATGTTAAAAGGTGGCAAGAAGTCCCGGAAGATAGTATTATAGAATCAGAGGTAGAGGAGTGTACCCCTCATGGGTAAGAAGAGGATGGTTTGTGTATTTTATTAAAAAAGTTTTTTAGCAACTTTACAGAAATATCATGTAAGCATTGTAAGGGGAATTTGGGTCGTATTTACAAATCGACGCCCAGGCGGTTGGACGATATTCGGTAATGAGCGTTTTGGGGGAGAGATTTGGTATAATTAACAGGGATTAGTGATATGTTTACATTTAATCTTGATAATATTATATCGTATTGTTATTTTATTTTTGGAATGTTAAAAGGAACTAACTAAAATGCATCTAGATACCAGCTTGGCCCAAAAAAGTCACGATCTACTCAACCGGCTAATGGTATTTTTGGTTCTTCTATTGATATGGAAATACAAAATGAAATTAACAAGGTATATTATGATGTTTTTTTGTTTTTTTTGCTTATATTCTTTAGCTTAAAAGTTTTACAGTTGCTGTTTTTGAACAAGTTGAAGAACTTCAAAATCGAAGTACATTTTTGGAAACTGAATTACAAAAAGTTAAAAATTTTAGTCTTGATCTTTTAGCTAATAGTGACGAATATTCTATTCAGAATGATCAATCTGATTTTTCTCGAAAGCAAACCCTTTCGCATGTCAGGGTGCCTTCATTTACATCTGACTCACATGAACTTGCGCATCATCTTCGCAAACGATCACATGGCATTGAATATAATTTAAAGCGTCTTTCAAATATAGGCTAATGATTTAATTCTATTTATTATCTTTTTATTTACTCTACATTTATGGGTTTTTATGGATTATTTTTTCGAGCTTTATATATTATATATTTAAACACTATTATGGCTCAACCTACCGGACTTTCTGAATATTTATTTTTCTTTATATGTTCAATCACTTCATTTGAATATTTCTTTTCAATATTTTTATCATATATCAACTTTAGTGCTGGTGAAAGACTCTTTAGCTGTTAAAAAAAAAAGTCAAAAAAATATATAAACATTATAAAGTTCTTGTTCATTTGGAGTTGTATAAATCATAAGGGCGTACCCTAATCCAATCATGGCTGAACTCCAAAATCCTGCTTTTATCCACCGCTTGGCTGACATTTTTACCGACATCGGACGATAGGTATGATCAGTTGTGGCTAGACGTCGATGTTTATGAAATAAACCAACCTTCTTATAATAAAGTCTTATAAACTATTAAATGAAAAGTCTTTGACTAAATTGAGTGAATATCTTGTTTTTGAGGGAATTCTTTAATCTTTTTTATCAAGACTTTCTTTATTTGTTAAGATTTCCTTTATAAATGTATGATTATCAAGTAAAAAGAGATAAACATATTGATGGGATTTGTAAACACAAGAGCTATAAGTATTTGTCTCAGAAAATGGCTCTGAATGAGTGTGTAGAAGGGCGTCAGGGAGTCTGCTGTCAAGACGAGACGTTTGGTAAACCTTTGAATGATGAGATATATACTGTGAAACACGGAAAAACTCAGGATTATGGGAATTATGTTCAAGTAGTGTCAGTCCCAAATAATGGCAGATATTTGGGCGAGACACAGTTATATTATAATAATTATCAAATTAAAGTTCCGGAATTTGTTGAAAAAAATGGTCATTTTGTAAAGAAAATACATAGAAATAATACCATTAATAACTCTTTGCGATGGGATGGAAGATATCCTAATTCTATTGATTTTCAGGATATATATAATAAAAGGTCGTATAGCGAAAATAATAAACGATTGTGGGGGGTTTCGGATGCGCATTTGCCATATCGGCATTTCAATCCAAGACACTATGGTTCGGCTGAATATTTGAATAAAAGGCCTTCATATACTGAACAAATTACTCTATGTGGTAGAGATGTATCACATCACCGATATCCTTTGACCGAGCCTAATGATATGCCATGGGGAATTCCTATGAGAAGTCGCAATGCAAGCATGCCAAATATAGGTTCTCAGTTTAAACGGCATAATAATTTATCTTACAAGTATGAGCCTCTAAACTCAATAAAGCCTTTTGATTATAGAGTAAATTCTATCAAATTTTCTATTCCTATGGGCTTTATGAAAGGGCCAATACATGGTATTAAATCATTGAGTCAAGAAACAAATAACGATTCTATTTCTCTATTTTGCGACGATTCGTTTTCATCTGGATATGAAGATAAAGGTATCGAAAGTCCAAGAGTAATACTATCTAGAAGCATTAATAATATAAATAAATTGGCACCTCATTCTGTTACAGATAATTTATATATATCTAATGATATTAATCTTATCGATATGGATAATGATAAACTTCAATATAGATCTGATAAAAAGCCTAATGAAATCTATAAAAATTCTAAAAAAGGCGACTTGATGAATGATGATTTGGGAATTGATTATCAAAAAAAACAGAAAAAACGTAAAAATAGTTTTGATGGTTTACAAAATAATTGCAATCATGGTTCTGATGAGGAAAATGTTCAAAAACATAAAGAAAAATGTAGGTTTTATAAGAATTCTTGTTTTCTGTCTTAATTGAATTAGCAAAAAAATCATTCTTACGTTCTAAGAGTTTTTTGTCTAAAAAAAGTTCAAGGAATGATAAAACTGTTCTTTCAGATATTGTAAATACAAAAAATTATATGCCATGTGAGGAAAATGATGATGTGAATTGGCCATTAAATTCTATTAATCAAAAATCATTTAAAAATTTAGATAATGAGTTAAACACTTTTCAGACGAATGATATGGAGTTTTTATCTAATGGTATATCTTCCATTTCAGTGATATATAAGTTTTTAATATGGTTTTAGTGAATTGCAGTGAATTCAAATTGTCTTTATCTCAGGAAAAGTTAGGCATTAATGATTTAAGCAGTAATTTAGATAAAAGAAAGCCTTATGATTTCATAGATGGTTAGTATCTTGTTCTTTTTTTTAATGCTGATTATTAGATACTAAAAAATTAAAACAAGAAACATTGCCTATTTTTTCAGAGTATCCATTATCTGGTGATACTAATGTCTTTCAAAGAACTAAGGAAAAATCTTCAGATACTTTTCAGGACTCAAGTTATGGTATTTTGTTAAATTTTATTCTATAAATCTAATTACTATGTAGAATCCAAGATTTCCAGTCAAATGTTGAACAAAGAGATTGATAAAAAAATGCCGTCTTCTCATTTAAAAAGTTTGAAAAATCATGTATATTCTGCTGATGATCCCTTTACTCGATTAAAATATGCCAAAAAACTAATTCAGGTTGCTTCTGAACTTTCTAATGATACTTTGAAAGATAAAAAATTTATCAAAAAGAATAAGGAAAAGTATCTATCAGATGCATATTCAATTGTGAGAGAATTAGTCAATTCTGTAAACTATATATATATATATATATATGAACATTTTTAATATAAATAGGATCCTCCTTATCCTGAGGCTATGTTTTTTCTTGCTAGTTGTTATGGAGATGGTACTTTGGGATTATCTGTTGATCATAAGCAAGCATATATGTTATACTACTCTGCATCTAAATATAAACATTCTCGGAGCATTTATAGAACTGCTGTATGTTTAGAAATTGGAATAGGAGTTAAGAAGAATCAAGAAAAGGCGGTACAATATTATCAAAGAGCTGCTTCCCTTGGTAATGTTACAGCAATGTATAAAATTGGTATTTTTTTTACTTTATAAATCATTTTATTAACAATTAAGGTATAATATTGTTAAATGGGTTACTTAAACAAGTCAAAAATCCAAGGAAGGCCATTTTTTGGCTAAAAAAGGCTTCTGAATTAGCTGATGAGGAAAATCCTCACGCGCTTCATGAATTGGTTTTGAATCGTACTTATTTTTTAGTATTTAACTTTTGATAGGCAATTTTATATGAAAAAGAAGATAATGGAGGTATTTGAATTTAAGAAATTAACTGGATTTTAAATAAATTATAGGCGTTGTTACTCGAAATGAGGAATATTCCTTTGAATTATATATGAGAGCTGCACAATTGATGTACCCTCCATCTCAAGTTCGATTAGGATATGCCTACGAGCATGGTATTTTGGGTTGTGAAATTGATCCAAAAAAAAGCATTACATAGTATGGCTATTTATTATTTCTTTGCCTTTCGTTATTAATTCATTCAGTTATTTATCTGCTGCAGAAAAAGGAAATCCAGATGCTGAACTAGGTTTAAGTGGATGGTATTTGACTGGAGCACATGGAATTTTGGAGCAATCTGATAAAGAAGCGTATCTTTGGGCCAGAAAGGCGGCGGAAAAAGGTTCAAGGTTTTTATTGCAATTTATATTCTATTAAGAGGTGTTTTAGGGTTAACGAAGGCTGAGTATGTTATTGGTTATTATTTTGAAATTGGAATTGGTGTAAAAAGTAATCGTGCAGAAGCAAAAATATGGTATAAACGGGCTGCAAGTAACGTTTATTGATATGATTAAGCATTTGTCGTCTAATATAATTAGGAAAAGGATTTATACGAGCGATAGACCGACTTCATGAATTAAAAAGGTATGGCTGCAATTTAAAAACGCCTGATAAAATTTATAATCGTTGGCAATTGGCTGAAATGCTTGATTGCACCATGCCATAACCTTCATGCTTGATTGTGCTATGCCATCACTTTCTACTTTTATGTATATAATTATTACTGGATCTTTTTCTGGCCATGCATTGTACATGCATTTAATTATTAGTCTAGTCTAATGCTTGCTTTTCTAAATACTAAAGGCCTCTATTCTGTCTGCACCTGATATTCCTCTCTAGGCGCCGAACAAAAGCGAATGAACCCGCTCCTTGCACTCCTCCTCCGAAAGCCCCTGCAATGAGATGTTCTCTTCTCTGCCATACTCTTTTTGTGTCAAGAAACCTGATAAATAAAGAAATATACCGTATCGAACCCAGAGCGTCGGAGAAACGCCCAATGCCTCCCGGATAAGAACCGGGACGTATGGATTATTCTTTTTCAACATGGGATATGCCTTTCTAATGAATAACCTGCCATATTACTCTTTTTTTCCCGCTCAAAAAAGGCCGACCTTGTATTTTTGCTTTCTTCGCTTATTTGGCACAAATGAAACCGCAGCTTTTCAAACAAATTAGACAAACCTCCATAAAACCCCCCAACCTACCTCTTTGATGTGTTTTGGCAGCACATATCGGCCCATCTGGCCCCAATTGAGACGCCCTCTTTTCTGCCTATTTTTATGAGGTTAAAAGCCTAAGGGTCTTTACGCTCGGAGCTCGGATTCACGTGACTTTTCAGATCTCACCAAAATCTGCAAAACAGATAAGCGAAATTCTGGGTTAAAGAAAGGGTTTTCGGCCGGAGAAAATGTCTTCATTCGCTTCTACGGCAAAAAACAAGTTTAGTCGTTTTTTGAACCATCCGTCAGGGCTAAAAACGGTCCATTTTTGTTAGTTTTAATTTTTATGAAAAAAGTCTTGATAGCAAGCAGGGGCGCCCGCAATGAAGGTATTATAGATGCTCAGAATTTTGGGTATTATTGAGTGGTTTTAAGTGGGGGCTGGTTTTGGCGGGTATTGGCGATTTAAAGCGGTCGTCGGATAAGCTTTCTGTCTCACAAAATATCGGTATAGTAAGCTTGGTATTGGGCGGCGGCTTATGCAGTAGCGTTGACTTTGACGGGCTCTATATGGACCCGGTGGAGCATGATTATCAAGCCGAAGAATTACTTGTTAGTTGTATAAAACATAGTTTAGAAATAAACGGTTTTAGGCTGGCAACGGTGAATCTTTTTCTTGCAATTACAGGTAATGGAAGGATATTGCAGGTCTTTGGTTCTTATTTTTTAAGGAGGCATCCAATTGCTGCGGATTTATTCGTAAATATTTATTGACATTCAGGAATCAAAGTAACTAGATTAGTTATCGCCAAGGATTGAAACGAGCAGGATCTTAAAGCAATGCAGTGTATCGCTTTGAAAAGAAGCTCGACAGATGTTTTTGAATGAAATGATTTGAGTAGAGTTGATTTTTGTTTTATTATGTACATTAAATTTATTTTTTATATGCTATGAACCCAATAAATAAAGTTTAAACCTAATAATGAGTAATAATCGTCTATTTGAACATATACTACAAATGGATTGAATTGTTTTTGTATTACCTTTAAAAATAAATGCCAAGAACATAAAATGTTTGATGATTAGTAATTTCAAGTAGAATGGATATCGGATGGGTTGTTATTGCCCGCTTCAGCACAAAACCCGCTTTTGAGCTCGTTCCCGTCTGAATTGTAATATACATTCTCATTATTTAATATATCAATACCCATTGATTGAATTTTCTGGTTGACTTTGAGTAAATCACTAGAAGATAAATTGATCATTTCTGCATTTTTTCCTTCATAACGAGATGTTTCATCATTCATTATTGGTTTATATTTCCCAATATCAGATGAAAATATACTTCTCGAGTCTTCGTCATTATACTCATCGAATTCTTCATTCGAAAAGGTTCTTGTCAATGATTTGTATTGTCCCATGATTTTACCCTCATTGAAGATGGGGGATTGCGGCGACGTCAAAATGGAATGAGACGGAAGAATACTAAGTCTTAGACTCCCCTGTCCACCATTTGCTCTACTATACCTGTAAATCTCCCCATGTCCGCTCTGAGCCATTGATGCCTCTCCCTGACCTGTATTGAATGGATCTTCGCACCGTGCCATGATCTCTTCAAGACCCCCACCGCTCCACCCCTTTCTCGCTATGCCCTCATAGATATCGACCTCTGCTCTAGTAATCAATGCGGTATGGTTCAAGACTCTCGACCATGTCTCATGAATAGTGTCTAATGCACCATTATAATGTTCCGACTTCAAACGCTCCAGATCGTCCGCAAGCCTCGAAAGATCAACCAATGCCTGTCTAAACGTGGCCAAATCTAGACATTTCAATACATTTTCCACCATCACTCCTGATCTTGCCTCGCTGTTTCTTGCGACCCATTCTGAGATGTTCTGCCTCTCTCTCCTGGATCTTTTTATTCTTCTCCATCATCAGTCTCTGATATCTGTCGTCTCTCTCCTGCGTCATTGCCCGGAATGTATCCAATTCCTCCATCAATGGGATTTCGAACCTTCTATACAGTGTTTCGCTCAAAATCTGCTGGTGGTTCGCAATCAGATACTGCAGCCCCCCAGCAAGCATGAATCCCGACATCTCCTCCTCCCCAACGCCCTTGCATCTGGCACATCTCTCCAACGCCGTCCCAAATGACGACGCTGTCTTAGAAATCTGGACCAAACTGTTCCTATATGTTTTTGCAGCATAAAGCAGCTCCTGATAAGCTACATCCTGATGAGCAGAGGCCACAGACGGGTGCTGGACGGGTACCTTCAATCGATGTAGAGATATCCTTCTTTGTGATGATTGTTTTGGGAAGTGGAGGAGCCGAAGAATAGCACAAAGAGGCCACTGTGGGGGCAATCTGGGCCGTAGAAGACATAGAATATGTCGGCGATGAGGGATATTGCTGCAAATACGAGGACATCTGGGCCTACGTCCGGTAGCTGGCAATTTCGATTTTTTGTGAGGTTCGTCAGGCCCAGGCTCGAACCTCAAGAAATGGCCTGTCCAGCCTATATCATTCCCTCGCGGGCAAAACACACAGCTACAGTCATATTTGCGCATGGTTTGGGCGATTGTGGAGAGAGCTGGAAGTTTCTGGGGGAAAAATTGGGCTCTTGTGGGTTATTTTCTGGTATAAAGTGGATCTTCCCCAATGCGTTGAGTAAAACCCCTTTGGAGACGGCTGGGATAGATGATTGTAGACCCTCGAGGCCAGTGACATTGAATTTTGGCATGAAAATGCCGAGTTGGTACGATGTTCGGTCGTTGGACGAGACCGAGGACGATGACGAGGAAAACATGGTCAAAAGCGCAGCGGAAATACAGCGGTGGGTACAGGAGGAGATGGGGATGGGGATCTGTAGCGAGCGTATTGTGGTTGGTGGTTTTTCTCAGGGTAAGAATGGATAGAGAGTGAAAAAGAGGGCTGAAAAGGTTGTTTGGGTCAGGCTGTGTTATTGGGCTTTTGGTAAGGTTTGGGGGCGAGATTTGGGGTTAACGTCTCAAGTCTGGACTCACGTTTGAGAAAAAGCTTGGCGGGATTGTCGGGTTTTCGGGGTATCTGCCTCTGAGGAAGAAGATCCATAGGGTGTGTGGGTTTGTGGTGTTTTGAAACTAATGTATGAAAGATGGTGAAAGAATGCAATTCGAAGACGCCTATTTTTATGGGTCATGGGAAGGTTTGTTTGGGTCTGGGTTAAAGAGGCTGAATTTGTGCAGAATGATCCTATTGTTAGGTTTGAGTATGGGCGGGAAAGTGCGAGGATTTTGAGGGAGCAATTGAGGCTGAATGTCAGTTGGAATGCTTATGATGGGCTGCAGCATAGTGTGAATGAGCAGGAGCTTAAGGATTTTTCTGTGTGGCTTGGAAAGGTGCTTAGCAGGTGGGTAGTCTGTGGGTTTAGGCGTGAATTAAGGGTCAGTTAAATATACGGAGGGTTCTGTGTTGTGGTAGTGTGGAGGGCGATGCTCTGTGGGGGAGGGGAGGGGAGGGGAGGGGGTTTGTGTCGAAAAATACAGCGGATTGGGGATGAGGGTTGAGTATAGATTTTTCTGTTTGCCAATTTGTGTAAATAAAGGTGGCAGCGTTCATCTTGAGATTTGCTTATATACTGACATTTTCAGAGGGTCGCTTGAACCAGCCAATAAAAATATTTGTGGGGGGCTGTAGAAATGCCTAATCTCAGTACTTTGACGTCAGAGGACAAGCAGACTATTAAGAAATGTATTCCTAGGCCTACCAATAAGATTATTACGGCGGCAGTGGCTCGGCTTTATGTTGCACATCCAAATCCTAATGAATGGAGGTTTACGGGGATCAGTGGGGCAATTGTCTTTACATATGATGTCATTGGAAATACGTTGTTCTTGAAGATGGTGGATATTTCAGTATGTATGGCTCTTTTGGGGGGGTTATTGAGGGAAATTAGAGCTCAAATAGAGGTATTATATGGGATCAGGAATTATACGAAAATTTCCAGTATCATCAGGATAGAACATTCTTTCATTCGTTCGAATTGGAGGTATGGATAGTGGGGAAGACTTGGGTCGGGTTTTTTTCTGATGAAAAGGGCTAGAAATGCATGGCAGGGCTTTCGTTTGCAGATGTAAATGAGGCTTCGGCTTTTTATCGCCGTGTAAATGGACGTCTTGGCAGTAATTCACTAGTTTTTGTCTGCAGATAGCAATTGATCAGGGTTTAGTTACTTCTCACAAGAATACTCCTGCACCGGAAGGCTCAAAGACAAATACAAAGAAGAAATATATAGACAAGTCGAAAATTGGTGCACCGTCTCACTTTAAGTATGAAGAAATGGCTATAGTCTGCTGTTATTAATGTACAAGACATGTTAGTCATATTGGGTGGGATTCTGAAAAGGGCTTTACTGCGGAAAATATAGATCCTTCATGGAAGAAACTTTTTGACGACTTGGGACAATTTGGATTTTCATATGAACAAATTGAAGAAAATAAGGATCTTATTCAGGAATATGTTGAGAGGAATGGCGGATTAGGAGCTGCTAATCAAGTATCTGAATCTTCACAAACAAATGCTTCTGTTTCACATGAATCTATTAAGCGATCTCGCTTGCCGCCACCTCCTCCGTTACCACCACTACCAGCGTCATCAATTCCCTCTTCTAAAACGGATACTATTAAGAAATCTCCGTCTTCTTCATCTTCAAGAAGAGTACCACCGCCTCCTCCACGTAAATCTCATGTTTTTATGCCGGAAACGAATCGAGCCTCAGAATCAATATCTGTGCCTCCTAGTCCTCCACCTCTTAGGACTTCTGTTGTTAATCAACATAAATCTTTGCACGTTTCTATGGCTAACACAAATACTTTATCACAATTGACTAATTCAACTGAAAATAGGGTTTCATCAGAATCAAAAGCTAAAGAGACATTTTCTCATGAAAGTTCCATTGGTAAATCATCTACACCCTCTTTTTCTGGGCCATCATCCTCAGACCATTCCACCTATTTGAACTCTGATCATACATCATCATCTACTTCGGCTTCTAAATCAGATGCTTCCTTTTTATTTTCAAATAAGGATAAAAATATCACTTCCCATGGTCCAGCCTTTCCTTCCTCATCTAGGAATTCTGTTCCTTCGCCTCAATTATCTAATAAGACTTCTACTTCTGATGGTCCATCTGGCTCTTTATCAACTTCTGCTCTACCACCACCACCACCACCACCACCACCACCACCATTGCCAGCTCTACTTTCTACATCTTCGGTCTCTAGATCAGCATCATTGGGTTCTTCAAATAAGGGCAATGCTTTTTCTGCTTCTCGCTTATCTGGTGAAAAGGTTGTATCCTCACATAATACAACATCCGCAGATCAAATTCCAGATCCACCGTCTGAATTCATTTCAAGTGTTGATCGCTCTAATTTAATGGCTAGTATTAGATCTAGTGGAGGTGTTTCTATGTTAAGAAAGGTATTTTTTATGAAAAAATGTTTGGTTTTATTAATGGTTTAAGGTGGAGCCTGCTTCATCCTCGAGATCTTCTTCAAGCTGTTTTAATGGGACATCTCGCTCTGCAAATGGCGCTGGAGGACATATTAATTTAGAAGATGCATTGGTTGCTGTTTTGAATCATCGCAAAGGAAAAGTTACTTTAAGTGGTATGTATTTTTATTCTATTTTCATTTTTACATAATTCTATAGATGATGATGAGTCAGAAGACGATGATTGGGATGATTAATGGATTCTTTTTTATTTTTATTATATCTATTAAGCTATTTCCTTTCTATTAATTTCATCTTAATCTCTTGCTTTGGATATCTTTTTATAAAACATATAGCATGTCTTGTATAGGATAATATGAATAGATTGCGGATTTATATATTTATATTATTCTTCATTTTTAGAGGGTTTTACTGCACACTATTTTTCTCGACAGTTGGCGGCTTTGAAGACAACCTTATAAAAATAGTGGCCTCAATAAAATATTAAAAAATACATTAAATATACAGCTCAAAGCAAAAATTTTATTCATTTTTTTCTAGTATGTCTTTTTTTTTATATTATTTTAATGAGTAGTTTGAGTAGAAATAATGGATAATTCTAAGTTGTCAAAATTGCAAGTAAATGTTCGAATTGGTGGGAAAGGTTAACATATGCCGAACATTTTTATTTGAATCTGTTTCTAAAGTTTAAAGGGACTCCTCGCCGTAAAAAAAAAGTTGTACATAGGACTTCTTCATGCGATGATAAAAAACTGCAGTCAAGTTTCAAGAAATTAAATCTACAACATGTTAGTGGCGTTAGTGAGGCTAATATTTTTAAATCGGATGGAACAGTAATTCATTTTTCTTTACCAAAAGGTTAGGTTTTAAAAAAAATCAACTAGTCATTAAATTGTCTTAGTTTTGGCTTCTATTCCTTCAAATATGTTTGTAATTTCCGGTGTCTACGAAGATAAGGAGTTGACTGAACTTGTTCCTGGAGTTTTGAATCAGTTGGGTCGCGATTCTTTAACATCTCTTAGAAAATTAAGTGGAAATTATGCTAATTTAAATAAAACTAAAACAGGCGGTTCTGGTGCAGACAATGATTATATCCCTGATCTTGTAGAAGTATTCGACTCACAAGATTAAACAGATTAATCTTTGATTTTGAACTTGACAAATCTTTTTATTTCTTTCAATATTATATTGATTTAGGCATCCGGATCGCTACTTTTTTACATCTATTGAATGATCATTCTTGATCACTCTTGTATTTTCATTTTTTCATGTTTTTCTTCTCTATTTTATCTAGTAGGGTTGTGCCCTCCCCTACGCTTCTGTCCTCCCCTCGTGTCCCTACCCTCCTTAGGGTCCAGCCCTTTCTTTTCTTGAATCCTGTTTTAGGTTTATACCCTATTCCTTGTTAGGGTTACTTTATAGTATGAATTAACGAATTTTATGAAGATAAACCGCCTTTAATTTAATTATTCTCTACTTTTTCATTTAAAACCCGCCTCTCTTTTGTATATTTTTCTTATCTGCTATTTCACAAATATAGGTTACACGTCACGCGTTCAAGACTCGTGCCGCAACGTCTCGAGTTTCTAGAAAATGCTTTCTAAAAAATAAGGGTTTTAAAGACAGAAAAACTATATAAATGGGCCCTTCCGGATATTTCTACCATCCGTCTTTGTGTTCAGATGTAAAGAAAGATCCGTCAGACGATTTTTTGCGCGCATATAAGCTATTAGAAAGCTCAGATGACATTGATAAGGAAAACTATGTTTTTACAGAGCTCTATAAACATGGTATATATTCATTAGTCGTCAGATAATGTGGAATTGTTTATATTTAGACGCATTTACTGGGCGGTTTTCTGGGTCTGGCAATATAGGAATATCTAGAAACGTTTTACAGCCGAAATCTAATCATGTCGTACAATCGGCTAATATTCCTAAATCAGTGAATATATTGGCTGAAGCTGTCTCAGATACAGCTGATTGCAAGCTTTTGGATGGTTCTGATGAGGTGCTTTCGCCAGATTCTTGCTTTTATTCTCAACCTATCATTAAACCTCCTAAAACAGCAAATACTAAGCAGTTAAAGTCTTCTGCATCAGTTAAGCCTTCTTGCTGGATTTTAGAAGAGTCTAGTCCTTCTAAAGATCTTTCGGAACATCTCGATGCTTTAAATATTAAAAATGAAGCGGCTATTAAATCATTTGAAACATTTCCCTATACAGCAGGATCTTCATCTAGCTTAAAAGCAGAAAAGACTATTTTTGAAAATAGTTCTTATATATCTGATACGGCTATTTCTTATAAAAAATCGTGTAATGATTGTAATACTGATAATGCTGAATTTGTTTTGGCGCCATGCGGGCATAAGTTCATTGATTTTTTTTTTTCATTGAAATATTTACGTTATTAGGATTTGCCAAAGATGCCTTTCTAGTTTGATCAACAATGTCCCTATAAATTTGTATATTTGCTTTATATGTCATAAGGCATGTTTTTATACTTTTATAATATTACAAAATGGTTGATAACTAGTTAGGAAATTACAAACTTTACCAGGAAATCTTCTTTAGAGTCTACTTTACTTTCTAACAAGCTTCAATCAGTGTCTGAATTTGGTTTTCCGAAAACTAGTTCTTTTTTAAATTCTTTGGAAATGAAACAGTCAAAACATTCTGTTTTTTCTAATGAAAGTTCCGAAACATTGAATTCTACAGTCGATTGTCTTTTAAAAGATTCTTTAGCGCTAGAAAATCCATTTTCTGATATAAGCAGTTTAGTTACCCCTCAAGATTGGACGTGTTTAAAAATTTCTAATGTATAACTTAATATATTTTTAAGTTGTTAATATGTTTGTAGATTCCTTGGGATCTTTCTATTGAGTCTATTCATGAATTTCTTGGGAAAAATGCGCGAATTGCTCCTTATAATGTTCATTCTCAGCCTATTCATTTTATTATGGACAGGTAATTTGTTTTTTTTTAAAAAAATGACTAATATATTATAAAGGATGTCTGCGAAAACTCAAAGTGAATGTTATGTAGAGTTGTCGTCAAGAAATGACGCACAACGATTGGCAGAACGTCGTTCTGGTAAACTTTTGGGATCTAGAAATGTTATTTTGGAAATTGCAACTCAAGAAGAGCTTATGAATCGGATATTTCCAAAATGGAAGGGTGAATGGAGGGGCGTTAATCCCTATGTAGATGAAAATTTAAAGTCGATAAGACAATTTTCTGTTCCTAAGGCAGAGATTGTAACTAGAGAAGAGTTGAATTCGTTAATTAATCATGTGAAAACATACAGAGTAGGTCTTATATTGAAACTGAAATGGCATTGATTGTTGTTAGAGTCCATATAGTCGCAAATGTCCTCAAAGGCCGTTTGAAGATTTTATTAGTATTCTTGCAAAAGTTGGTTTCCTTTTTTTTATGATTTTTATAATTGTGTTAGTTTCCATGGCATAAAGGTGATTTTTATACTGTTTCTCAAAGAGATTTATTGCATTCTTCTTTAATAAGTAGTAATTTATTTTTTTTGATTTTATAGTTGATAGGCTTAGCTCTTATTGAAATTTTAAAAGGTCATTTCAAAAAAGGGCGTTTAATCGAATTGAATTTTCGTCTTCTTGAACGTTTGGTTCATGCTGGGACGACAAATACATGTTTTACTGAAAAGCAGAAATTTGAAATATTTAAGGTGGCTGGTTTATCTTGTAATTTTGAAACTAATAGGATTTCTTTGATGAATTTGGACTTAAAGGCTGTAAGTTGTTTTAAACTAGATCATCTGCATACAACAGAGGTATTTTTATTTATTTAGTCGTATTTTTAATATGCATAGATATTATCTTTTTTAATGTATAATGGGTTTAAAATAGATGATTCGCAATTTTCAGAGGACGCATGTTCTTTATCAGATATTGCAAAAATTGAGATCTCATTTATTAATTCAAAATTACTAGAATATCAGTCTTCAGTTTTATCCACTACATTACATTCAGCTTTCGCTCCGTCTCGTATTTAAATTATAAATTTCTCCATAATCTTTATGGTATGCGTTTATAAAAATGGGAATAGGACTGTTTTCTGGATTATATCAATTGAATAAAGAATCCTCATAAATTATGCTTATTGAATTTTTAACATACTAAATAAATAGTTACTGATGAGTGTTTTATGCGTGTGTTTCGGGTGATAATTATTTTAATATTTATGCTGAACTATTTACTTTATTCGAATTTGAGAATATTAGATTTTAAAATTATTATTATAGGAATAATTGCTTTTAAATTGGGAATGGTTTATGAAAACTGAGTTAGATTTTTTAATTTTATCGGTGTTTTTGTATGGCTGATTTATATTGATTAATTCTTAAACTTGGAATCATGTTTTATTTTAAAAGATAAGGCAACCATATTAATGGAATTAAATGTTCGTGGATTTTTATTTGAAAATTAAATCAAAGTTTATGTTTTTGAGAATTTGGTGATTTTATGGCTTAACATATTAGGTATTTGTATTTTAAATTTAATATAGTTTTATGTTATTACTTGAAATTTGATAGGTTTTTAAATATTATTTTATTGATAAAATGGTTTATCTTTTCTTTTGTTTTTATGACTTTTATGCTATTTATTATAGAATTAGTATATGATTTTTGATTAAACAAATACTTTTATTAATGAAATAGGTGTTAGTGCTAAACGAAATTAAAAGTAATTCGTTTTAAATTTTTAAGAAATTTTAGATTATACATCTGTAACTATAGCTCTTCTAATTTTTATATCTTCTTCTGGTCTATCATTTGAATTCTTAAAATTATTAGTAAAAGAAATAAAAGTGTCTTATATACTGTATTAACAAGACCTATTCGTTGAACTATTCTCATTCCTTGCTTTACCCTCCCAAAAATAGTATGTTTTCCATCTAACCAAGGTGTTGCTGCCAGTGTAATGAAAAACTTTTATTATCAACTTAGATAATTTTGATAAAAAAACAAATTTACTTGAGATCCATTTGTTCCTGGGCCTGAATTCGCCTAAATTAAAAATAAATATATATATATAGACAATTGTAAATCTAATCAACCATAGATATTACTCCTGCACCTGTATGCTTAAGATCTGGGTGTATTTCATCTTCAAATTTATCTCTGATAAAATAAAAATACAACAATGTATTTTTTAAAAGATTACCCATATATTGATGATCCTCCTCTGCCTGTTCCTGTCCTTTGACTAATCAATTTTACTAAAATAAGTTAATAATAACATACGGATCTCCTCCTTGTATAATAAAATCCTGGAATTATTAAATATAAATTTAAAAACTTTTCTTCAAACAGGAATAACACGATGAAACTATTTATAGTTATTTGAGTTTCTTTCAGTCAAAATTAAAGGATTGCTTACTATTGTATTATCATAATATCCACGCCTTGACTATTTATGTTAAATGAAAATATATAGTTTTTAAAAAAAACCAATTCATAGAAGTTTTTGCATGTCTAAAGCATAAATATGATTCTATAAAGCAATGTATTATACTTTTGGTGCATGATTATAATAAAGTTCTATAGTGACTGGACCCTAAATACTTTAATTTTTTTAAGAAAAAAATATTAAAATAACCATAGATGTTTCTAGAATGACATCTCCCATCATTTATAATACTGGTTTTGTGTTTTTTATGTACTTTCTTCTACTTTATTGATATTTTTTTGGAGGTTTTCCAAGAGATGATTTCGATTGATAAAAGTCCTTTATCTAATCTCTATATATAAATTGTACCAAATAAATATAGAAATATCCTTTATCTATTTGTTCCAGATTGTATTGAAGCCCTTCAGATTGAATCTAAAAATTATATATTATTTTCCTTTAAATTATTTAAGATCAAAAGATGATGAGTAGTGATTAAGAATTGATAAATATATTTATTGCTCCCTAAATATTGAGTAGATTTAGTTTGACAGCTAATTAAAGAAGAAACAGATGAATTTGTGACGAAGATTGATTTAGAAAACGTACAGAGAAAAAATGTCCCTTAAAAATCAAATTGGTTATATTAAAATAAACAAAAGGTAGTTTCTAGTTAAATATGAAGTCGTATGATTTCCTAGATTTAATAATAATTATGCAAATAATAAAAACTTCTAACTTTTATGTAATAAATTGCTGATTTATATTTATTCAGAAAAGTAATAGATCGACTAGAAATGAATGCGACATAATGTAGCCTGGATAAAAAACCAAGAAACCTGTGAAAATAAAATATCGCCATTTCATCTTTTGTATTGGGTATTCTTATAAAAATATGGTAGTTTAGATCATTGGACCTCTTTCAAAAGAACTTGTACTACTATGTCCACTACCACTTCCTGATGCACAACCATTCCCATTGCTCGCTGTACTTGCGCTTGCACTTCCTGTTAAACTCCTATTAAGATTCATATTCATACCATTTTTTGTAGGACCATGTGATGGATGAGGATGTATAATCATACTTCGAGATGGCATGTGTCGCATTGATGTTAATGGTGCTGAGGGTGCTCGTTGAGGTACACCTGGTGGAATATTCCCAGGGTTTATAGTTGATAAATATTGATGACTCATATGATGTGCATGACGTGTTAAAGGCGCACCATTAACTGTAGAATGATGCATTGTAGAACGATTATTCTGAGGTGGTCCGTATATACTAGAATCACGTATTTCATCTGATTTAGTTGTAGTTAGAGAATTTGTGCGAGAATTGACCAATGTTTTTGAATCAACTGTTCCATATCGATTTGAAGAATAACCCAGCATAAGACTATTTTGTATATGATCACATGTTCCTATTAAGCTAACATCCATTGTATTGTATGGTTGAGATCGTGAATGTGAACGTTGACGCAATTCCCACATGGCATAATCATTGTGAGTGTCAGTTTTATTCTCAAAAGTGTTTCGCATACTACTAGTTGATGCTTTGTTTGTATTTTTTCTATGACGTCGAAAAGTCATGCTCATCATATCAAAATTGTCTGAATTTATTGGTGGAATATTTCCTGGAACGTTTGAGGAAATGTGATAATCCGTATAATCATCATCATCATCATAGCCATATGAACGTGT
Source organism: Pneumocystis wakefieldiae (assembly GCA_017301755.1). NCBI lineage: Eukaryota > Fungi > Ascomycota > Pneumocystomycetes > Pneumocystales > Pneumocystaceae > Pneumocystis > Pneumocystis wakefieldiae. The sequence goes on along the minus strand of CP054532.1, from coordinate 188,840 downwards.
GCTATATCCATCACTAGTATGATTTCTAGGAAATCGTGCCATATTCTTTTTATATTCTAATGCTTCTTTTTCACGTAATAGTCTTTCACGTTTAAATAATGCTAGCTCCCTTTCTTTTAATGACATTGAATCATATGATGCGCCTTTTCTTCGTCCTTGAATATGATTATATGATTCATCAATATTATTAATATAATTATGATCTTGATGATCTATTGCATCAACATCGTCTGTATTCGAAACATGTATCATATCTCCATACATAGCAATATCTGCAAATTCTTCAAGTCCTTCAAGGGAATCGTGTCTAATCAATTGCCGTGGAGAACCGCGTCTATAATGTCGATCTCCTGATGAAATGTTATATCCATTTGGCTCATGAATTAGATGATGTTTGCGTTGTTCTTTGGCTAAAGATTTTGGCGATAATTGTCGAGGTAAGATAGCTGATGCAGATGGCGATTGTCTATGAAGATGATTACGACTATTTAAATTATGCATTAAAGCATGAATCGTTTCTAATCTAGGAACGGCGATGTTGTTCTTATTTGCAATTTCAAGAGGATTTGTAAGAAAAACTTGAATTTCCATTGGACGCCGAGTAATATAGTCTTGATACATTACAGACTGAGCTGTATCATTCGTCATGGCATTCATGACTTTAGATTTAAACCCCGTATTGAAACTACAATTTTGTGTCTCTGCTATTTGTAAAAGTTCGTCAAATAAATTGGATATCAATTTTTTAGCATTTTGGTTTTCTAAAAGAACAGAATGACTAGGCTCATCAAAAAGAACGCTAATAGGATGAAATGAGATAGGTCTACCGTATAATAATTAATATATGAAAAAAATAAAGATAAAAATAAATACCCGATCATCTTCTCCCACTGTTGTTGAAGAATATTAGATGAAGAACGGCAATTGACATTTCCTGCTTCAAAAGTTAACGTTAAAGATTCTATCATATCTCGTTGGGTCTCCTCTGGAAGTATTAAATTTGGTTGTACGAGACCTATCCAAACATCTTTAGATCCAGAATGCTCATAATCAGCTACATTTAACTGAGTGAAAGTAGCTTCTGAAACAAGAGATAGAACAAGATTTTTGGGGAACCGTTCTATAAGTTGATTTTCAATGCCAATAGTATTAGTGGTATTAATGATAATGCAAGTATGCGAGGATGTAACAACCGGTTCGATGATAGTCGCTATATCACATATATCTGGAAGAGCTTTAATACATACAAAAACATAGTCGAATGGACAGTTAGGAGTCTTAGCTTCCTCAATTGTTTGAACAACTAAGTAGTTAACGTCAATATAAATAGAACAATAAAGAAAAATATTCGTTTACCTCGATGAGGTTTAAATCGTTCTGAATCATATATATTGGATCTATATATAAATTATAAAATAACATAAAAATATAAATGCAAACCTAAAAGAAAAACCGTAAGACGATACTGCATCGAAGTGATTACGCCAAACAAGGGTAACTTTGCAAGCATTGCTAGATTGAAGTCTCCAAGAGAAAAATGCAGAAATGGCATTACTTCCAACTGCGAACGATATATTAGCATTTGTATTTTAAAATTACTGTCATTCTATACTCACTAGATAAAATATGAATAGGGGAACTAGATGGACTAGATACTTTATTTATAGTTTCTTCCGATGGTTTATAGCCATCTGTTTCTGGTGGTTGTATACTCCGCCCTGGTTGTTCCATTCAAAATAGCTATTATATTATTAATTAGATTTCAAATTCCTGAATTCCCCTTCTTTTAAACTAATTTTTTAATAATTGATATATTTGTTTAGATTGCCCAGTTTTGCTTTATAAGTTGCAAATATCCCCCGTTTTGTATATGAATTGTTACAACACTGTCTCCTCTTTATTCTCTCAACTTTAATATGACTCTTTGACTTATTTTTCCCTATTTATATACTTTATTTTTTCACTATAAATTCTGAAGCTGTTATGCCTTAATTAATGTTCCAATTGTCGTAATAAAAGGCTTTAAAAGCACGTTTCCTATGCTACTGTCCACTACGGAGCAATATTTTATTCTTTTTCCAATATTTCTCTCAAAAATAAGCAACAAATAAGAGAAACAATCTGCAACCAAGAATCAGCATTAACTGTCCAATTTTAACCCAAAAAAAAAACCTCTATTAATAAGCCCTTCGGGATATTCTTCTACTGAGCTAAGATTCTCTTATTCCCCTCTAATCCTGACTTATTAACCGCTAGAAATACCCTTCTTCCTGCTATAAGACCTTTTGTCTTGTTACAATTGCCCTGCTCCGTTACAGACGCGCCTTTCGAGACGCGATTAATGTCACGTGATTCTTAGATCAAAAAGATAAGATAATAGATATGGATAAAATGTATTGGGGTTAAGAGAGATGATACTTTCTCAGATGACCAAAGTATATAAGGGTTGTTGATAGAATTCTTTTTGTGATATTTTTTCTATAATTGAGTTCATAGAAAAGTTGAATTATATGAATATAAAAATGTTTTGATAAATTCAAAAGATTTTTTGAATTTCTTGTTAATTTTAGTGTGTTTCTTGATGAATTGTGTTATGTTTTTTACTGCTTAATGGTTTTGTTTTATTCATATATCTAGACATCCGGTGCAGCATTGATATGAATATTCGGTTTTGGTTTAAAAGCAGGGTTTTGTTTAAAAGCAGGTTTAGGTGTATTGTCTTTCTTTAATGAAGAATGTTGTAGGGTTTTCCTTTGACGAACAGTATTAGGGACAAATGTTGTCGATTCTTTTCTTAAATCTCGGAGTATAGAGTTTGCACTATAAACGATAGTGGGTGTAGAAACAGGTTGAGAAGATTCTTCGATAGAATTGTCATTTTTAAATGGCTTTTCGACATGAAAAGACTGAAAAGTGCTTGTCTTTTTATTTAAGGTTTCTGAACGCTTGAAACGCTCTAGCTGACGCTTCCTCTTTCTTTTGTCTAGATATGAAGATGGCGGAGGTGATCCTTCTGGCATGGGAATGATTGAAACAGACTCTGGTGTTGATGGTTCTAATGAATTTTAGATTTCAATCATAAATTTATTAATAATAACCATTTGATGATGTTTCATCGTCTTCTATATCACTCCATTCTTTATAAGGCATTCCTGGAGGCGGAACGCCGTATGGATTATAAATAGGATCATAATAAATACTTCTTTCTGGATATTTCGGTAATTTTTGCTGCTCTTTTTCTTCTTTTGCTTCTCTAGCTTTTGTTCTTTCGCTTACTATAATAGGTCCCAGATGCTTTCTGGCTTTTTTTATTCTTTTAAGATCTGATTCAAGTATTTCAAGGTTCTAAGTTTCTTATTAACCCTGTGTATAGAAATATATAATTATATTACTGATCGATCTAGAGCACTTAATTGACCTTTCGCTTCTAATATAGAGTATTAAATTAAATATTTAAATAAAATCTAATTATTGAAATACCGAGTCTCTTAAATTCTTCAATTTGTGTCTCAATTTTATTAACATCTCTTCTTGCCAGTTTTTCATATTTAAGTTTTTGTTTTTCTTCTTTTACCTAAAAAATTAGAAAGAAATAAAAATTATACATAAATATACTTTTTTTATGTGATCTCTTTTTCTTTTCTTATGAAATTCCTGTGCTGGGTTATAATTTTTTTCTTTAGGCATATTTTATATCAAAGTTAAGGTGCTATAGCGCTTTTCTTATTATTATTGATAAATTTTTAAAAATAGCGGGTTTGGCTTGAAATAAATTTGCTTGAAAATAACCCATTTTAAACCCCCATTTCAAGTACTTTTATGTATTTCCAGACACTTTTATGTATTTCTATGTATTTTTAACACAGATTAAAATCCCTTGAAATAATCTTTGCACCACAACAATCATAATATATATAATAACATATTTTTATATGAATTATATATATCCTACTTAAACCCCCTTCTAATCATTGTATTTTAAGCTATTTTGGTCCTTTTTTAGGGTGAAATAAAAAAATAGCAAAGAGATTAAAAAATGTAACAATCGCTTCTTCTAACCTTTTTAAGATGAGAGTGGATTGTTTATATTTTTAATCTCTTTGCTATTTTTAAAAAAAAAGGAACTTTAAATGAAAAAACCCGGCTAAAATATAAGGCTAAAATAATTAGCCTTTTTAGCCTGTTTAACTATTTTAGACCTTAAATTTTAAATAAAGAGACTAAAAAAATGTTGGGTTATTTAATCAGATTCCCAAATGATTAAATGCCTGTATTTTTAATTTGTCTACTATAAAATGGGCAGGTTATATAATATAGAAAACTTGAAGATTTAATGTATTCGAATAATCTGCCATATATAGATTATTCTGTTCCAATTTCTCTACCTTGCATTACCAATCTATCTTCACAGAGTTTATTATTAAACAATAATTCTTTCTTATATTTACCTGAATTGAAATTGTCCAAGTCATTAAAAGCTAAAGAAAAAAGGACATTGCCGCCTATTTCATCTTTGTTCGGTTCTAATGAACAGAAATCAGATCATTCATCATTATCATGCTTTTTAAATATAGATAGATCACTTTGTGTGTCAAGCGACTCTTTACAACAGCCACTTGATACACCTTTTATACAGCAAACAACAAATAAGACTAGAAATAACATGAATATTAGATTTCATACTCCATATGAGTATAATGTATGTCCTCAATGTTTTAGAACATTTTCTAGGCCTAATAATTTTAAAATACATATTTATAATCATACAGCTGAGGCCGTTTACATGTTCAGCAAGTGACTGTAAACGATCCTTCTCTTCTGAAAGCAATATCAAACGGCATATGCGTTTGCATAAATTGTAGAAGGGTTTTAATTTTAATAAATTATTTAATAATATATTATGAACTTATATAAATAAGGCATTGCCTTATATGTTATTTGCGTAAAGAGAAATGACTATAGTATACTTATTTTTAATAAATGAATTGTACATTTCTGATAGTTTAATGAAATCTCGTTAGAAATGTTTGTTTAAAAACCGAAAAGCAATTCCATAATGCCACGTACTAATTTTTTACTCCATTGGCTTTTATTTTCTGTTTGTTGATGTTCTTGTGTAGTTGGTTTGTTAATAGATGACCAAGTTATCCATGAATAAGTCTTATCTGGTGTTTCTTTAAATATTCCTTCTGAACCCAGCACTTCTATTCGTCGACCATTGCATGAATTGGTTTTATATGTATTCGGTGATGTTCTAAGTACTATATTAGGTGATTCTTGATGAGATACATGTGTTATCGAATGTCTCGTGTTAATTGAACAATGAGATGGCGGTGTTTTAGCATCTATGTCCATTGCGGTGTCCATACTTTTGTCTCTTTTGGTATTTGGTTCCTCTACTGGTGCAAATATACACCCTACCATATATGTTCCACCTATAATAGTTCCATTTGATGAGACTGCTTTGCTTGCCGATTCTTCGTCAGCATACGTTATTCTAAGCCAATTGCTTCCTGTTGATATCGGATTCTCTGTAGAAGAATGATCCAAAATCTGTCCATATCTTGAAAAATGAGAAATAACATGAGATGTTAATGTTGCTGGAAACCCAAACAAAATTACTGCTGTTGGCACTGAAGATTTGGACAACTCTTTAACTCTAGTTGATTCTGGCGTTGTATTAAATTCTAAATTACTTATTACACTTCTTTTTATCCTAAAACCTACTATTTTCTGGAACTTCATTGGGCTCTAGATCCCGAACGATATTTCCTTCCACATCATAAAGCGATTCGACCGGTGGCGCCTCTTCTTCCTGAATCTTATGGCCTGCCTTTCTCCTGCTTGAATTCGATCTAATAATGATTAATTCAAAGAAATACAAACTATTCAACAACTTTGGCGTCCCAAAGCTCGGTCCCCCAAACCAGTTGGGTGGCGACGTCGATGTCTTCCTCATACTCGATCTTAAACACTTAGCATCCCCACATAAATCCCTCCATACAAACGTAGACGGCCTTGCTGTAAATGACGGCTGGCTCACCAGCGGACTAGAGCGGTCTGGCGTATATGATTTCTGCACAAACAACAATTACACCACAACTCCCCAAATATACGTGTATTCATACTCTATATGGAAGCTGGGAAAGATGAGACGGTACATATTTTCTCTTTCCAATAGATAGATTTGGCGTATTATTCCGAGAAAGATAAATCTCCTGCAAACTCGGCGAGCGAAAATGCCCGCCAAGCAAGGACGCATTCTGGCTCTTAATGGCCGGCGATCCAAGAGGCTCTATACTGGATATTGTCGACGGAACGCTCAATGGCGAGTCCTGATTCAGAGGCGTTGAAACCGTTTCGCCTGAAAACATCCCAATTTTTCCCCGGAAAAAAACGACCGTATGGTTTTCACCCTGCTTTTCTACCGATTTTCAACTAAAAATAGCGCTTTTCCTGCCCTTTTGCCCCCTTTTCCGGTTTGTTTTTCTCCACGCTTTTTTTTGACGTCCGGCCCTTACTGCTTGGTTTCCATGGCAACCACTGCTTGATAAACATCGCCTGACGCAACGTCAGCCATAAAAAACCGTGAGGCTGCGGAGCGATGGAGAGCTCAGAAGGGGTCAATGACTCGGATTATGACCTGCTTGATGTTATTGGCCATGGATCTTTTGGTCTTATCCGCAAGGTAGTTTTTTCCCGGTCTTTTTTTGATGGGTTTTGACGGAGATAAGGTCAGACGAAGATCAGATGGAATGGTGGTTAGGACGGGGAGTAGAGGAGACGCTTATAGATAGATAGGTCTTTGCCCGGAAGGAGATCCACTATAGGAAGATGGAGGAGAGGGAGCGGAAGCAGCTGGCTTCAGAGGTGCATATTCTTTCGAATCTGCGACATCCACATATTGTGCGGTATTTTGGGCGGAGCATTGATCGTGCAAACCATACGATACATTTATACATGGAATTTTGCGGGAATGGGGATTTGGGGAGTCTTATTAAGGAATGCCAGCAGGAAAAGTAGTAAATAACAAGGGTATAATGTATTGAGATTGTTAGTTCGATAATACCCGAGAATATTTTGTGGAGCATTTTCGTCCAGTTGACGCTGGCTTTATATCGGTGTCATTTTGGTATGGATGCACCATCGTCGGATATTTTAGTTTCATCGCCGCCGTCGCCGCCATCGTCAGTGGTTGTACTTCATCGAGATATTAAACCGGATAATAGTAATATTGGCATATAAATACATGAATTTAGTTTTCTGATGGGTTAATAGTTTTTCGTGATGGCGAAATCTATGTTAAATTGGGTGATTTTGGACTTTCGAGAATTTTAGATGATCCGTCTAGAACTTTTGCACAAACATATGTTGGAACGCCTTACTATATGTCTCCAGAGATTATTAATCATGAACCCTATACTGCAAAATCTGATATTTGGGCTCTTGGATGCACAATGTATGAAATGTGTACGAAATTGCCGCCTTTTAGAGCAATGACTCAACCCGAATTAAACCACAAGATACGACGAGGAATATTTCCTCCGATTCCCGGCTTATATTCTATGACTCTTAGAGATACAATAAGATGGTGTCTTGCTGTTGATCCAAAAAGAAGGCCGATGGCTTCTGATTTACTAATGATTGATATGTTTCGTGCTTATCGTAAAGAATTAGAAATTTTAGAATTGTGAGGCATCCATTTATTTGATCGTTTATATTAATATTTGTATGTAGTCGTAAAGAACTGAAGGTTAGAGAGAACAACTTACTAAAGAGAGAAGCAAGTGTTTTGGCAAAAGAAGAGGAGCTTAAAAATAAGGAAAGAATATTATATGAAAAAGAAATAAATTTAGGAAAGGCTATTCAGGCCCATGTTTGCCGATCACAGACGGAAATTGATCGACTTTATTCTAAAACACAAGAATTAGGACATTCTGGAGAGCGAACTGCGAGTAGGCCATCTATAATATCGTCCACACATACAATTGCATCTCTCCATTGCACATCTTCTAAAGATAAACGTCATGTAACTATTGATAATAATTTATCTAAATTATCACCGACTCGTTTTTCTCCGGGAGAAAGAAGACAAATAACAATATCGAGTATACCTATCCGCCAGCCATTGCAAGAAAATACGTCGAAGTTATCCAATACTTCTTCAAATAAAACTCCGGTTACTCCTAGTCGCTTAAGAGTTTCTCCAAGTCACAGCAAAACTCTTGATTCTCCACTTCATAGTCAAGGGATTTTAAGAACTGAAATAAATACTGAAATTACTGGAAATCTTAGAAATCCACGGCCAACTGTCATGGAAATGTGGAAAAAAAATGTTTGGGAAGATGGAGATGAGCTCCCAAGTCCCTTTTTACGAAAAAATGTTACTATATCCAATTGATAATAAAAATACGACACGAAATTTTAATTAATCCATTATTGTAATTTAATAGAGAGTTTCCTTACTTCCTTGGTTATGTTAAAGTAGCGTATTTGTCTTGAATTAATATTTTTCATTTTTATAAAGATATTTAAAATAGAAATGTTTATGAAATACGCCATATATTTTTCATATGTTTGTATATAGTCTCTTATTTGTTTCCACTACTTTCTGGTTTTTACCCTTAAATGAAGTAAGTTCCATTTAAAAACTTAAGAAATAATAATATTTCATAACATCCAAATAAATTAGTTATTGTAAATGATAATTGTGTTTTCTATGACTGTATTTTTTGTTTTTTTTTTTTTAAATCTTTGCCTTATCACAAAAAAAATGATAAATGTGTTTCATTATTGACTATTTGTTAGATTAAGATAATGCAGATGTCATAAGACAACAGAATGTTGTGTTAATCTGCATTTTTATTAAAAATTTAATCTGTTATATGTTAGATTTTATGAATTTTTTGGTATAAAACAAAGTATGCAAGTAATTTTGCATAATATTTTAAATCCATATTTGGTCTTATTTCTCTATGAATTGACATTAATTTTTATTTGTATATTTTTGAGTGATAGCATTATTATTCTTTATGATTTCACCAAAGATTGGATGTTTTTCTATTTTTTTTATTCATATCTTAATATATGTAAATCATTAATTATGGATCTCAAATTTCTAATGTATTCGCAATATTGATTCTTTAGTAATGTTTGTTTTCTATCCATAATTTGAGGGCCATTTTAAAAAAGGCTCTGTCTAAATTATTATTTGGGATCATTCCTTTGTATAGATTATAATTATCACTATAAATCTCTTCTATGGACCGTTTTGAAGTATTTTGATGTATATTGTTATGTAAATTTAATATCTATTGTGTTTTACATGATTAGTTATCAATGAAAAAAATTCATCATATTTTTTGCTTTCAAATAAGGGCATATTGAATAAAAATGTATCTAGAATAGAAATGATTAGACAGAAAAAATAACGATGTTTGGTCATTTCGCTATGAATTAACCGCAACGTTTCTTACTAAAACATAGGCTGTTCCTGGATGAATTTTTGTGTAATAATTTGACAAGGTCTCCAAAATACGGAATTCTCGCTTTGTATACCAATCAATAGCTTCTTTATTTTCTGTCCATACATGTAAATAAATAGTTTCTATATTTTGTTTTTTTGCTTGTTGTAAAATATGGTCTAAAAGCTTTTGGCCTTTCCAACTTAAAAATATAGCAGAATTAGCAACAAAATACCTATACCAAGGCCCCTATAGGCTGCCAAGACCCCAAGGGTCATAAGATATAGCTTTTTATTCTCCAATTGACAGCGAATACAACCGACACAAATATCATTAAAATAAGCCAATTTAACCAATTCGCCCATTTTCAGGCTTTCCTCATAGAACCTCTCATCATAAGTGATTGGAAATATTACTTGGTGGAGCATCCTAAAGACGCCCAAATTATTTTCTGTTAAATCTACTAGTTTTTTGTCAAAAAAAACGCTTCAAAAAGGAAAATATATAAACCCAAGTCAATTCTTCTATAAAATATTAGTAGATTATCAAAAAACCGCTCCTTTTATACCTTTTTTTTGAGCACTCCATTACTTAAGAAATTTATGACGTTGGCCTGGCTTATCGGTATAGAGAGATGGAAAAATACAAAGACAAAAGAGCCTTATAAGTATTAAATATAGAATTACTTTAAAATTACACCAAGTCATTAGATACAATTGGAATTGCATATTGGATTTATCAAGTTTTTTTAAAGACAACCTTTTAAAATTTTTGAAAATGTATATAAATCATTGAGTTGAGATGGTATATAATACAGTGTTATACAGGCTTTATTTTAGCTCATATTGTTTGAAAAAATATGTAGTGTCGTCTGGGTTATTGTTTAGTATAGTACTTTTCAGAATGATCAAGAGTAGAGTTAGAACTTTGTGAGGAATATGTATAGTATTGCTTCTGTGGATAAAGATATTGATCATAACCAAAAACCTTTCCAAATTTTTTGTGTTTAAAGACCCTTTGTTTATAGTTGTGAATTCTGTCAGATAATGTGTTTGTTTTAGGGGCGTCGTGATTAATTTGATCTTTACATGTAGCTAGAAGAAAAACAACAACAAAATTCCATAGTGTAAAAATAAATAATGTCAATAAACCTAAAGTAGATATCATTATAACTGTCATTCCTAATAGTGCTCGTGATAATTCCTAAATATAGATCAAGATAATATAAATAATAAATAGATATATACCGATATGTTAAAGGAAAATGTGATAATGATTCCTAAGCATGATGTTTTAATTGTTCCAAGAAGTAATTCAAGAATACAAGCCCGAATAGATTCGAAAGGGAATAACATTAATATGCTTAATAAATACAATGATTCGATTGCAGTGACTGAAATTGTTTGTGCTTTAGAGGGGAAATTAAAAAGTCCTAAAAGAATTGCTTTGCATAGCGAATAAATGAAAAAAACAAGATAAAAATGTTGTTTGCTAGAATTATATTCAATGATAAGCCATCCCCAGTATTTAGCAGTCATTTCTGAATCTAACTTTCTAAAATGACTGCGAAAGAAATGCAACAAGCTTAGAAATAATATTGGTACTACAAATACAAGTAGTGAAAATGCAGAGAGTATTTTAGATTGATAAGCATCATGCAATGCTAGTTGATAGATAGAAATAAATGATATTCCAAAAATGTTGATAACAAGCTAGCAAAGTAAGCATGTTTTTATAGTATTTGTGAAATTAACCAATCTTAAAATTGACCAAAGATTAAAATTAATCCAGTTTCTTCGAATAAAAATTTCATTTCGTCTAATAATCCTTGTAATAAAACATGCAATTGTAGAAATGATAAGAAATCCTAAAACGGCTGAAACAAAGCAAGTAATTGATGTTATAAACGCATCTGTGTTAGCTATTTCCAAATAATTAAGATGTCCTTGAATACCTTGATAAGAATTTGATAATGTAAAATTATTGTTATTTTGTTTTTTAGCATTTCCTAAAGTGAGATGTATATGCTTTTCTGCAAATTTATTAAATAAATATATAAGTTCCTGAAAAAATTTAACAAGGCCAAGAGAAAAAGAAAAATTAGAAGCCCATGCTATTAAAGAAGTTGGATATACTACATTTTCCATTGTAATACTCGCCAAAAATTGAAAATAGTTCCAAAATGCTAATAGTCCGGGAATAGAATGAGAAGCTGCTAGTAAAGCATATGAAAAGCTAGATTGTGAAGAAAGTGCCATAAAAGAAATGAAAGCAGATAGTCCAAAAAACCCAAGACATACCCATGTTATAATATTATTACGAAATGTTTGTTTATTTACAATGCTTGTTTTTAGACAACCTATTTCTTCACCTGTCGTTACTGAATGAAAGTAGAAATACACTTTTCCTTCAAAATCTGGAATGTTGAAAAAAAACTCTGGTTCCTTTAATCATTTTTAAATAAAGTTAATCAGACTAAAACCTGAAACATTTGTTTTTTCCGCTGAAAGAGGTAATATTCCTTTGGTTAAAAAATATGGTGTTTGACTGATAGAACATAGCCCTGGAATTTTAACAACACATGGATCATATGTTTGATTGATATGCATTTTTCCATGCACTGCAAACAAAAATGTTACTGTATTTTTAAGCTTAACTTTTGGATAAAAATTAAGCATACTCATTATCTTATCATCTACGGAGCTACTTCCTGACATTTCAAATTCCATTAACAGTTCCTTATGATAATATTTCCCTGAAAAATGTGTAATTTGAATTAATGGATTATCTGAACATGATTCATAATTTTTTGAATAAAAAACATTATCAACCAATGCAATATGATTTTGAAGCGCAAAAACGGATGAAATACATAGAAACAGTATATAATAGATCCTTTTAAGCATATTCTTTTCCTCCTTGACCAAAAAATATTTTAATACACTGAAACACCTGATCTCAATGAATAAATGTCCCTAAATCACCGTTCAAATTGCAAAAAAAGATAAGATATATGTTTATTATACAGATTAACTGCTTATTTATTGAAAAAAATGCCTTTTCTAGGACTATTTTCTTCCTATTTTACACTATTTTACTTGATGTTTTTTGTGTAGGTTCGCGTCTGATTATCAGTAGATAATCAACAAATATCGGCTGATAAGAAAATCTTTATATGAAATATTAAGAAATATTAAGAAATAACTAGAAATAAATAGACGAGAACTAAAGAATTCTTATGTATAATGAAGAATGATAATATCATGTAATTATTTTAAGAAATCATGAATAGCGATAAGATCATTGTTAAATATTTTCTTTTCAAGTTCAGTTTCTCTATTCCTTTTTGAATTTATAATGATTGTTTTCTCAATATTCGTATCCCCAAACTTGATATTTATAGTATATTTTCTATGAAAAAATAATTAATAGGGTTGATTTAAACATTATATAATCTTACTGATTTTTGATTTGTACGAATGTAGCAGAAGGATCACATAGTATCGTAAAGTCTGTAAAAATAGCTTCTAATTCACGAATATGAGATGAACGAATTGTATGATAAAGAAGTTGTTTGCGTATTAAAACAAGAAATATCTGGAAAATATATCATTATTAACCCTTTAATACATATAATAATTTACGTTGATATCCTTATTTAGCCATTTCCTTACAAGTAAATCAATATCAATAAAGCTAGGTATAGTATGTTTATATAACGATAATATTGTATCTACGCGAAAGATTAAATAGTGAGGCTCTAGAAATACACCTAGAGATATTTTAGATATGCCAGGATTTAACTTTAAAATAAACCTATAATAACCTATGTTATGATTCATTATTTATCTTTATAAAAATTACCTTTATGAAAAATATCAATTCTAGCTCCTATGAGTTTATATGCCAATTTTTTCTTTAAATGAAAATATTTCCCTGGATTAGATGGGATGAAGAATGTAATTCCTGACAATCTGTATAATTTTTCAATATTCCATTCGCTTTCAATCGGCTTTAAATCTTGAGGTGCCCTTGCAGAAGTATACTCATGAGTAGGACTCTTTTCAAGAATTTTTAATAAAAGATCATTTCTCTTTGATTCTAGCCTTTTTACTATTTACTGCATTAAATATATTTTTAAAGGTATAGGATTTTACACTCTTCGCGAAGCGACGAAATGTCTGTTTGATATTGTGCAAGTATTGATGTCATTTTCAAAAGAAAAAAAAATTATAACCCACTTGTTTGATATATTCCTAAGTCTATTTAGGTGTTATTGAGCTTTATAATGTCATTATTCCTAAAAAAAAAAATTAATATTTGTTATTGATCCCGATAGTGAAAATGTCAAGTATATATAGAGAGGAAAAATATATACATATGGACTATAATTGCACGTGAATTCCTTGTATGATTGTTAGTCATAAGTTTGAATTTTCTAAAGTAATGATACCTTTTGTGGGTTGAGACATTTCCTGTATATTAATACCCATTTGTGCAGCTTGTTGTTGAATAATTTCATTAATTTGATGAATAGGCATTCCAGATTGCTTAAGTTGCATTGTTCGAATCTGTAGCATTGTCTTTTGTGCTCTTAATATATTTTGTTGTTCTTTTGTGTATATATTTGGAGGCTGTACTTTTAACATAGGTTTAATTGAAGCAGGGTTAGCAATGGATGATAGTGCAGCATTTCTTTGATGTACTTTTTGCATAGATGGATTATTGTTAAGAGCGTTAGGGACAGAAACCTGAGGATTTTGTCTTTGATAAACCTGAGGAATGTTAAAATTGCGACAAGTTCGTGATCTTTTATTGCGGAATTTTTCAATAAAAGCAAGGCGTGTAAAGCTAAAATTATAATCAATTGAAAAATAATATTGAATGATATACCTAGGTTGAAAGCTTTTTCCTTGTTTTTCATCCATAATTAACATAAGTTGCTCTTCTTCTGCTTTTTTCATTTCATCGATTTTTTTAGCAGGGCTTTGTTTTCTTTTTTTCATAATTGGAGGTATAAGTTCACATAATTCTGTGAATATTCTTCTCATAACCATAGGATTTGTTGCCGGTTGCAGATAAAGAACAGGCGTGGTTGCTATCTAGCGATATTTTAATAAAAAATAATAATAATAATTCAAATTATTTGCCAATATTTGTGATTCAAACTCTATGGCCATTTCATCGTTGAATTTTCCGCCTGTCGATTCACTAAAAAGGCACATTTCTGCCCATATTGTTTCTGACGATGGTTTTAAGACTGTATAATAAACCTTTTCTGTAACATTTATTGTAGAAAAGCTCTTAGGAGGTGATTTTGAAGGAATCACATGTTCATTCACCACTTTTGTATCCCTATTTTCACTGGAATGTGAATTCTCTGTATTTTGTCTATGATCCCGTATTTGCACAATTAAACAGCCTTTTGACTCATTAAAATAATTTTATATTTAATATTAAAAGTGCCTTCATAAAAACGGGTTCTGGTATCTCTAAAAATCTCAACACAGTCTGGAGGTATTATTTCCATCCTAATACACTCTAAAATTATCTTTTTATAATTAAAACTCTTGATATATTTTTCTTGATTCTATACTTTCATAGGACTATTATATAGAAAGACCCCATCCTTTTTATGTTAAAAACAATCATATATATTCATAATATTCTCTATTTGCCTGCTGTTCAAATCTAAAATGTGTAGGATACATATGAAGAATTAATGATGGAGATTCATCTTTATATCGCTCTAAAAGTTCGTCTGATGTTCTAACAAGCGCTATTATCTATATTAACTCCATGAAAATGTCCTTTTCTTCATCTTTACGTAATAATTTATCCTAAAAACATGTTAATTTTTCTTATCTTTTCATATATATATACTTGTGTTTCTTTTTTGACTTCTTTTTGGATCTGATCAGACCTAAACCCAACTTTTTCATTGACTTTTCCTGTCATTCAGATATATTAATTCTCTTTAATTCTCTTAATTCCTTATATTTAAAGCTTGTTATTAAGTCTCAGTGCTTAGTGATTTTGTAGAGATCGCTCCAGAAAAAAATTAATAATAGATATAAGAAATATAAAAAATAGATATTTTTAATCCTGTCAGTGATTATTATTGAGACTTGCTTTTCCTCTCTTTAAGAATCTAATTTTTCATAATTATTAATTGTCAAATCCTTTGTTACATATTTTTATATCTGCTCTTACGAATCTGAAAATGGTGTAATAGTTGCAATTGCCCCACCAAGAACATGTGAAACTCTACTTCGTAAGGGCTCATATGTGCATTCTACATTAAATGTCTCTAAATTAATTTTTGCGATATGATTATCAATATGAATTTCAAAAACATCGTTACTGACAACAAGAGCTTGGCCAAATTGAGATTTTAGAAACATCTCTATCCTGCTTTTTTTCTCTTCGTGATCAAAATTGGAGTGTATACAGTGATCATTAGAATCTAAAATTGCTATAATCTATATTATAATTTTTTTATATGATATTAGGAAGTTACTTTTTATAGAAGGGTTGCTTTCTGCTGAAAGAATAATTGCAAGAACGGTGTCAGCAATTGTATCGTTCAATGCATTTCCTAGCCATTCTAGTGAAAGAATGTTTTTTTCAAGACATTTTATGAGTATAATGTTCATAATCTAATATATTAAAATAGAAGATAAGGGAAAAATTACCTTAAACACTCTATTATTATTATCATCTATTTCATCTTCAATTGTTCCAAACATTTGTTCAAGATGATAACGCAAAACATCAATACTTGCGTGAAAAGAAAGGGTTTGACGTTGCATAATAATGCTTGTTGTAAGTCCGCTAAAGTCTTTTAAATCTTCTGATGACATAATATTTATTTGAAAGTCTTTTTGAACCATTATTCCACTGATAACATGATCGTCTTCCGGAGGTGTTTCTGCAATATGGCCTATTGTCTAAAATATATAAGAAATATAATAGATATAAATGTTTTATGAACTCTCGCTATTTTATCTCCCCTAAATGTGAGTTTTAATGTTTCACAGTTTTTGGGGTTATAGACATGAACTTCATTTTTTCTATGAGAATATTTGCTTAACAATGCACTTTTTAGTCGACCCATATTGTTTTGTTCTCCATGTACCAATATCTAATTTTTTATTAATAAATAACATAATAAAAATCAAATTCACAATATGATTTGCATTTACGAGGTCTATAAATTGACTATTTTGTATATAGTCGACATGAGCCTCAAAAGATATTTCTTCAATTGTCATTCTCCTAGGGATTTTTTGGCCAGTAAGTGAAATAATTTCTGAAGGTTCATTTAGTATTTGCTAAATTGTAAATATCAATTAACGTTTTATAATTTTTATACATACTTTTGCCATAGTTCCTTCTACACAGTATCCTGCGATAATCAAACCATTTTTTGGATCAGGGCACCATTTTTCTAAAAGTGTTCTAGAAACACCATTCTATCAATTTGTTATGATTGATTAAATCCATTTTAAGTTCATACCTGCAGCATTCCAGGAGATGCAAGCATGACACAGGGCCCAATATCCTCAAATCGGTCCAATGATTTTAGACTGCTAATATATCTAAATATAAAGGGATTTCTTTCTTCAAATGCTTTTCTAATTTTATTGTTCATTGTGTTAATATATGTCTGATACACTGTCATGCATTTTTTAGCTAAACTACACGCATAATAAACAGGAATAGAATGAAGTTCGGGATGATTGTGCCAATATTCATCAATAATTAACATCAATTCTTGAGTCCTTCCAAGTGCAAATACCGGTATTAAAACCCTTCCTCCTCTACGAATAATCGAATGGATTAAACCTAGGTCGATCAGTTTTTGATATTTAAAGTCATATATATACTGGTTAATCGTAATTCTTTTTCAGATACTGGCTGATGAGATGCAGTTCCATATGTTGATTCTGTTATTAATATATCAGGTTGTATTGGAGGAAGTTCCGCTGGTATAAGATGTCTATCTTCTTCCCTTGAATAGTCACCTGTAAAAAGTATCTATTACTATTAGTAAACAATATAATTGTTTTTTCAAACACCCACTTTAATTCCTGCTATTTCTATGAAAAACATTGCTGCACCAAGTACATGTCCTGCATGATATGGCGTGAATTTAACCCCATTCACCTCGATTGTTGAATGATAATCAACTACTTCTATTTTTTCAAATGACTTTATTAAATCCTTTTCTTCATACAAATGCTCCTCCGATGTTGTATTGCTAATTTATTCGTTATTTCGCCTTTATTTGCCAATATAATCTACCTAACTCTCAAAAAATCCGTAAGCAACCATTTATAAATAGCTTTTGTAGGATGCGTCATAAACACTCTTCCTTTAAAATTCGTCTTCATTCTCAGTAATGTTTACATCATTATCAATACTTATACTTTCGTTATTACATATGGAAGCGACGCAACATGATCCACATGAAAACTACTGCCATCAGACCCTCTAAAAACAATATACTCTTCCAACTGGCTAATAAGCAGAATATCCACTGTACTAAGATCAATTTCATCGTAAAATGGAAGCGCTGAAAGCCCATTATACGCCGGATGAACGCCTGCATCAAGCTAACCCATAAATTAACCTTTTTTCTCCAAATTTTCGCACAAATCCACCATAATTGTCTTCCCCCTAAACTGTAGTATATGGCACGACCGTCCCACCTCATTCCCTGCCCCTAAATTTGTAAATTCAAAAACAGAAGCTGAATCCATGAAAATTTCGTCTTTTTCGCTCGTTCTTTTTTGAGACATCTCTCCTAGCTTACCAATTACTAATATTATTAACAAATCTCCTGTTTTTTCTGCTTATTTACCTCTAAAAAGCCCCCTAACCTCTCTATTTTGGCCCTCTCATTTATATGTCGTCGAGGCTGCTGCTTTTTTTTCGATACGCTGCTTAACCCAACCACACCCTATGACCACTCAGATAAAGACCCGCCAGACAGCAGGGCCATGTGGCTTTCAGGCAATCATTCTTGCAGGATTTGGCACGGAGTAAGTCCTCTATTTCTTTTTCCACCAGCTTTTTCCTTATTTTTGTAGCTTATATCCCTTGACTGAGGCGAATAATCTTCCCAAGGCATTGCTCCCAATTGCAAATAAACCAATGATCTGGTACGTCTTAAAATGGTGCGAGGATGCTGGATTCTCGAGTATAAATCTATGGATGGTGCTGTTTTTTCTTTAAAAATGAAATAGGCATAATGGTCATTTGTCAAACTGAAATCGAATCATGTCTCTCGTCTTATTTGAAAAATGTCTACGATGGGCATATTAGGATTCAGGTTTATGCTTTGAGCGGCGTCGATGATGTCTTGGGCACCGCAGATCTTATAAGAAAAGTTCATGACAAGATAAAAGTATGTCAGAATTGAACGGTTTTAATGTATATATACATGTATATAGAACGATTTCATTGTATTGAGTTGCGATCTGATAACGAATCTTCCTCCACATGAAATTCTGGACTTTCATCGAATTCATACCCCCACGGTTACATTTTTATTGTATGATGTTGCAAAGGATGGAAATTTTCTTATATCTAAGGATTCAGGTATTTTTGAATTTGGTAGAATTCTGGAATTGCAGAATAAAAAAGCTAGATCGGAAAATGTTTTTCGGTATCAATAAGCCGGACAATTCATTGGTTTTCGTAAAATCAGAGAGCGAAATGAATGAAGAACTTATTGTTAAAATGTCTATGCTTTGGAAGTAGATAATTTTTTAAAAAATTATCAATTGACTGTTAGAGATATCCACGAATTTATGTTACGAGTACTTTGAGAGATTCTCATCTTTATATTTTTAAACGTTGGGTATTGGATCTTATTGTTCAAAATGAGCGTATATCTTCTATACAAGAGGATTTAATTCCATTGCTTGTTAAATTTCAGTATCAATCTCTTTTATTGAAACGATATAATATTAAAGAACGTACGAAAATAATGCAGGAAATGTTTCAGATATATTTTTTATTTACTTGATTTAGTTTCTTCACGTAGTTATGGATATAATCTTGTATCTAATACTTTGGATGAGAAGCCAGTTAGAGTCATTTCATATTTGCTTCCTGAAAATCGATATTGCTTGCGTTCGAATACAATTCAGGCATATACTGATCTTAACAGAAATGTTTTTTTTCGAAAAAGAGATATAATATTAATATTTTTATAGTTATCAAAAATATCTATTGAACCTCGAGTATGCATAACTGCAAAAATGGCTCAAAAAGTTATTATTGGTGCAGATTCTTTAGTTGGAGAAAATACAAAAATCGATGAACGATGTAATGTAAAAAAGAGTGTTATTGGCGCCAATTGCATTTTGGGAAAATTCGTAACTGTAGTTAATAGTATTATTATGAATAATGTCAAGATTGAAGACGGGTTAGTCATTTTTTCCTGCCTTTTTACTAAAGTTTTCTAGTGTAAGGCTAGATGGATGCATAGTTTGTGTTAATTGCGTTATTGGTTCAAAAAGTAAACTAAAAAATTGTTGCATAAGTGGAGGTTATGAAGTTCCTTCTGAAAGTGAGTAATATTTCATCAGATAGGCTTTGTTTATAGTTAAAATGGTTATAGCATGTTCTAGGAATGATAATTTGGTCGTCTTTGATGGTGTATAAATTAACGTATTTCTATTCATTTATCGTCAACCTTTGCTTTTTATGAATTTATTGAGCATATCAAGATATACACAATTCTCAAAAAAAGGCGCTGAAACAGTGAGATAATACATTTCAATCTCCAACAAATAATTTATTATATTTATCAATTGTATATTTTTCAAAAACATTATTCTTACAATAAGGAATGTTTTTCTTCTATTATTCACTAAATAAATCAATAAATACACAGATTTCTAGGTTAATCTTCATCATTTCTCCTTGGCTTGACTAGTCCTTCATTCATTTTATAATAGACAATTGTGCTATCTGAGCTTACAATTCCTAGTAATAAAGGTTCATCTTCATGACGTATATTACGAAATTCTTCATATAATTCATTTAATTTTTTTACAGAAACACTTTCTTTGTATGAACATGGATAAACATATGAAGTCTTATGGTTTTGAGGTGAGATTCCTTCAATAATTGAGCGATTAGATGGTAAATAATGAATTTTTAATTTTAACCAGAATTGAGATAAAAGCAGGTCTGTATATACAGAATAAAGAAGTCCATATGTCTCTAGAAATGAGTATTTCGTTAGCTCTTTTGGAGGGAATGTTATAATATGTTGTTCCATTAAATTTTTAAAATTTTATAAGATGGGCTGCAGACTACGGATATCAAAGGCTTATTAGGCAAAAAATATAATATTTTAAATGAATAAAGAGGATATTCTTAATAAGAACAGTAATCAGGGTTCAGAAGATGCAGCGCCAGTTAAAAAAAGAGCAAGAAATCTTGATTTGCGGACGATTATGGCTGAATCAGATTCTCCGGGTTTGTATTTCTGAATAAAAGGATAAAAATGACTGAGAATTGGATTAAATAGCAATTAGGGAAGGTTGTATTGATGTTAAGTCATTCGTCAATTCAAGAAAGTTTGAAATTCGATCTCTTTTTGAGGCAATGAGATGCTCACGGTGGTTAATGAAAGATATGTTTCTTAATGTTGATATTTTTAGCCAATTATCAGCAAAAAGGGCTTTCCAAAGCTTGCCTAGGTTTTTAAGAAGGAGATCAGCATCTCATAATTTTAAAAGAGTTCCAAAATACTTGCGTATTAGAGCAAAAAATGAAGTATAGCATGTTTTTGGGAATTTGTTGCTCTAATACTTGTAAGATAAAGGATAAAAATACATTAAAAAAGAAGAGTATTAAGGGGAAAAAGAGAATGCGTCTTTTGACGGTTCATAAATTGAAAAAAATTGGAGTTAGAAATGTTTCAGCATGTGAAGAGTCAAAAGATGAATTGAATCAAGGTAAAGATGATTTTTTAAAGGTAAAGAAGGTCAAGGGAAAGTTCTGTAAGAGACAAAGAGATAAAACATGGCTTCCAACACATTTATGGCATGCTAAACGTGCTAAAATGTTGACAAAATGGTCTTATTCTATAGCAAAAACGCCGACTGAAAAATCATATCGTCCAACACATAAATTTGCTAATACAAGTGGTGCGGTAGCATTTGATACAAGTTATTTTTGCACAATATGTTTATGGGGTGAAGTTGAGAATTTAAAACGTGTTTTACAACAGTTTACAGCAAGTGATTCTGGAGTTACCAAAGGAAGATATACAAAGGGCACTCGATTCTGCCAAACTATGATATATCAAAAAGATTCTAACTTTTTTTCTCGTATTTGTCCTGCCATTTTTTTATGGCAAAAGATTGGAGATTCTCAATGTGTGATGATTAGGTTTCATCCAGTAGCCTTTGAACAAGTATATATTCAGATAAAAGAAGCTTCGTATTTGGAGAATGTTGAAGTTGAAGATTGCAGATTTGATATTGGCGGTATAGATATTCATGGGCCAGCGTCAACATTGGCTTTGCAATGTTTGTTTGATATTAAAATGTCAGATACAACATCTCAGGTATCAATTGTTTTTATTTTAGAAATTATTGAATTTTTTAGATTTGGTCAGAAATAAAATATGTATCACATATTAGATCACTTCCTATAGGTATAGTTATTCCTCTTGATATTAGAGATCCTCGATTAACGTATGTTTTCTTATATATTTTGATTCGTCTAATAAACAGGTTTCCTCCTAGGATTATACGTGAAGATAAAGGTTTTTCTAGTGTATCAATTAAATCTTGGAATGATGATTTAATACCTTCTTCACGATTGTTTGACAGTGGAGCTCGCATGAGATGTCAAAAAAATCAGCTTTCTCAGCAACGTATAAATCTTCTTCGCTCTGAATCTTCTGAATCTTCT
Organism: Pneumocystis wakefieldiae; assembly: GCA_017301755.1. Lineage (NCBI taxonomy): Eukaryota > Fungi > Ascomycota > Pneumocystomycetes > Pneumocystales > Pneumocystaceae > Pneumocystis > Pneumocystis wakefieldiae. Next base: position 166,431 of record CP054532.1, on the reverse strand, counting down.
GTGCCTTATGATATACCTATTTTACTTTTTCGTTGTGAAATTTGTTGGACGGTACTTGCACCATGGAATTGGATAACACATCTTTGGCATTCTTTAATGCATATTCCAAGGGTTCGTTTTGGTGGAATACAGGAAAAACATCAATTGGAGTTTGAAGAGGGAATTCCTTATTTTCCATCAGACTATCATGGAACACAAGCTGGTGATGAAAACGAAAAAAATGAAGCTCAATATAGAGAATTTGAATGGAAGAAAAAGCCTCCAGCAAAAAGAGTATCATGGTCTTCTGTTGTTACAAAGGATGGGAAAGGTGAACTTGGAAATCCATTTATTTGTGATTGGAATTATTTATTTTTAAATTTTTGCAAAAATAATTCAGATAATTCTGAAAATGAAAATGAATTGTTACATATGGATCTACATTTAATTTCGGGCGTTGATGTTAAATCTAAATTTGATGCAAGTCTATATAAATCTTTGAAATTGGTTTTTATTGTGAAGATTACTATGTTACGAAGGGGCTGTCCTGATTCATGTGCCAGAGTTTATTCTATTCCTGTTGAAGAAAGGGAAATTTGGAACCGTTTTTCGAAAGAAATAATACAATTTGGTGATGAAAATGTATTATTGTTGTTATTATTATATTTATATTAATATTTTATTTTTAGTATCCTCTCTGTCCATCATCTGATAATCTTCTTGGTTTTGTAACGACTGGTAATTTTAATTTAAAAAGAGGAAAAATGACTGCTATTGGATGTTTTGCATTACATAAAATATCAAAAACTTTACTTGATGATAAAGAAAAATACTGTATCATAAGAAACGTTGGTTCCAGCACTGTGAATATTGCCAGATGGGAATTTGTTGACTAAAGTATTATATATATTAAAGCTTGTTCTACTAATATCAATTGGAGCTTTATTCTTATAGATATATATATGGGTTATTTGATTATCGATCTTATGAACCTCATTAAAATTTTATAATTTTCTTATTAAAAGCTAGAGATAATCTGATCAAGAAACCTGCTAAAATCTTTGATATTTCTTTAAGATATTATTGTCTTTATGGGTTTTAACTTAGTTTTCTAAATATGGTTAAGAGACAAAAAATTCAGTGCTTGAATACGTCTGATCAGAGGTTTTTAAGCTATGTATAAATAGCTTTCCTGATTTAACAGTGAATTTATGAGAGGGTCTATTGTTCGTTTACGTCTGGAAAATTTTGTAACTTATGATCTAATTGAGTTTTATCCGGGACCTAATCTTAATATGATTATTGGACCTAATGGGAGCGGTAAAAGTACTTTTGTTTGCGCTATTTGTATGGGACTCGGATGGAATACGAGTGTATATTCATTTTACTTTAAAATCCTATTAAATATAGGCAGTTTCTTGGGCGCGCAAAAGATGCTAATGAATATATTAAATTTGGGTCTGAAATGGCTCATATTGAGATTGAATTGAAAGGATCGGATGGTGAGCCAAATATTGTTGTTTCTAGGGTCATTCATATTGATAATACGAGCACTTGGGAATTGAATGGTGAATTAATAAAAGAAAATATAATTTTTCTGTTAAATAATGAATAAGGTGTACCATCAAGTCTTAAACAGATTAGAGAAAGAATGGTTGGGCTTAATATACAAATCGATAATTTATGGTGGTGAAAATGTCTCTAGGAGTGTTATTTGTTCATGTTTTTAGTCATTTTCTTCCTCAAGATAAAGTTTGTGAATTTGCGCAATTGACTCCAGAAAAACTGCTTAGAGAAACAGAAAGGGCAGTTGGTGATATGGATATGTTACTTCAGCATGAAAAATTGATTGATTTAAAGGCTTCTCATAAAAATGATTTAAATGTCTGTAAAATATTTATTAATGCTTTATGGAATTAAAATTGTTAGGCAAAAATAATGGATCAATCTCAATTAGAAAAGTTGAATGAAAGGCAGGCTATCACTCGTCGTGATGTAGAGCGTTTTCATGAAAGAGAGGTTATCTTAAAAACAATTGAAATTCTAAAATTTAAAATTCCTTTTGTACAATACTCTCAGGCTAGAAAAGCATTTTATTATTCTAGAGATTTAAGGAATCAAAAAAAGGTTGAATTGGATAAAATTCTTAAGGAATATGATCCTTTTTTTCAAAAAAAAACGCAAATAGAGGCTACTGTAAATCAATGTGTAACAGAAAATAATGAAATAAGGAATTCTTTAAATTTTCAAAAAAATGCATTAGATTCTTTGATTTCGTCTTTTGAGGAATATGTAATATATATGATTTATTTATACGTATATTAAAAATTTAACTGTAATTTAGGATAGTTCTATTAAAGAGACTTGTAGTGAAATTAGAGCTCAGAAAAGAAAAGAAAAAGAACGGGATCAAAAAATTAAAGAACTTAAAGAAACAATTGTTTTTATAGAGTCTCGTATTATTGATAAGCCTTCAGAAATTTATATGAATGATATTTTAGATAAATTGGTAAAATAGATTTTTAGACTTGAAGCAAGCTTATCACTCTAGAATGAAGTTAATGGTCATTTAAAAATGATTAGAAAAGAGCTGCAGGATTTGAATATAATTATTGGAGAGCATGTGCATCGAATTGACGAATCTAAAGTTTCTTTGAAACAAGTTCAAAATAAGTATATATTATTAAGTATACCAATAAGGTTTCCTTATAATTTTAGGTTAGATGATCTTGATAATATAAGAGAACAAAGGCTTCAGTGGTTAAAACAAAATGATCGTGATGTTTTTGATGCTGTAATTTGGTTATCTAATAATAGAAATAAGTTTAAAGACCATGTTTATGAACCGGTCTATTTAGAAATTAGTGTTACAGATCTTAGGTATGCGGATTTTTTAGAGGCTTGTTTTCAAAAAAATACTTATATGGTAAATATGTTTGAATTTTGGAAATTATATTAATAAAATAAAGGCATTTACTTTCTTAAATAGAGATGATTATGTTTTATTTAATCGTATATTAGTCGATTCAAAAGAAGGTTGTGGTCGTGAGTTAAGATTACATACTACAGAATTTTCTAATACTAGTTCACCGAGTTTGGATATGCAAAAACAACCATATATTACTAGTGAAGTAATTAGTAGTAATGTTATTAAGTTTTGTTTAACAATAATAGCTTAAACAAAATTTTGGTATGGACGGCTATCTTTTAGACTTTTTGGATGGACCTTCTCCTGTATTAAATACTCTATGTCATATTGCTAATATTCATAGAATTGTAAGTTATTTATATTTTGCTAAATTATTATTTATTATTATTAGCCTGTTAGCATTAATGAAATAAGTTATGAGTGTTATAGAAAACTTTCACAATGTGTTAATTCAGCAAATCAATTGATATTTCCTGTTTTTATATCAGGAAAAACTCATTATACTATGAAAAAGTCAAAATATGGTAGAAAAGATATTTCTACTGTTACTAAGTTGGTAACAAAAGCACGAAGATTTAAGACTACAGGTTTGATCTATTTGTTTTTAAGATTTTTTTAAATAATTTGCAGTAAATGCTGAGACAAAAAAAATATTGCAGCAACAAATCATAGATTTAGAATCAGCTATTAAAAAAGATGAAGATTCTATCCAAGAATTAAGAAAAACAGAAGAGCGTATAAAAATTAGATTTAATGATGAGATGAATAGAAAAGTATCAATTTACTGTGTTTTTATAATATTAATTTATTTAGAATAATTTATTAAAAAAGAAAGAAGATATGGAAAAAGAAATTAAAGAATGGGACCGTCAAAATATTAGACTTGAGAAGACTAAAGAAACATTATATTCTTTGGAATCTTTTCCTAATCAATATGCTGATAATATTAAAAAATTAAAAGAGAAGATGGATAAAATAGTAGAGAAACATTCAGTTTCTGCAATTGAGCTTAAGGTATGTATTTATTACATAATTTCTGTTTCAATTTATGTTATGAGGATTTAATATTGAATGCTTTTTGGACGACAAAAGATATGGTATGCACAAGCATTCGTGAGATTCAAGCAAATGCAAACTATGTTGATGTCCTTGAAAAAAATAATGAAATAGTTACAAAAATAGATGATATTAAGAAATCCTATGAGGAGTGTATGTATTAAAATAAATATATGGTTATGTTAATTTTCTTAGTAAAAGAAAAAACTCAAAATTTAAAAATTATTGCTGCTAATAAATTAGAAATAGCAAGAGAGAATCTTGAAAAGGTAGATGAGGAAACACGAAAGGAAATAGAAAATGTAAGTACATATATATGTATATACATTAACGATATGTATTTAATTTATAGGAAATGGAACAAGATATGACTGAAGAATCACTTAATGAACAGATAAATTTTGAGAAATTGAAACTTGAATTTATATATCAGACAAATCCTAATGTTATTACACAATTTGAAAAAAGAGAACATGATATTAACGTTCTTAAAAAAAGAATTAATGAATATGATTTACGATTGCAAAAAGTAGAATCAGATATAAATAATTTGAGAAAAATATGGGAACCAAGACTAGATGATATAATTTCTAAGATCAGTCGTAGTTTTTCTGAGGCATTTGAATATATAGGATGTGTTGGAGAAGTCCGTATTGGTAAAAGTGATGAATTTGATAAATGGCGTGTTGAAATTTTAGTAAAATTTAGGTATAATTGTTATAAATGAAACGCCACTGTAATCTAATTGATATTAGAGATAATGAAAATCTCCAATTGTTAACGGCTCAAAGGCAATCAGGTGGAGAAAGATCAGTTTCAACTATTTTTTATTTAATTGCTATGCAAAGTATATCTAAGGTGCCATTTCGAGTAGTTGATGAGATTAATCAAGGTATGGATCAAAAAAATGAAAGATTGGTCCATGCAAAGTTAGTAGATACTATGAGTAAAAAAAATACATCACAGTAAATTTAATATATAAGAAAATATTGATTGATTAATGATAAAAGGTGTTTTTTAATTACTCCGAAACTATTATCATCTTTACAGTATAGTAGTAATATGAGAATATTATGTATCTGTAATGGTGACTGGATTGTACAAGAAAGTAGTTCTGATATGCGAAGATATGTCGAATTAATTAGAAATATAAAGTTAGCCAAAGAAATGGCTTAATTTTTAGATTTTAAGGTTATTTTTAAATATAATTATAGCATTATTTTATGGAATATATACTATTTAGATTTATTGACTAAATCATATAGTTCATCATATCTTTTTTTAGCTAGTTCTATACATGATAAGATCATTTCTTGCGTCATTGAAGTTCCTCCGGTTTTATTAATGCTAAACAATTGTTTGTTATTACTCATCACTATATTAATTGTTTCTGGGATTAAATTCTCTTCATCATCACATAAATCTGACAAAATATATTTACTGTATTTTAAGAAAATTTATAAAAAAGAAATGAAGTTATACCCATCAAACACTCCAAAAGACATTGAAAAAAGCCTTTGATTTAATTCAAGACTTTTATACCTTTTTTCACATATAACACGTTCCGTGTCTTCATCCCACTTTGCTATAGGTAGTTTTGTTGTTTCTAGAGCACTCATTAATGCTATCCAAGCAACGTCCATAGCATTTCCATCATAATTTAAACAAATTAAATCTGCATATAAAATCCATGCAGCTTTATTTTTGGATATTAATAAAGATGATAATGGCAACATATTAGATCTAATAACTTTAATTATTTATAGAAATAATCATTAAAAAATTAACGCTTGTATATGAGACATGATCTTTTGTGATATAGCTTGAGCAACATGATTATGACCTGATCTATACTTTTCGGAACAAAATGGTGATAATATTACATGAGGAACTAAGAAATTAGCATTATTTATTTAATTATACTTGTAAAAAACCTATCCATCCTTCCATAGGATTTTTAATTGAGGGTTTTGCTATTTCTGCTTGAATTCCACAGACAAAAATAGTATCTCCCATTCTTGCGATAGATGATCCATTAGTATTAGTAAGGCTTCCTGTATTTATTGAGGTAGAACGAAATTGAAAAAATGTCCTTCCATCTGGACGCAAAGAAGATGAAAGAAAGTGTTTAAAATATTGTCGATAATTGATTTTCTTATAGACTCTAAAAAGCTATGTTTAAATCTTTTTCGTTATAAAAAAAACTTACTCTGGAGGAAACGAGAGTTGTGTATTTTCTGCCATTTTCATAACATTTTTGAATCGAAATTATTTTAATAAATTAGAAATTTGCTGAATAAACGAAAAATATTCGATTTGCAATTTATGTATTTTTGCTTAAAGATTGTATGAATAGTAACTTTTTATTTTCGTATAGTAAAAGATGTTTAAATTTGTTTTTGAAAGATCAAAATGTTTAGAAAATATCGAAAAATGTATGATAGATATTGTTTGTTAGATGTTGTTTTTCTTTATGTTTTTATTTTATTATAAATCAAGAAGCGTGGTGAATATAATGATAGTTGATTGAAAAAAATAATAAAAGTGACTGATTTAAGAGTAATTTGAGTTGTGATATAAACATCTTCAGTCAAAATATGTGTCTAGGGATGTTTCTTTGTGAAAAATATCTATCTTTGTTCTAAATGATGAAATAAGTATGTTGATCATTTTTGAAAGTAAAAAATACTTCAATAATCCTATAATATTAATTTTTACGCCGTTTTTGTTACTTTATAGATTATATATGTCTTTTTTATATATAAGAGATCTGAATTGTTGTCATGTACTGTTTAATAACTGTTTTATGATATTTATTTAATATACAAATGATTCATGAAAAAAAGGCCAAAAACCCAAAATAATTATAACAAATAATAGTCTTTTAATATATTTTATAGCGTTTTCTTCAATTTTGACATATTATAGTGTTTGTAGACCATTTATTAATTTGATACTATAACAACAAGAAAATAATCTGATCCTACAAAATATAAATAACGATTTTTACCTGTTTATCCTTTACCTGGAACAATCATGAATTCATTTATTTGTGTCTTTATCCGTATGAATTGAAGTGCATTCTATACATGTTAAATATAATTTTTATAAAAATATAAAGCTCTACATTAGACCCTGTATTATTTGTTAATGTTTCAGCTGATAAAAACAAAGATTTTATAGATTTAGCATATAATGTAGATGTTTCATGATTAAACGTTGTATGAATAATATTATTACTTTCTTTTTCTAATATAAGGATTCCTTGAACCTGATGTTTAGCAACAATTCGTGTAAGGAGTTCCTCGCATGTTCCAAACATTGGATCTTAAAGGGCTTACAAAGGGTTTATTGCGAATAATCTTTTTAATGAAAATTTAGATAAATTCCTGATAAACGTAGATTTACAGCGCATACAATCCGATAAAAGCTTATATAATGGCTAGTTATTTACTGATAATGCATCCAGAATCAATATATCCCATATAAGCCTATTTAACCCTATATTTTTCTGCATATAGACCAATATATACCAATGAATATAGCAACCCTATAATTTGTAATAATTAGCCTCAATATGCTCTTAGGTATTCATACATAAAGCTTTCTATCTAATTATATAGGTTTATATGTATTAATATTTTAAATTACACCAAATCGTATATTATAATATATACTGACATACATCCTACGCGCATACAACGCGCATACAAGACGCATATAGTACGCATATAGCCCTTTATTATTCTTTGATGCTTCTATTTCTGCTTGGTTTATGGCTAGATTGAATAATATTGGCCCTATTTATTTCTTTGATATCTATTTTTATTAGTCATTCAATTTTGATCATGCTATTATGGATTCAACAAAACATTGGTTATGGACCATGCTTGAGGCGATGCTGCCTCTTGATTATGACTCTCTTAAAGAGCTTGTCAGCTATACAATGAATCTTTCTTCTTCCGAAGAAGTGGTTGCGCATTTTAATGTATATCTTTTTGTGCTGGAGTTTATGAAGTGAATAGTCTGTAGGACCTTCTTGGAAAATGTCCGTCTACTGATGACTTCGTGCATAACTTTGTTAAAAGACGCTTTGGCTCAGTAAAAGAATCATGTTTTCAGGTTTAACAGCTAAGATGGAGAATAAGTAGAGTTTTTATAGGTTTAGGAGGGAAGAGTCAAGGAAAAACAAGAAAAAGGATATTCAAGGCATAAGAAGGATGAAACGAATCTGTTTTTGCAGTGCGCATTATCTTTGATGTTTTTTTATCTAATTATCTTAGGAAATCGCCTAAAAAGGCTTGGAAAAATATATCTTCTATATCAAAAGATTTATCAAATGTGTCTACGCATTTTTCAGAAATACAAACGGATCCATTGGTTGATTCTTCAGCATTGAATTTATCTACTAAGGCTTTCCCTCATTCTCAAAAAAAACAAAGTTTAGGGACTTTAACATCAGAACTTGGGATGAAAAAGAAAAAAATACCGCATTTAAAATTGAATTCTCTAGAAGAGATTAATTCTGCTTTGAAAAATTTAGAATTGAAGGATGTGAAGTCTTCGGGTGGAAAAAAATGCTATTGTCAAGGTATACTTAGTACTTTTTATTATTACATGTGGATTATAACTTGATCCAGCACGAAAACATCCGTTAAATCAATTAGTGCCGAATTGTTTAATTTGTGGAAAGATTATTTGTATTGTTGAAGGTATAAATTTATGGTATAAAATGTTTTGTATGTATAAGTAATGATTTAATTTAAAATAGTAGTTTTTGTGGTACACCTCTTTTATTGCGAGAACAGCGAATGGATTTAATTAAGAAGCTTCGTATGGAAAGAAATAATATTTTAAATAGTTCAAAAAAGGAAATTGTTGCGAAAGATACGAAGCAGTTTTATTCGTCTTATCTAGGAAGTAATAGTATAAATTTAGAGGAATATGAAAAGAAAGCACAAGATGCAGAAAACAATAAAAATAAATTACTTGAATTGGATAGATCTAACACATTCAATAAGATAATAGGTAGTATTATTATTTTTTATGTTAAGTATTTAAAAAAAAAAGATGAAGCTGCAGATTTTGATCCATACGATCGTTGGATAAGTTCTTCAGAGCGTTATTTAATGCTTGAAAAACAACGAAAAGTGCTGGCTGCTATGAGTGCTCCTAAGAGAAGAGTAATGACTATTGATTCATCTGGAAAAGTTATTATGACATCAGCAAGTACAGATGATGATGAAGAAAATGAGGAAATTATTCAAAAGGAAAAAAGCGATTTTTCGTCTTTAAATACTAAACGGACACATCCTTGTTGTGATAGAACATATAAACCTGTATTTATAACAACCGAATCAACAATTGTTAAAAATTATCCTAAAGAATTGGAATATATATTAAAGTCAGGAATATCCAAAGTGCAAGATGATAGAGATGAGTAAAACATGGTTATTGCATTATTTTATTTAAATTTTTATATAATCTATTGGAAATTTTTTACTTAAAGTGTGATTTAGAATATTAATGACTATGTTCTGAGAGATATTTAGATGAGTCGAAAATGGGAATTTATAGCTACTAAAGATAAGAAAATCATTCGGTGATCATTTATTGAATATTTCGAGATAATATTTTATATCAAATAAATATTTATATTAAAATTTATACTTATTTTTTTCGAAAAATACTGGACTCTACAGGAAACAAAAAAATAGTAATGACTGATATATATACTAAAGGTGATATACTACTTGTTCAGAAACTAAGTGATCGTGCAATTACTCCTACTCGGGCGAGTCCGTTTGCTGCTGGATATGATATTTATAGGTAAAGAATGAATTCGAGTAAGAAAATAACTTATTTATGGAGTGTCGATCATACAATAGTTCCTGCGCGTGGAAAGGCACTGATAGGCACAGATATTGCAATAGCTGTCCCAAGTGGTACTTATGGGAGAATTGCACCGCGTTCTGGATTAGGTATGATATGTTTTTCTTCACCTAAAAATTGTTTTAAATTACTTAATAGCGTTAAATGCATCTATAGATACGGGTGCAGGTGTAATTGATGCCGATTATCGTGGCCAAGTAAAAGTCCTTTTGTTTAATCATGGAGATGTTGATTTTGAAAGTAAATTTTTTAATTTATTTTGCATTCTTCTGACTTTATGAAATAATATAGTAAAATATGGTGATCGTATTGCACAATTGATTCTTGAAAAAATATCTATTTCTGATATTGTAACTGTTGAATCTTTAAATGAAACCGCACGAGGTGCAGGTGGTTTTGGTAGTACTGGAAAATAAAGGATTAGATAAAGTTGCATAATAGAGTATTTTGTATGGATTGTATAACATGAAAAACAATAAATTCTTGGAAGATATTTATTACATATTTTTAAAAAAGTGTTTTATATTTTAATTAATAGGTTCTATAAGTTTTGAATTTGTATATTATCTAAAAAATCGAATATATCTTAAGCTTTGATGTTATTTAAGCGTCCATTATCTGTATATATTCATAACTAATGTTTATGGTTGTAGATCAACATCAGAACTATTTGATGTAATTAATGGTTTTTTTAATTTTAATTGCGATTTCGTTGATCCACACTGTAAAAAGGTCAATTTGTTCCATTATTGATATAATAATGTATAAACATTGTATAATATATATGAAAATAGTATATTACTTATAGACATACCTTTGTAGACCCATTCAAAGGTCTTCGTCTCTTTTTTTTATGTTGTGTTTCATCTTCAGAAGAAATATCATTTTCTGCGTTATTTGTACAAGACGATATAGAAGTTCCATAGCAATTTGTTCTAAATAAAAATTATAATATATTTTTTAAAAATATATGTAGTACTTTTGATGCGCTAATCGATTACTTAAGCGACCACTACCAAGACATTTTTCAAGATGTGGTACATAACGACCTGCTGCTATTTCTCTACTACAAATAGTGCATGAATAATAAGGTGCTGTTACTGGTGTTTGATATGGTTTCCCAAAAATATCAGTTCCTGAATTTATTGAATAGTAATGACAGAATTTATTACAGCGTGGACATTTGCGCTTAGAAAAAACTTCTCTTTTATGTGTAGAAACTGCAATTTCAAAGATAATATCTAATAAAAGATCTGAAAGAATAGAAAATGACTATAATTATAATTAACATATATTTTTTTGAGAAATATGATGAACAAGTCCTGCTAATGAATCTTTATTCAGTTTAACAGTTTTCATTTTAAAATATTAAGATTCAAGCTTTTTCTCTTATTTATTAATTATAATTATTTAATTTAATATATAAGTTTTGTATCTAGTTTTTATATTAAGTAGTAATATAAATGAATAATATCGTGCAGTTTGTACAAAATAATATAAAATAGATTAATTATATTTGTTTTTAAATTAAAATATAGAGTTATAAATAGGTCTTATTTCTTTAATATTATAAACATTTCATATATCTTTGATTATACTTAATTATTCTAAAAATATGTGATATTTAAAATGGTCAAAAATATTTATGATGCAGTTTATGTTTTTAAAATTAATGACTTTAAAATGGTTTTAGGGTATTGATTTTTTTGTAAATATTATTAATATTTATTTTTATAAGAGATTTTAAACTATATAAATTTTTAACCATAAATTTTGATTTCTTTTATTTTTCAAGTTTTTATTGTTAATAGTATGTCTTTTTTTGAAATAAAGAACATTTAAGGATTCGTTTTATCATACTATTTATTAACAAACTTATTTAAATACAAGAAAACCTCTAAACATTTTTTTAACATTGTAAAATATATAAATTTAGATATAAAAAGAAGCTAGTTATTAAGTATAATATTAAACTCAAAATAGATTTCAGATGCATAGTTCATCTTAAAGCTACTTGTATCTATTATCTAATCATTTCTATAATTTATCTAATTATTTCATTACGTATTCTGATTAACGCAGATTCAGAAAAAAACGTGGGAACATTGCACATACTAAGATGTAGCTAAAATTATTTTATTTTTTAATAATAAAAGTGTCTTAAATATTTTCTTTAATTTTATCTTTTATAATTCATATATATTATAAGATAGTTTATTATTATTCTGTAAACCATATTTTACTAAAAATACATAAATTATTTTTAAATCATGATATCCCTGGCTATTAAAACTCCTTTTCACAATACATGCATATGCTTAAGTTTGATATACTTGTATTAACACATTATTGCATGATTTTAATAAATGATCTTCTACCCATTTAATACATAGACGTCGAGTATTCTCGTTAGTAAAATCTCATAAATTATGTTACGGACACCCCTTGTCCCTATTGTTTTTTTAGGTTCTCGCCTAATAACCTATTTTTTCTTAGTTTAATTATTTCCGTGTCTGATCGAGTAATTTAATGTTCGTATTCTTTATTAGTAGCCATTAAGTAGAAACTATAAATAAAAAGTACTCTAAATAAGTGTTAAGACAGAAAGGGATTTATTCTTTGCTTAAAACATAGTTAGTAATAGTCTTGATAAGGGTTAAAAAGCGGGCGAAGGAGTTTGCTTCGCTTAATTCGTTATTTCATTGCCCTATGAAAGACGTTAATAAAAAGAATAAATTAAATATCAAAAATTAAATTGTATTAGCGAGGTGCTTTATATATATCTAGTAATAAAATAGCTATGAAGGGAATAAGTTCTGTATTTAAGATTAAATATTGTTTAAGTTATATATATGTCTATGATTGTCGCGTCAGCTTGATGAACAGACGTATAATTTGATGGAATAAAAGGATATATAATTTTAGGAGGATGGCCCGTTTTGTCGAGTACTTTGTATTATTTAATAATAATAGAGTATATGTTTAAAAGCTATTATGGAGATTCTCTATTTTTGAGTGTTTTTACACTTGCTCTTTTTGAGATTTTCAACACAAGTTTAATAACAAAAGAACTCGAAACTTAAAAATAAATAACAGAATAGGATTAAGAATCTTCACAGGGGCCGCTTAGATCTTCTAATTACATATAAAGATATTTGTATATTCTGATCTTTTTTGGAGAGGTTTGAACATGTTTTTAGATTGATTTAATACTGATTTGAGGTCTCAGTAATAGGTATATATTATTAAGTACCTTTTGAATTTTTTGTATTATTTTTGTGTTTGGATTTTTTTTCGATATAAACTCTTTGAATTCTTTTATCGTATTTTGAGTTTTTATGCAGGATTTTTGATCATTAAGTAGCTTTAGATTTACAACAGTTATTCTTGTCTTATTTTGGATATTCGTTTTTATGAATCTTATTCGATCTCCAAAAAACTCGAAAACACTGTTTCATGTTTCGTTGTCTCCAGATGATGAGAAAATATACAGCGAAATTCGGTCCTTACAGACATTACCCAATATTTCTAATATAGTAAAGGATGAAACAGAGTCATCTAAACTTGTTAATCAAAGTTCCGGCTCGCAAGGACAACAATTGGATCATTCATCTGGACTTCCTGATATTCAAAGACCTTTTTCTACTCATTTCTTTTCACAGCATGGAAATTCTCTAGTAACAAGATTACAATCAGAAGAAATCTGCAATTCTCGAAGTTTATCTTCATCAAACTCTGCCATACCTAATTTGGTCGGATATTGGCCTGCTACACCTCTACACACTGGATTTAGATCTGATTCTCATGTTCTTCAGCAATATCCGTATCTAGTTTTTCAGCAACAATTGCCTTCACCATTCAACACTCGTCTTGAACAACATTGTTTTTCTCCACAGGTTACAACACACTTTCCATTATCTCTTTATTCTTCATATCTTTCTCAAACAAATTCGGATTCTTTTGGGACGAATAGACAACCACAACCAGCTGATAAATTTCCTTCGCTTCCACTTACTCCGTCACCTCTCTATCAGCTTCACGATAATAATAATTTAACTAATTGTCAATCTTATTTGCAATTGTCGCCTTTACATACTACTCATCCACCTATGGGTTCTATTTCATATAATTCTGCTGAATATTCTGGCTGTCATATAAATAATCAGCCCGTTTTTTCTGATCTGGCTTCTGAGAATGATATTACTTCACAATCTTATACACAACTTTTATCACTAAACCACTCTTTTCCTCCAAAACAATCAAAATCCGACTATTTATTACCTACACGCTCTAAATCTGGCAATTCTTTTTCTAGTCGCCCATTTAAATGTGATTTATGTTTTCAAAGTTTTAATAGGAATCATGATTTAAAAAGGTATTTTCTATTTTCTAAATACATTCAATACATTTTATATTTATTTTACATTAGACATAAAAGAATTCATTTGGCTATTAAGCCTTTTCCTTGTCCAAGCTGCGAAAAGTGTTTTTCACGCAAGGATGCTCTCAAAAGGCATATTTTGGTTAAAGGATGTATTGGATAAATTTTAAATAGCAACTCTTCTACATAATCTTATTCAATCTTTACTCTTAATTTCAATATTAACGATATAAGGATTTTATTAACTAACACATTTTAAATATATATTAATTAAAAATATATATCAATAGGATATCCGTAGTAAATAACAATTAACAGGGTTTTTACAATATATTTTTTTTACCTTAACCCTTATTTATTTTTGACGCGCTTTACCCGAATCGTTCTACCCTTCCTTACTCTTGTATTTTTACTTGTTTTTTTTTCATTTAAAAATTAAGATAACCCTTAATAAAAACTTTTATATGACTTATGCTTATTTCTTCTCTTAATTTTGTTTATTTGTTTAGCCTTTTCCTTAAAAAAAGTGCCTATATTTTTAACTTAGCCTTATATCACATTCCAAGCTGGTAGGGAATACGCTGACCAACAATAAGGGTAGTGCCAGAAATGAGAATTAGAGAAGTTCCGTCTTTCTTAAGAGCAAAACAACACAGTATTATAAATATTATATTTTGTCTATGGTTAGGGCCAAAAAATGAGTCATGGAAAAGGGTTAGAAGCAAAGAAATCAGAGGTCAAGGATAAGGAGCGTCGAACACATATTGGTCCTTGGAGATTAGGGAAAACACTCGGACGAGGTAGTACAGGTAGTCATTTCATGGGGTTATCTTGTATTAATGGGATATTTGTATTCAGGCCGTGTTCGTCTTGCTAAACATTCTATTACGGGCCAGCTGGCAGCGGTTAAGATTGTGCCTAAGACAGCATGTCTTGAAAGATCAAAGGCGGGCAAGGGGACAGGAAAGTCTAATGTTGTGCATGGAATTGAGCGGGAAATTGTTATTATGAAGTTAATTGATCATCCAAACGTCATGCGTTTATATGATGTATGGGAAAATAGACATGAGCTTTTTCTTATTCTTGAATATATTGAGGGTGGAGAATTGTTTGATTATCTTGTGCGAAAAGGAAAACTTGATGAGAGTGAAGCGGCAGGATATTTTCGTCAGATTATTGCGGGTGTTGATTATTGTCATCGGTTTAATATTTGGTATAATGAGATGGTTGGCAGAGGATTGTTTTTAATAGGATTTTTAGTCATCGTGATTTGAAACCGGAGAATTTGTTGCTTGATAAGCATCGTAATATAAAGATTGCGGATTTTGGGATGGCAGCGTTGCAACCGCTTGATCGTATGCTTGAAACATCGTGCGGATCGCCTCATTATGCGTCTCCGGAAATTGTAGCTGGTAAAATTTATCATGGGGCACCATCAGATATTTGGTCATGTGGAATTATCCTTTTTGCGCTACTTACAGGATATCTTCCATTTGATGATGAAAATGTTCGTCATTTGCTTCTTAAAGTTAAAGCTGGACATTTTGTTATGCCTTCTAGAATATCTCCAGAAGGTAAAGATTTGATTCGAAGGATGCTTGATGTTAATCCTCATACTCGAATTAAAATGCCTGACATTTTGAATCATTCGTTTTTATTAAAGTATCGACATCTTAATGGTTTTCAGGATATTCCTAAATCACCAACGCCTGATGAATTGAGGTATCCTGTTCGAAAAAGAAGTGAGATTGACGTTGAAATTTTGAAAAATTTGAGAATTTTATGGCGTGATGTTAGTAAGGAAGTTATTATAAGTAAATTATTAAGTAAAGAGTATGTTTTATTTTATTATTTTTATTTTTTATTAAGAAAGGTTTTTAGACAAAATCCTGAAAAGACTTTTTATTATCTTTTATTAAAATATAGAGAAGATCGTATGTATTATTATAAAAATTATTTGGATTCAGTAGATTCTCGAAAATCTTCTCTTTCTTATATTTCTAAATTACCATTATATGATCAAAAGTCATTATTACTTTATAAACACTTAAAGAGGTCTTCATCACAATATTCTAAATCTTCTGTTTCAAGTTCTAAAAAGAATATTCATAAGGGATCTAATATCGTTGTTAATATGTCTCATAAGCGGGGTGTTGACTTTACTTATGCGAAGAAAAAAAAGAATTCTGTTTGTTTTGAATATAAAAATACTTCTATTCAAACTAGTAGTGATGGTAGTGATCCTAATTCACTTTTCGAAGAGTTTGCTGCTGAGTGTGATACTGCTTTTAATCCGTCAGTGATATCGAATATTGATTTGAAGAATGGTTCCTCGTATGTCCCTAAAATACCAACATCTAAGAAAGATTTTCAATTATTTCATATACATCCTTCTAGTGTAATTTCGAAGGAGTTTGGGAATAATAAAATGGCTCTTAAAATTTATGAAGAAAATCCTGAATCTACAGATTTGAAGAAAAATCATAAATCAGATGATTTAAATTCATCTGAGGATACAGGTCACATTAAATATTCTGCTAAAAATCAGCCAAAATTGAGAGTTTCAAGTCTTCCTGAATTCATAACAGGAAAATATAAATTATTTGATGAAAGAAGAACAGTGAGCGCTCCTACAGATTCAGGTGATATAACACGAAATAAAAATAAGAAATCGGTATTTTCCCTGGAAAAACGTGGGCCTGGTATTAGTTCTATACGTATGGTTTATCCAATAGCTATATTTAGAAAAATCTCAAGAAACAAAGGCCACAATGGTAAATCCTTTTTTTGATAAATTTTATTATTAATATTGTTTTAGAGAATAAGATTTCTAACCAAAAGAACGTCAATTCTGAAATTCAACAGTCTTTTTTTGCTAAAGTGCTTAATATCAAACCATCTGTAAAAATACTAAAAACTATATTACCTTTCGAGCACTTGTATCAGGAAATTGCTAATACTTTAAAAAGATGGGAACATCTTGGTATTGGTATTACAAACGTTCGGGAAGATATTCAATCGTATATTGTTTATGCTAATATTTCTAATCCCAATGGTATTTTTTGATTTTCTTTCTTGAATTTTATTTACAATACTATAGCCATGAAACTCAAGGCAATAAAGTTTCATGCTCAAGTATTAAAAGAGGGGAATGGCAGTATTGTGCGATTTTTTTTGGAAAAAGGTATTTAATGACTGTTAAGATGTTTTTAAAATGTATAATAGGAATAAATTCATCATTTCAACAATTGGTAAAAGAATTTGAGTTAATATTAGAAAATAAACATGTTCTCGATTTCTCTGACTGCGTTTTTAAATAAATATTTGTATAATGATTCTTGTTATTTAAAAATGATGGATTGCTTAATGTATATAGGTTGAGAGTATACCATATAAATATATTGTGAAATAGATTTAAAATGCCTAATTATAAGGTTTTGCTTTAAAGATTTAAGGGATTTTGCAGATTTTATAGAAAATGTGAATCAAATGTATTATTTTTAAACTATATGGAATTAGAAATTTAGATTTTAGATTTACTAAAGGATATTTTGAAAATAGTGAATTATATTTTGCTTTTAATATAAATTGATCAATTTTAGCACTAATATATTTGAAAATTGAAAATATATAGTTAAATACTAAAATAATATTGAATTTTAAAATATTAAAAAATATTATTCTGGGTTAATTATTTAATGATTCAAGTATTACAAGAACATAATAGTATCATGAGTTCATGTATGATGAAACATCGATATGTTCAGGTAGTTCTGTAATATTTACCTCAAATCTTTCTTGAATTTTATCAAGAATTTCGGCATCCGTACTACTGCTTACAAAAGTAATGCCTTCAATAATTAAAACAAATATATCGATAACTAGAGAATTCTTACTAAGACCACGTGTACCAAATCTTCCTGCTCGTCCAACTCTATGCAAATATGTATCTGCATCTGCTGGAGTGTCATAATTGAAAACTACGTTTACACGTTCGATATCTATGCCACGTCCAAAAACATCAGTAGCAACGCAAATTCTTTTGTTAAATTCTTTAAATGATTTATATCTCGAAATGCTACAAAGTGAATTTAAACATTCGGTATCATATTATAAAAGCAAAGTATACCGATCTTCTTGAGGAAGACCACCATGAATACAAACACTAGGGAAATTACATTCTCGTAATAGTCGATCTAATTCGGAAGCCCGTTGAATTGATTTAACAAAAATAACGACTTGATTAAATTCTAATGTGTCAAGTAAATCGTTTAATTTCCGGTTTTTTGCGGATTCTTCAAGTTTCACATAATGTTGTTGAAGACCGTGCAAAGTTAGTTTGGTTTCATCGTCGACATATATTTCTAAAGGCTATATTTTTAAATTAATAATTAAAAATAGATTAAGAAAAAATAACATTTTGCATAAATTTCTTGCAGATAGGTCGTATTTCGTTGTTCAATGTAGCGCTAAACATCATAACCTGTTTCTGGTGAGGAGTAGCACGGAACACTTCCTGAATATCACGCCTCATATCTTATAATATATTATTAAGATGTTAATATAACAAAAGAAATACTTGCCTATTGCTTCCAACATTTTGTCGCATTCATCAAGAACAAAATGTTTCACAGATCCTACTCGAAGAACTTTATCTCTCACGAGAGCATTTAATCGGCCAGGTGTTGCAACGATAATATGAGGGCATTTTTCTTTATTTTTAAGGAGTTCGATATCATTACGAACAGGCGTCCCGCCATAGAAGACACAAGTACGAACATCTGGCATGTATTTGCTGAATCGTGCATATTCGTTTTTAATTTGAAAAGCGAGTTCTCTAGTGTGACATTGAACAAGAACCGATACTTCACCGTCAACAGGATCGATTTGCTGAAGTGTCGCGAGCACAAAAACAGCTGTTTTACCCATTCCGGATTTTGCTTGGCATATAATATCCATGCCGAGAATAGATTGAGGAATACATACTTGCTGAACTGGAAAACGAAACAAATATAAGCGACCATTTTATTTCGAAAAACGATGAAACTAGCCATCGTCTGTGGGGAAAAATTGATTACTGACCCTCTGAGGGATGTTCAAAACCACAATCAATAATAGCACGAAGAAGTTCAGGTTTTAACAAGAAGTCACGAAACCCTTAAGAAAGTAAGCTACAAATAATATCGAATAATAGAAAAACCAACCCGTAGAGTGAATTCCTACATACGATCCTTTCTTTTCGCTTTTTTTATCGCCATTTACAGTTCCTCCTGCGCCTATTACTGTGGTAACACCTGCATGCGGTGTCAACTCCTCTTCTTCGTAATCAATCAAGTCGTCATTGGATGCCATATTCTCATATAAAACTTGAACAAATATCGCTCTAAATACTGATTCTTATGAAAATTTTTCTGATATTTTGTAAAATCTTGATTTTTTTTGAGTTGTATGGAGAAATACCGGTAATTTGAAAAAAGATGAAAATGAAACCTTAAATTTTATGATAGAGGGTTAGGGATAGGTCGTATATTTATACATATAGTAAAGGGTTAAGGGTTAAATATTTAATATATGTCTAAATTATATATGAATAGTTTATGATGGTCCTATCATTTTGTGAGGGTTAACCCATGTTTCAAACTAAAGAAAATAAGTAAAAATTGAAATAAAATAAATATTACTTGTTGTTCTGTTAAAAGCCCGAGTTTAAGGGCAACTTCTTTAAGAGTTTTTCCCTCTTTATGTGCAGTTTTAGCTATGAGAGCGGCCTTGTCGTATCCTATATGAGGGTTAAGTGCAGTAACAAGCATCAGTGATTTGTTCATAAGTTCATTGATGCGAGATTCGTTAGCTTTAATACCAATGACGCAATTTTTTGCAAAAGAGCGGGATGCATCTGAAAGAAGACGAATACTTTGTAAAAGATTTGCGATAAGCATTGGTTTGAAAACATTAAGCTAAGGAGTTATGAGAAAATAGAATAAATTATGTTATCGATAACTTCGAATTGGCCACTAGCGCCACCAATAGAAATTGCAGTATGGTTTCCCATAACTTGAGCACATACCATTGTTAAAGCTTCATTTTGTGTTGGATTGACTTTTCCGGGCCTAGTTTTTATAAATAAATAAATAAAATATGCCAGCATTATACATAATTGAGCTTCCTGGTTCATTTTCAGGTAGAGATAATTCTCCTAATCCGCATCGAGGACCACTGGAAAGATAACGTATATCATTAGCAATTTTCATTAAACTACAAGCTACAGTATTAAGGGAACCGCTTGTTTCTACAATAGCATCATGAGCAGCAAGAGCTTCAAACTATAAAGATCTTTGTATGATTAATATTAATATACCACTATGTCATACCTTATTTGCAGCAGTTTCAAATTTTTCTCCTACAAGTTTCGATATTTGTTCAGCTATTTTAATATCGAAGCCTATTTTTGTATTAAGACCCTTAGTATATTAAACTTAATTATTATATTTTTATGATTTTACCGTTCCAACAGCTGTTCCACCTTGCGCAAGTTTCCGTAGTCCAACCAAAGTGTTATTTATCCTTTCAATCCCATATTTAACTTGAGTTACATAACCACTGAACTCCTGTGCCAAAGTAAGAGGTGTAGCATCTTGTAAATGAGTGCGCCCTATTTTAATGATTCCAACAAATGATTTTTCTTTTTCAAGAAGAGCGTCATGTAAATACTGAAGAGATGGTATTAAGTTCTTTGTAATTTCTGTTACAGCAGCAATATGCATTACTGTAGGAAATCTAAGAAATAATAAGAAAATGGAATAGAAAACGGGTAATACGTGTCATTTGATGATTGAGACATGTTTACATGATCATTTGGATGAACTGGATCTTTTGAACCTAGCTTTCCACCAAGAATTTCTATAGCACGATTTGAGATTACCTCATTGGCACTATGTTGGTTAATTTTTGTATTTTAATAATAATTAATAATAATATATACTTCATATTTGACTGAGTGCCAGAGCCGGTTTGCCAGATTACAAGAGGGAAATGATCTAACAATTTTCCTGAAATAACCTCATCCGCTGCTTGTTGAATAGCTTTTCCAATTTTTTCATCAAGACCATAATCTATATTTACTATTGCCGCAGCTTTTTTTAAAATACCAAAAGCTTTAACGAGAGGTAATGGAAGTTTTTCTGTTGGTCCTCCAATATCAAAATTTTGTAAAGATCTAAAAAAATATTAAAAATTTAAACTAAATTTAAAACAAAATACCTTTGCGTTTGTGCTCCCCAGTAACAATTTATGGGAACCTTTATATATTTGACTTATTCTTATAAAACAGGTGTAATTAATACCTGTAATTCACCAAATGCATCTTTTTCTATCCTAAATTTTTCCTAAAGTTTAAATATAAGATTTTGTTAAGAAAGAATTTGCAATTACATATGTTTGTTTAGATAGACTAAATTGCCTAGAACTTTTATATTTAATATTGAGTTTCTTACATAAAGAGAATCGGGAGGATAATTTTGTAAAGAAATTTAATGACTGGTATATCATATTATAGATATTTTAATAACATTAATAAAACAAATATTGTATATAATTATATATTAAAAATGTAAAGGATCGAATTTGTAATTAGAAAAATTTAGATTAAAAATTAGTTAAGGTATTTTATTAATAATAAGGGCTGTGATTAGTAATACATAAAATTTTGAGAACAAGAATGAGTTTGATACTTAAAAAATATAGAAATATACATTTTTGTCAGTATTTATATATTCATATGTGCAATGACATATGAAAAGTTTTATTTTATTTTTTCTAAAAGTCTTGATTGTTTTATGTGTTTTTGTTTATTTAAAAAGTTCTTCAATTATTAAAAATAGTTTTTAAAATTTATGGAAAAAAATTAATAGAATTAAAGCATAGAAAGAATTTAACTAAGGGAGTAATTCTTGAAAAGATGTTTTAAACTGTGATAAAATGTATCGACAATCAACAACGCCGGCTCAAATTAAGTCTCGACAGCTTTCTCACCTTAATTCTCAGCTTGCACAGCTTCATGCAAATCTTTCTGATTTGGAGAATCATTTTAGAGTGACTGCAATTCAAGCAGACGCAATAAGAAGATTAGGAGGATTACAGGGATCTATGTAAGTATTGACAATAACTTTCTTAATAATTGTTTCTGAAGACTCACTTGGTTCCAGGTTTATATCTGCTAGTAAGGTTTTTGGGGAAGAAAATGCTCAGAATATGGAATCAAATTAGATTATTACTTTTAATTAAGGATTTTATATCAATCAAGTATTTTGTATTTATCTGATGAAAAAATGTTTTGTTTTATTATTATATATAATGTTATATAAATTGTTAAGTAAATGTTTACTTGTATAAATAAATTTTGCTTGATATAGTTAATTAAATCTGTAATTGTTTTTCAATGTAGGATATCTTTTTTGTGTATTACAGAAATTGCATGTAATAATCATTGTATCTGCTTCTTTTTTATTATTTCTTGATAGATTTTCTATTCTTATGGATGAAGTAATAGCAGGTAAAAGAATTGTATCGCAGCGCCGACATAGTGTACGCTTTATTGATGAGTTTCTAATCTATCAACAATATATATTGCAAATTAAAGGATGTTACATTTTTAGGACGGCTTTTTGTGCTATTTTTTTAGCAGTATTGATATAGAACCTAGATAGAGCTAATTTTGACTGAATGTCTTTATCAACATATGCATTTTGATTGAGAATACAATGAGATGTATAAATATTTGCTGCTTGATATAGAAATGAAACGCGAGCATAAAGTTCCCGTTGAGGTGCTATTTTGGACTCTTTTGAAGACGTTCTCTTTTTCGTCATTCGTTATATTTATTTCGAATCATAAATGTTATATATTTTAGATTATTGGTTATTTTTGAGTTTTATATTTTGTATATTTTAATAAAAAAATATATTTCTAATTAAAACGTAGAGTTAACTTGTCGATTGGCCATAACTTTTTTATTTATATTTCTTGATCTTAAACATATTTATATTAAGTAGATAAAATGAGCTATAAAAGTTGATAATGTTTATTATTTTGGAATATTTAATAGTTTAAGACATGCACGTCGTATTTATGGAATTCAGATAAAAGGTAATATTTATTTATGGAATATCAAAACAATACATTTTTAAGATAAGTCTATAAAATTTTATATATTTAAATAAGATTTTTAAAAAATATTTAAAAATCTCAATTTATCTTTTTTAAGCTATATACGTTTTAGCTTTTTTTAGAATTTTATAACAGATAATATATACATTATTATTTGTTCTGAAGATTGTAAATATGTGTGAATTTAAGATGTTTGATAGTATATTATGTTATTTGATTTTGTGTTACATATATTAATAATATTAAACTGGATTAATCTACAATGATTAGGGCATAGTTAAAGATATTAATGAACAAGTATTTATAAAAAATCTCATTTAGTTTATGTATCCATGTTGTTTTGATTAGAATGGCTTTTTTCTATTATCATTGGAGAAAAGAATATACATCATGGTAGAGAAAATATCTATCCATTTTATCTGCTATACAGGAATATAATAATGAAAAGTATAGTTCGTCTATATAGTGACAGTTTGATGTGTTATTTTTGATTTAGATTAATATAGATTTTATTTTATTATAAAAGCTTTAATTTAAACCTTAGTATCTTTTATATAAGTCATTATTTTATTGTATAAAATATATTTTTTTGGTTAATTATTTAGTGTTATATATAAAATAAAAAGATGGATGATAGAATAATTGGGATTCTTGGTATTTATGAGGGCTTACGTCATTAATGTATACTATTAACATGGAAAATAGGCGGTGGACAGCTTGGACGAATGCTTGTTGAGGCTTCACAGCGATTAAACATTGAGACAATAGTTCTTGATCCTGATGCTGATTCTCCTGCAAAACAGATAAATTCTTCGAAGAAACATATAAATGGAAGTTTTTCAGATTTTGATAGTATCTTGTCTCTTGCAAATAAATGTGACGTTCTTACAATTGAAATTGAGCACGTTAATGTTAAAGCTTTAGAACATATTTCTTTAGAAGGAAGAGTAAAGGTTTATCCTTCATTTAGCACTATAAAAATTATTCAGGATAAATATCTTCAAAAGCTTCATCTTATAAAATATGGAAATCCAGTGGTTGAAAATATTGCTGTTAACAGTACTCTTGAAGATATTAGGTTAGCAGGCGAAAAATTTGGCTATCCTTTTATGTTAAAGGCACGAACTATGGCCTATGATGGCCGTGGAAATTATAAAGTCGATTCTTTAGAATCATGCAACTCTTCATTGGCAGCTTTTGAGAAGGTATCTCTTTATGCAGAAAGGTGGGTTTCTTTTGAAAAAGAACTAGCAGTTATTGTTGTGAGAAATGAGGATGGAGTAATTGGTTCGTATCCCGTTGTAGAAACTGTTCAATCTGATAATATATGTCGTCTTGTTTATGCTCCTGCCAGGGTCCCTTCTAGCGTTTCTGAAAATGCAAAGCGAATTGCAGAAAAATGTGTTCAATGTTTTTCTGGGGCTGGTGTTTTTTGTGTGGAAATGTTTTTGACTGAAAGCGGTTTTAATATTTATTTATTTATCTGCAGTTATTAATCTTATTTAGGTGATATTATAATTAATGAGATTGCACCTCGGCCTCACAATTCAGGTCATTATACTATAGATGCATGTCCTACTTCACAATATGAATCACATATTAGGTCTATTTTGAATCTCCCACTTTCCAAAGATTCTTTTGTATTTTCAACTCCTGATACATCTGCTATTATGCTTAATTTAATTGCAAATGGCTCAAAAATGGAATACATGGAAACTTGCAAAAGAGCTCTTAAAGTTGAAGGTTCTATTATTCATTTATATGGGAAAAAAGAGCCACGAAAAGGTAGAAAAATGGGTCATATTACTATTGTTGCTGCATCTATGTCTGAAGCAGAAAATAAACTTTACAAGATTATCTCGTTTTCCGAGATATCTTTGTCATCTTGTTTATTGGCTAAGGAGTCATTTGTTTTTAGAAAGCCTTTAGTAGCAATTATTATGGGATCTGATTCTGATTTACCAGTAATGAAATTTGCAATTGAAATTTTTAAGAAATTTGATGTTCCTATTATGGGTCCTGATATTGTATCTGCTCATAGAACACCAAGAAAGCTTATAGAATTTTCTTGTAATGCCGCTTTTAATGGTTATAAAGTTATTATTGCTGGCGCAGGAGGAGCTGCTCATTTGCCTGGAATGGTTGCTAGTATGACAACACTCCCTGTAATTGGAGTTCCAATTAAAGGAAGTTCATTGAATGGTGTGGATTCTCTTTATTCTATTGTTCAAATGCCGGTATATTTCTTCTATAATAAAAGAATCTTGTATAATTAAATTTAGAGGGGTGTCCCTGTTGCTACTGTGGCCATAGGAAATAGTACTAATGCTGCGCTTTTAGCTTTACGTATTATTGGAACTGTAGATAATAGGGTAAAATTTTTGTTAGACGAATATGCTCGAAATATGGAAGCTGATGTCCTTTTGAAGAGTAAGAAACTGCAGGACGTTGGATGGGAACATGTAAGTTTATATTATTATATATATTAGATAAGCTCATGTTTGATTTGTATGAAATATAACTAATTTAGATATTTTTATTTGGAAATTTTATAGGAGAAAATTCAATGATATAATTATAAATATTATGATTACATTTTTTGGAGTATATTATTTTTTTATTGTTATAGATATTTGAATTATTTTGATAAGAAGGTTTGATTTACAGATAAGAAATATTTAAATTAAAGAAAATAATATTTTATAATTTTTATAGTTTTTCTTGAAAAAAAGATGAAGATTTTGTAATTTTTGTAAATATAATTCATATTATTGATTTTTTATATTTTATTTTTATTTCTCCTTTGAATTTCTACGAGTTTAAAAAAGCCTTAAGGTTAAAAATTCAAGTTGCTTTTGTTTTAGAAATTGTTTAAAAAAAGTATTTGGAAGCGTTGTTGCTTCATTTATTTTTTTATAAAATAAAGAAAAACTTAATTTTTATCTAAAATGTGGTCTGGTTTTTCAAGGAAGTTTTTTTATAGTTATAAAGCAAAAATTGGTCAGGTAAGTGTTTTAATAGGAAGATCTCCTCTCTTTCTTTATATTTTGAAGCACTTTTATATGTAGAATAAATATCAATGTTTATTAGAATAGCTTTAATCTTGTTTTTGTATCTCGTCAAATCTTGAATATAGATGCTAATAATTGTTCTATAGACTGGATGTCAAACAGCATTGCTTACATTGTCTACGTTCACCTCTTTATCATCGGTTTTTCTTTATTATTATATTTATGGTAATCCTATTAAAGCAATGACTCCTGAGGAACATGGTTTACATCCACCTAAATATCCTTGGCCGCATAAAGGTTTTTTGTCCTCTTATGATCATAAAAGGTATTTTCTTTTTATTGATATTCTTGCTTTATGCTTCTATTTGCGGTTTATGATGCTATTTGTAACTATTAAAATATTACTTTATCTTTCTGTTTTTATCAGTAATATAGACTAATTCATTTTTAGTCTTCGTAGAGGGTATCAGGTTTATAAGGAAGTATGTTCTGCATGTCATTCTCTAAATCTTGTTGCTTGGAGAAACCTTGTTGGTGTTACACATACTGTCGATGAAGTAAAAGCTATGGCAGAAGAATATGAATATGAAGATGGTCCAGATGATAATGGTAATATGTTTATGCGTCCAGGTATATGATATCATTGAATAGTTTTATGCCTAAAACAAATTATAGGTAAATTATTTGATTATATGCCAAGCCCGTATCCTAATGTTTGTTTTTATTTTTTTATAATATCTCTGAATTTGAACTGTTTGTTAATAGGAAGAGGCTGCTCGAGCTGCAAATGCTGGTGCATATCCTCCTGATCTTTCTCTCATTGTTAAAGCTCGCCACGGAGGTTGTGATTATATTTTTTCTCTTCTTACAGGATATATGGACCCACCCGCTGGCGTTGTTCTTTCCAATGGTATGAATTATAATCCTTATTTTCCTAATGGTCAGATTGCTATGGCAAGAAGTCTTTTTGATGGCTTGTAAATATATAAATATCTTGGAAAGAATTGTCTGTTAATGTAAAACAGGATTGAATATCATGACGGTACACCTGCAACCACTTCTCAAATGGCAAAAGATGTAGTGTCTTTTTTAAATTGGGCTGCAGAACCTGAACATGATGATCGTAAACGTATGGGCTTTCAAACATTGATTATTTTAAGTACTTTGTTTGCATTGAATTTATGGGTTAAACGATTTAAATGGGCACCTCTTAAAACAAGGTATATATGTTATTATTGTTTTATTATGATTTATACTGTTTAGAAAAATCGTATACAATCGACCACAATAGATAATAACGTATTCTTCTTAGGTCAATTATACATTACATATATTTATGTATCTATGTATGTATGTATATATGTTATTTTCCTTATATATTTTAAATATTAGAAGATATACTATTCTAATAGATTTTTAATAGAAAAAAATGAAAAAAATATCACATATATTATGTTTTTCATCTATTTAAAATCATTTTTATTGTTAAGGGTTAATATAAAATTATCGAAGATTTAGTATTTAATTATTTCAAAGCGTTATGACTAGAACACAAATTTATAGTGTTAAATTATCTAGTACAGGATTTCCTTTAATCTCTGGAAAGGTATTTAATGAAATTTCATATATTTTTGAAAATATGCTAATTTTTCAATTTAAATAGTATATTTGTCTTCCTCCCCCTCTTGTTCCATATTATCTTCGTTTTGAAACGGATGAAATTAGTTCTTTATATTATGAAAGCGTATTAAAGCACAATTTTCCTCCAAAGGGAGCAAAGTTTATTAGGGATAAATATTATGAAGTTCCGTAAGTATATTAATATTTGTTATTGAATTTTGCACATATTTAATAACGTTTTAAAGATTAGATGTTAATTTTAATTCTACTACAAAAGTTGATATTTTAATTCATACGGCTGGTTCGTTTTCTTATAAAATAGAATATTCTCAATTGCCACCTTGGGAGTCAAAAAAACATGATCATTTTGTTCGAAAATCCACTGATGAATTTTGTTTTACTGTATCGCCTGTATTAAAAATTAATGACGTATACATTCCTTTGAATTCTCTTGTAATACAAAGTGTTGTCTCTAAATGGATGGGGCCTATTTCAGAATGGGATAAATTTATGTTTTATATTGGAAAAAAAAAAGGGTATAATATGATTCATTTTACACCTTTGCAATCTTTAGGGAAAAGTAATAGTCCTTACAGTATTTATAATCAGCTTGAATTTTCAGATAATCTTTTCGATATAAAATTAATATCTAATCAGAAAAATGATATTATAAAAAAATATTTAAGAAAAATGGAAACAGAATGGGGTCTTTTATCTATGACAGATATTGTTTGGAATCATACTTCATGTGATTCTAAATGGTTACAGGACCATCCTGAAGTTGGTAATTTTCTAATATATAATTAAATTTAAATTAATTTTTAAAAGGGTACAACTTACACAATTCTCCTCATCTTATTTCTGCATATGAATTAGATACCTCCCTTCTTGAATTTTCTGGAAATCTTGGAAGACGTGGGTATCCTACTAATCCTAATAATATTGATGATCTATTGAAAATTATTCATGGAGTTAAAATTTGTGTATTAGAAAAATTGAAATTATGGGAATTTTATGTGATAGATGTTGAAAAATCTATAAAAGATACTTTAGACTCCTATAAGCAAAAAAGAATTGCTAAATTGCATAGCGAACTTAGTATCGATATTAATTCGCCGTTAAAAGAAAAAGTTAATGTCTTTATTAGTGCTTCTGCAATAACAAATCACGATGTTCTTGGAGAGAGATTTTCTAAGCGTCTTATTCCTGAAATTGGCGCTGCTATACTTTGTAAGCTATTCGGAGATGATGTAGAAGAACAGATATTGATAGAAGAATTAACCAAAATACTGGATGAATTTAATTTGCAATACTATGCTGAATATAATTCTGATAAAGAAATAATTATTGATCAAATATATAATCGTTTGAAATATTTAAGATTGGATGAAAATGGTCCAAAGCAAGGGGAAATTTCTCAGAAAAGACCTCTTGTAGAGACTTATTTTTCTCGTATTAGGAAAAATGATGATTCTTTATTTCATCATGACAGAAATTTGTGCTTAGTAAATAATGGATGGGTTTGGAATGCAAGCTTTAATGATTTTGCTAGTCAAAAAAGTAAAGCTTATCTTTTGCGTCAAGTAATAGTTTGGGAAGATTGCGTTAAATTAAGATATGGAGAAAAGCCGGTAGGTTTTCTTTAATTTCTAGCGTATTATTAATTTGTTATAGGCTGATAATCCATATTTATGGGATCATATGACAAAATATACGCAGATTCTTGCAAAATTATTTAATGGATTTCGTATAGATAATTGTCATTCTACTCCTTTGCATGTTGGAGTATATCTTTTAGATAAGGCCAGAGAAATACGAAGTGATTTATATATTGCAGCAGAATTATTTACAGGAAGCGAAGAAATGGATCTTGTTTATATGCAGAAATTGGGTATAAGTAGTCTTATTAGGGAGGCAATGCAAGCATGGAGTCCTTATGAATTATCGAGGTTAGGTTTTTATATTTATATTGTGTTATTGTTTAGAAAAATTAGTCTTATATATAAACATAGTGGTAAACCAATAGGCTCTTTGGATAATATTTCTTCAAAATATTCCTTTTTGGAAAAAGCTGGGGAGGACGATAGAACTTCAAATATTATTTATGTTCAAGGCTCACAGATTCATTCTCTATTTATGGATTGTACTCATGATAATGAGATGCCTTCTCAAAAAAGAATAGCGCAAGATACTTTGCCAAATGCTGCTTTGGTCGCAATGTGTAATTGTTCTATAGGGAGTGTTATGGGTTATGACGAAATTGTCCCTTATTATATTAATATAGCTGAGGAAACTCGAAAATATTATTATTCTCTGGAGAATACTCTTGGTATAGGAGATGCGAAAGCTGTTTTAAATAGAATTCATGTTGAGATGGGCAAAGAAAGTTTCGAAGAAATGTATGTTTATAATGAAGGTAATTATATTACAGTGCATACTGTTAATCCAAAAAATTATCATGGATATTTTTTATTAGCTCATACTGCATTTTTCAGTCATCATGAAAATGATAAAATAGAACCTATTATATTAAGAGGAACAAAAGCTGATGTTATTTTTTCATTGTCATTGACCGTAGATTCATCTGAAAATTTAGAGGACTCTAATTTTATAAAAGGATTTTCTTCTACTATTGTTGAGTTGGATAGTCCTATAATTACTGTTAAAGAAGATTTAGAAGGATTTTTTACCTGTGTTGAAATTCCTAAAGAGTTTCCTCCCGGGAGCACTTTTTTATTAAAGACTTGGGTTGAAAATGTTGATGAAAAATTAGATGACTTTATTTGTAGTGATGTTTATAAACCTATGGAGAATCTTGATTTAATAGATTTAAATGCGGTTATGTATAGATGTAATCAAGAGGAATATGATACTATTAATAATGGGACTTATAATATTCCAGGCTTCGGAAATTTGGTTTATTGTGGATTTGAAGGATGGATGGCTCTTTTTAAGGAAATTATTCAAAATAATAATTTAGATCACCCTCTTTGTAAACATCTTCGTCAGGGTCAGTGGGCTTTAGATTATGTAGTTCAAAGATTGTATAAAATGGGAAATATATTGAGTCGAGTTCAGTCGCCTGCAATTTGGCTTCAGAAACGTTTTTCTATAATTAAGAGAATTCCTAATTTTCTATTACCACGTTATTTTATTACAATTGTTTATTTGGTATCAATGGTTGCACGAAATAGAGCTATTAGTCTTATGTCATTACATGTTAAAAATGGGCATTCTTTTATTAAATCTTTAGCACTTTGTTCTGTACAGTTGCAAGGTATTGTTAAGTCAGCTTCTCTCGATCCTTTTGTAAATACTCCATGTGTTGCTGCTGGCTTACCACATTTTTCTTGTGATTGGAAACGTTGTTGGGGTAGAGATATTTTTATTTCTCTTAGAGGTCTGTTTCTTGTAACAGGAAGGTTTGATGATGCAAAAAGACATATTCTTGCGTTTGCATCTGTTTTGAGGCATGGAATGATTCCAAATCTTCTTGATTCTCTGAAAAGACCACGTTATAATTCTCGTGATTCCGTTTGGTATTTTTTACAAGCAATTCAAGAATATACTAAATTAGTTCCTAATGGTATACAAATATTATATGAACGTGTTAAAAGGAGATTTCCTTTGGATGATTCTTATGTTGAATTAGATGATTATAGAGCATTTTCTTACGAGTCAAGTATTTTAGAAATTGTTCATGAAATAATGCAACGGCATGCTTCAGGTCTTCATTTCAGGGAAGCAAATGCTGGAATAAGTTTAGATATGCATATGGCTGACAAAGGTTTTAATATTGATATTTATGTTGATTGGAAAACAGGATTAATATTTGGAGGTTCTCAATATAATTGTGGAACATGGTAAAATCATTATAATTATTTCTAAATCTCTAAGAGTTTAGGATGGATAAAATGGGTGAAAGCCTTAAAGCTGGAAATAAAGGTGTTCCTGGGACTCCAAGAGATGGCGCTGCTATAGAAATATCTGGAATGCTTAAAAGTGCATTAAGATGGATAAATGAACTTCGAAAAAAAAATATATATCTTTGGGATTGTGTAGTTATTCAAGGTAAATACGATTGTTTTTATATTGCGCATTGTTAATCTAAAAAGAAAATGGTTACTCTAAAAAAGTAACTTTTGAAGAATGGGAAAAAAAAATTCAGGAAAATTTTGAATTTTGTTATTATATACCACTTGGTATTTCTTTTTCTTATATTTTTTTATCTAATGATTTAGACCCTCAAGAAGATTTCAAATATGATCTTAATACTTCATTGATTAACAGGAGAGGGATTTATAAAGATTTATATCATAGTAGTAAAGAGTATGAGGATTATCAACTTAGGCCTAATTTTGCTGTTGCAATGGTTGTAGCACCTGAGCTTTTTGTTCCTGGGCATGCTTTTAAAACTATTGAAATAGCAGATAGCGTAATTCGTGGACCTATGGGAATGTCAACTTTAGATCCTTCTGATAAAGATTATCATCCATATTATATGAATTTTTATGATAGCGATGATTTTGCAACATCTAAAGGTAGAAATTATCATCAAGGACCAGAATGGTTATGGTGTACTGGATATTTTTTGAGGGCATTTCTTTATTTTAATACATTTCATTATCGTTCTATAAAAAATAAAATTACAACTTGTTATTATATTCATGACCGTTTGGCTATATTGATGAAAAGGATTCAAGAAAATCCATGGGCAGGTTTGGATGAATTAACCAATAAAAGTGGTGAGGTATTAAAATTTCGGTTTTATATTATGCTGAAAAAATAGTTTTGCATTGATAGTAATTATACCCAATCATGGTCTGTATCTACTATGTTAGATCTTTATGATGATATTTTGAAATTACAATCCTCATAAAAATCATAGTTTCATAGTTTTATTAAAATAATAATGATGATTTATATATTTTGTAAAAATATTAACTATTTCAAATAATATTTTAACTTTTTATATTTTTATAGAAAATTTTTAATAGATTTTCGATTAAAAAACAGTTAAGAATTATTGTAAACCTTGTTTCTGTTTTTTTTTGATTATTAAATGTTATTAGAAAGCAATTAATTACTTTTTTATGCTAAACAATTTCATTTTAAATAGAGCAAAATTACTTAAAGGTTTCTACACGTAGATTTATATTAGTATTTGTATTTTTTAGAAAAAAAATTGATGATTTTTTAGACAATCATTTTAAGATATGGATATATATTTTTCGGTGCCGAATCTGCTTTAATGCTTTTTGGGATTATGATTTTTTTGGGAATAAGATTGAATATTAAATTTTTAAAAAATGTTTTTATAAAAGATATTTTAATTTTGATAAAAGCATTAATTTTGCAATAAATATTATAATTATTAAATATAATTGATACTAATATAATAAAATAAATACATAATTAGGCTTAATAAAGATAAATTTCATTTATTAAAAATATCCTTGATGTTTAAAAATGACTTTAGAGTTATTTTGATACTTTATAATAGAGGATTTTTATGTTTTATTAAAAATATAAATTAGCTTTATAAGTTTGAAATTAGATTTTTTAATATTTTTATTCTCTTTATTAAATACATTAGAATGATTATGTATATTTTCTTGAATTGTTTTTAAATGCAATTTTTTTATGTGTTAATTTTTTTTAAATGATTTTTAATGGATTTTTAAAATTTATGAATTTTATAGAAAAAAATATATTTTTTAAATTTGTACATGTATATTATAATATAATTTAATAAAAGAAATTATATCAATTAAATATTTAAACATTCTTTCAAACAAAAATTGTAATATTTATATATTGTTTTAATAATAGTTTAATTGATTTCGTACATTAATAAAAAATTAAGTACAAAAAATGATCAATTCTTTATTAATCGAACGATTATATGATTGTATAAGATAGTGTATACATAAGATAATTAAGTGAATTACATAAATATAACATAAGTATTAGATTTTAAATTAGATATTTAAGATATATATATTATTCGCTTTTATTATTATATGTTTTTGTTCGTTGAATTTTGATGTTTAATCTCTTATAAAATTATGGATAATAAAAATGTTTCAGTTTTAATTTTATAAATATTCATTTATATTCATTTTTTCTAGGAATTATCTTTTACTCTGTTTTTATTTTTAACTCAAAAATAAAGTTTAATTTTTATATCTTAGTGTTTTTAAAGATTAATATATCTAATTTAGATATAATATTATGAAGTTTTATTTGAAATTATAAACATAAATATTGTTTGAGTATTTTTAGATGGGAATATATGTATAACTATTTGAGATTATATAAAAAATATTTTTTAAAATTATCTTTTACGTTTTTAGAAAATTATGATAGAAATTAATTAGGATTTTAATCTTATCCTAAAGTTTCTTGAAGTTGTGTTTTTTATACACAAATTTAAATTGGTTTAAAATTCTTGTTCCATGTTAATATTTTATTAGAATGGCTTCTTTATTCAAATGATTCTTTTATATGTTTTTTAATACTTTCCCATGGATACCTTTGAAAATTCAGGTGATGAAGTATTGTATTAAATCTCATTGTTTCCTGTTTTTGAATTTCTTTCACTTGCTTCTTTGATTTCCTTAATATCTTATCCCCTGTTTCCTTAATTGTTTTCGGCAAGGAGTTAAATATTTCTGTAGTGTCGGACAAAAGTTGAGATTTTTTTTTTTTGTTTAATCTTTTATGAAAAGATGAACTTAAGATTGGTTTTTGTTGAAATCCTATATTTCTTATATTAGATCTATTTTGAAAAATAGCTTATTGTATTACTCAATATCCATTTTTTATGCCGTGTTTTAAGTTTTTGATTTTTTGATATAGTTTTATCTTTTTTTTTTTTAAGTATATTTTGAGATAAATTATCAACAATAGTATTTGTTTCGCTTTTATTTTTTAAATATTTATTTAATTTTTGATTTCTTTTTGAATATTGTTTATGTTTGTTTATTTTCGACTGTTAAGAAAATTAGAATATATAATATTTAAAGTTATTTTATAAAAACCATGTTTCTACAAAATTAATCATTATCGAGCATTTTTTCATGAAGTTTAATAAATTTTATATAGAGCTTTTTTTAAGCATAATTTCTTTTTTTAATTAGCTTTCGTTTTTTCTTTTTTTAAGCGAAATTTTGCAAGATGAGATGTTTGATTGTTACAGAATGGACTGGTTTTCAGTCAGCTCAAGTTTCTGGATTTCGATTATTGTTTATACGATTTAAATCCTCTACAACAAATTCTAAAATAGATGTGTTTTCAAAAAATTTTCAGGACTCATTATCATGGAATGAGTATATTTTTATTAGTATTTTTTAATTATTTGTTATTTATTTTAGATTTTTATATTTACGCCGTCAAAATTTACGATCTGGCTTGATTGCTTCTATTCCTTCATCTTTTGTTGGTCTTTCCTTAGGATATTTTTATTTTGCTACAATTCAAGTAGATCCTACACAGACAATTTTTGGAATAGATCCTTTTGTAGTATATTTATTAGCGACATTAGCTTCTGGAGGAGCTGGCTGGTTACTTGGTCGACCTATAGGTATTGCATTATGGAAAAGTTTTCATTTTAGAAGGAATAAATTAGTTCAAGAGGCAATGATATTATGTTTTGTCCATTTTTCTGATAAATTTGTAGAAAGAGCGTGACTTTTTTTTGCATATTCAAAAAAATAGAGTAGATCCTAGATATCAGTCTATAAATAATCCAGTTCCTGATTATTATGGAGAAAAGATCGGTTCATTATCTGTTTTTTTTTTTTATATTATATTATATAATCTAATTTTTATAGGATTATAGAAGATGGTTAAGAGATTGTAGGGCTTATAGAAAAAAAGCACCAATTGAATAAATAAGACAATTTAAAGTTTTTATCATTTGATTCTTTATGTATTTATCGTTATTATATACTATTTTATTTAATATATTGGAAATTCTTTGTTTATGGTACTCCATGATTTTAATCCACCAATAACATCTTTAACATTTGAAATATTAAATCTTTCATAGAGTAGTTTTACTGCAAGTTGAGAACTATTTCCTGATCTGCATATAACATATATTTGTTTATTTTTATCAATAGGAAGGCATGGAAGGTTATACAAATCAGCTAATGGAATATCTACTGTATGTAAATAAATAGAAAAATTAGTTATTTAAATTACTTATAGAGAACGGTATGGAACATATTTTAAATTCCGTTTCATCTCTAACATCAATTAATATAATTTGATGTTTTTTTTTAGATTGAAATATAGAATCTAATTCCTAAAAAATGAGCATTTGTAATATAAATTATGTAATACTTCCCTGTACGGTAATTCTCTGATCCTTTTCCAAAATTTCTTCTTTGCATATAGTATTTAAATTGTAATAAGATCCTTCTTCAATTATATTTTTTGTAATTAAAGGTTTATCTCCGCAACTTGGGCATGAGCTTTTTCTTGGACGAAGTTTAATAAACCTAAATTGAGGGACCGAAAATGCTGAAAATATAGTCATGTAGGGCACATAATTATTTGTTTCTATGTTGTTATATTTGGATAATAGCTGTTGTGATAGCAAAATTTTTATTACTTCTAATGCCTGCAATGTCCCCATTACTCCAACAACCATTCCTAGTATACCATTATTCTCACATGTTTGATTCGTTTCTTTAGGTGATGGTGTAGGAAAAAGACATCTGTAGCAGCAGCTTCCTCGAAATCCATAAATACAAAGTTGTCCTTCTGTTCTTATAGCACTAGCACTAATTAAAGGTTTTTTTAAAAAAACACATGTATCCGATATAAGATAACGTATTGATTGATTATCTGTACAATCAAGAATGATATCATATGGCTTAATAATATCTATTGCTGAAGATGGAGAAATATGTGTAGAATAATTAACAAATCCTACAAAAGGATTCAAGCTATAGATAGTAAATTTAATTATACGTATGCATATATATTCGTTTACTCCTTCAAATATTCGATAGCAGAATTAACTTTTTTTTGCCCTAATTTAGATGATGTATGCAATATTTGTCTATGACAATTTGATATGTCGATACAGTCTCCATCAACTATTCCAATAGTCCCTTAATAATTAATTAGGTCTTTAATATTTTATAAAAAAATTTATTTTACCAATTCCTGCTCCTGTTAAATAAGTTAAAGCAGGACAACCTAAGCCTCCTGCTCCTATAACCAATACTTTTGCTTCTTTTAGAATCTTTTGACCTATTAGTGTTAGATTTAAAAAATATATATTTAATTATAATCACCTTCTATTCCTATTTCTGGTATAATTATTTGTCGGCCATATCTTTCAAATTCTTCAAGATATAACCCATTATGTTTTTTATTATTTATGTTCCGTCTTAATTCTTTTTTTTTATTAGAAAGCTCTAATTTAAGTTTCTTTATCTTTTTTTCTAAATATTTTATTTCTGAATCCATTTTTTGTTTTTAAAATTAGATTTTTTATCGTAAAAAAATCATAAAATTTTTAAAGTTCATTTAAATTTAAAATCATAAGAATAACTATTGAATAAAGTGACCAAGAGTTGGATTTCTTTGAGTTCTTGTAGGCTTTTGTAGGTGTCCTTAAGTTTTTTATATTATATATTTTTTATTTAAGAAATTTTAGTCTTTATTTCTTAAAAATTTAGATTTCAAATTTTTACCGAAACTTTTTCCATTGAATCTCTTATGCTATATTTTGATGGCCTTGTTTTGAGCGTTAGGGAGATTCCTGGATATCCAGTTGTTTGTCGTTATATAAAATCTTCATATCAAAACGATCCTGTTCGTTCTGTAATTGAACTTCTTCTTATTTTTTTTGTTATAAGATATATTTTTTCGACTAGATATAGCCCTGAGAAGAATAATTATGTAAAACTTTCTGAAAAGGTGATTTGTAATAATCAAGTCTTATTTTAACTTTTTTAGGAAATTGATGATCTAGTAGATGAATGGATTCCTGAAAGTCTTGTTTCTAACACAACAGAGGTAGAAGAACTAGAAATAGAAAAAGCTCCTGTTATAATTGGGTATGTTTTTGCGTTAATATTAATTTATTTGTATTTATAATGCTTATTGATGATTTATAGTAGTGTCGATTCTAAAGTTAGACTTTTATCATGTCCTACAAGAACAATAATCCATCTTTCATCATATAATTTTTTGGATTTTATTTCTTCTGCTTTATTACAAAAGAAGGCGATTGAAGCGTTACGAAAATATGGTGTTGGGCCATGTGGTCCTCCAGGGTTTTATGGAACTCAAGGTTAGAATATTAAAAGAAAAAGAAGTAATCTTGTATTTTTTTCAAAAATTATTTATATTTTTCGATTACATGTATCTAATTTATTAGATGTGCAGATGGTTTTAGAACAAATACTTTCAAACTTTTTAGGAACTGAGTCTGCAATTCTTTACTCCCAAACATATTCTACTATTTCTTCTGTTATTCCTGCATTTTCTAAACGTGGTGATATTCTAGTTGTGTAATTTTCTAACTGTTTATTTGTATTTATTTCTCATATGATAGTGATCGTGGCGTAAATTTTGCAATTCAGAAAGGGATCCAAATATCCCGTTCCACTATACGATGGTTTGATCATAATGATATTTCTTCTCTTGAAAATGTTCTGGAAGACATTCGTATTGATCAGATGGTATCACGTAAGCCTCTTACACGAAGATTTATTATTGTCGAGGGATTAAGTGAAAATTTTGGTGATATTTGCAATCTTACAAAAATTGTAAAATATTGGATTGTTATTGAATAATTTTTAAATTTAAATTAGATTGAGCTTAAAAAAAAATATAAATGTCGATTAATACTTGATGAATCATGGTCATTTAGTGCATTAGGAAGATGTGGACGTGGAGTAATTGAATATTATGGATGTGATCCTCAGGATGTTGATATTATAGTTGGATCCTTAAGTACATCTCTTTGTAGTGGTGGTGGATTTTGTGCAGGTGCTTCAGAAATTATAGAGCATCAGGTACGTTTTATTTATTCTCATGTTTTCTGGCTTTATTATTTGGAATTCTAATATTATTAAATAGAGAGTAACAGGGGCTTCTTATGTTTTTTCTGCTGCATTGCCTGCATCGCTTGTTGTAGTTGCTTCTCAAGCAATCCTTATGCTTCAACAATCATCTTCTGTTGACTATTTTACTACTTTAAGAGATAATTCTAATGTATTTCGATCAATAATTGAGATGAGTGAATTCATAGATATAAGTAGCCATAGGGATAGTCCCATAATTATTTTTCGTATAAAAAAGGAAATTTCAAATAAATATGGCTGGTCTTTTGATGAAATAGAAAGAATCCTTCAAGAAATTGTAGATGAGGTAAAATATTTAAAGAAAAACTTTTTAAAAAACTAAAAATATTGTTAGTCTCTTAATAGTGGTATACTTATTACACGCGTTAAGAAAATTAATTCTCAAGAGATTTGGAAATTTGATCCAAGTATTCGTGTTTGTATAAATGTTGGTTTGTCCAAAAAAGAAATTGAAAAATCTGCTATAATTTTAAAATCAGTAATTGGTAAGATTTTGAAGTCGAAAAAATAAATCTATTTAGATTCTTGTTTTATTTTAATTGTATATATATATAAATGCGTAATAATATTTGTTATTTTAAGAAATTATCGATGAAGTTATGAATGTCATTGTTTAAGGAAATATTTATATTTGAATTTTATTTAAAGTTATATTTATTGAAATTTCTGGAAATTTGTTTTTCAAATATTGTAAAAAGAGTATTTGGAGCTAATTTTTTTATATTTATTGCAAATATAAAATTAGAAAAAATTGGGAAATGATTAAATATTTGACTAGATTTAATATGTAATTATAATAATTACATAATTTAATAATATATATTAAAAAATATCAAATATCCTATTATATATTCTATTAAAATGAGTTTATAAAATTTAAAATGTTGAACGATAAAGTATTTTTTATTAAAATGATATTTTTATAATAAAGACGCTATTTTGAGTTTTTGGCTTTTTTAATTAAAATATTTATTAATTTTTGTGTTAAAATTTAATGGAATATTATGTAATAGAAATTATTTAATGGTTAGCAATAATAGATATACAATAATAAAATTTAAAAAGTATAATAAAAATTGATATATAGTTTGTATTGTAAAAAAATAATTTATTTTTTTTTATTTTACTTTTAATATAATGTTTAAATATTTTATATAAATATTTTTATTTTATTGAAATATATTAACATATGAATCATATTGTTCAAAAATTGGAAATATTGTCATAATAAAATTGTAAATTATGATTTAATATATAATACTTGGTATATTAAATGAAATACGTGTAAGTTGATATTTAACTATAAATTATTGAGATTTTTATATAAAATTACATTTAGAAAATTTTTAGACACTTTTTTTAAAAAAAATGATAATTTTACATGTAGTTGAATATATTATGTATTATTATTATATTTATTCATTGTGAAGTTTTTTTAATAGTGTTATGTTTATTAAAAATATTAAATATATTTTTGTAAGATTATAATGTTATAAAATATTAAGATAGTTGTAAATTTTTAAAATATGATTTAATTTTTTAATATATTATTTTTAAAAAAAAATTTAAGTATAATGAATTTATTTACTAAATCTTTATGAAAAAATAAAATATTCAGGTAATAATGTAGTTCTTATTAAGTTTTCTGGTAAAAATTTAAACTAAATATATTTCTATACTTTGAATTGTTTTATATAAAGTTATTGGTGTTTTTTTATTTATTTTTAAAAATTTATGTCATATAAAATATTTTAGTTTAATGCTTCAAAGAAATATATAGTTTTATGCTAAATACATTTTAGAAATTTATAAAAGATTTTTATATTTTTAATAAAATATTAATAGTATAGAAGTTACTTTTTAACATTACTTACATATATTTAAGGTTTACTTATAAAACTTAGTATTACATGCTTACATTTTGATTTTTTACTTTAATTTGAAAGCTAAATATATTCGAATACTATTATATTTAGGTATTTATCGTGAAATTAGAAAATTATATTTATATTGTTTTAATGTAAAATAGCTCTATTAAATGGATATTACAAAATCTATTTCTTTACGTCTTCTTGGTCAATTTTATCGATATATTTTATCATTACGTGATGTTTTAAGATATCGTTTTAAAAATTATGATCAAGAATGGTTAAAGAAAATAGAAAATTTGCCGAAATTATCTTCACTTTTAGATGATTGCATTGTGTGTTTTAACGATATACATAAAATGGCACCTCTTGAGTCTACTATTATTACAACAGTATCATCTCAAACAGAAGTATTTTTGAAAACATTTGTTTTTATTTAATATATTTAGATTGTTAATTCTGTTATTCGAAGGATTTTTATAAGATCTCGAGGCAAGCCTACAAATATTATTTCTCAGGGCTATAGAAGAGTTCGTCTATGTAGTTTTTTTCTTATGTTAATTTGGATAAGGGGAGCGATACTATACAAACTGCTACTGCTGGTGCATTTGGAGATGCCATTGTAAATTATTTTCCAAATAATCATGTTACATTTCTTAGATCAGATATCTGGGAAACACTTTTGCAATTGTAAAATTATATATATTATTTTATGAATTAATGTTAAAAATGAAAGTGTTGGTGATAGATTTATGATTGATCTCTTACTTGAAACAAGTATGTTTATGGCATTACCTCAAGAAAACTACTTTCAGTTTTGTGGTAGGTTGCTTTTCTTAATTTTATTTTGTTTTTTAGTATATGAGGAATTCCATTACATGAAGTTAGCTCTGTTACTAATCTTAAAAGAAAATGCACTTTTTTCGAGAGAAATCGTGTTAAAAAATCTAAGTATATTTATTGAAATTATTTTTAATTTTTAATTTTTTAGAGCTGCATCTTTTTCTGTGCAGTATGAAAATTCCAAACAATCTTCTGAAACGAACAAATTAAATGGAATTACATTAACAAACATAGTGCCACGAGAAGATTCATGGGTTAATATGCAGGAATTTAAGTATCAACTCTTAAAAAATACAGAGTTTTTCTAATTAATAGACGTTCATATAATGAAATTATGATAATACGTTCCAGGATACTTTATGCTCGACCAGTATATAATTCACATAACAAAATTTTGTTTGGGCTTCCTCGTATTCGTATTGAGTTACTGTTTTTTAACAAAAAAAATAAATTACATTTAGATTTATTAAGCCGTTATAATGATCCGGTCAATTTATCTCACTCTATTTCTCTTTTAATTCATATTTTTCCGCGTCAATTTCGTTTACATAATGTTTTTACATCTATTGCTGATAGAAAGGACATTATTCAGTCTTCAAAAGACTATACAATAAAAGAAGATGTATATGGTTTACTTCGCGGTGAAAATAAAAAGATATCAGTTCCTAGAAGATTAAGAAAATTCTTAAAAATTATTCCAATTTTACAAAAACGACATAAATTATGTTTTTATAAAACTATGTTAGATCATTATTGCCCTATTAAAGTTATTAGATTATTTCTATAAATATTGTTTAATATTTTTTAGGGATCTTCTAATTTGAATATTTTAACTAAGTGGAATTATACTGGTAATTATCATGTCTTTCATAAATTAAAATAATCTTCTATAGAGTTTAATTCTTTCTCCTTAAAAGTATTGAATAGTAATTTTAACGAGAAAGATGGTCAAATGAACATTAATTTTATTAAGTTAGCAACTCCTTATTCTCATGTTTGTTTTTATTATATTGATGTTTTTTAATATTTTTTAGGTTTCGTGTTTTTTAAGAGCTGTAATCAAGCGAATAATTCCAAAAGAATTTTATGGTTCTGATTGTAATTTCGAAAATATTCTCAATAGTTATAATTTTCTATAGAATTTTAATGTTCTAAAATAATTTAATATAGGTATAAATATGTTTGTTCGAATGCGAAGATTTGAATCCATATCCCTTCATGATTTGATGCATCGTTTAAAGGCATGATATTTTAATATTTCTGCTTTTATTAATCTTTAAAAGATAAAAACCGTTTCTTGGCTTGAAAAAAGTAATAATTGTCGTATGTCTTTATCGGATTTTCAGAAAAGAGTTAGCATATTTTCTGAGCTTATATACTGGACATTTGATTCTCTTCTCATTCCTTTGATTCGTTCTCATTTTTATGTTACTGAAAGTAGTGTTTATCGGAATAAAATTTTATATTTTAGACACGATGTATGGAAAAGTCTATCAGAACCTTATTTATGTCGTATTAAATCTTTAATGTTTGATCATTCATCCTTGGTAACAATTTTTATTAATTATTATGAATTAATTGTTTTCTTATATAAGATAAACTTAAAAG
This sequence comes from Pneumocystis wakefieldiae, assembly GCA_017301755.1. Classification (NCBI taxonomy): domain Eukaryota; kingdom Fungi; phylum Ascomycota; class Pneumocystomycetes; order Pneumocystales; family Pneumocystaceae; genus Pneumocystis; species Pneumocystis wakefieldiae. Next base: position 122,968 of record CP054532.1, on the reverse strand, counting down.
AAGTTAGTAGCGATTTTTATTTAGGATATTCATATATACGGCTTCTTCCAAAAGAGATTGGAGTAAGACCTATAGTCAATTTAAGAAGAAAACAGATTAAAATGGTAGATTATTCTTTATAATTTGTATAATTATAATTATTTTAGGAAAGGTTGGTTATTGGAAATAAGCGATATAAAAAAAATATTTCAATTCCAAGTATTAATTCTATGGTAAATACTGTGTTTTATGTATTAACATTTGAAAGAGTGAGAACTTTGGATGTTAAACATTGCTAAGTATTATTAGGAAAGAAGTCCTAATTGTTTGGGATCATCTTTATTTTCAATTAATGATATTCATAAAAATATTAAAATGTTTAAAAAATATATTATTGATAATTGCTTACAGAAGTATACATATAAATATATATTATTAATATTATTTATAAATTTTAGGAAAAGGCTTTATTTTGTAAAAGTCGACGTTAAAAATTGTTTTGATACTATTGATCAAGATAAGGTTCTGGAATTGGCTATTAATGCATTGCAAGAGGATGAATATATCTTAAGAAGATTTGTCCTAATTACATCAAATTTTGGAAAATTTAGTAAAAAATTTATTTCTAAAGCTGGTTCTTCAGGTAATAATAATATGGTATTTTAAGTGTTTTATATCTTTATTAGATGATTTATGTCATTTTAAAAAGTTTGCAGATGATATTAGTCATATATATCGTCATTCTATTATTGTCGATCAAGTTGTTCATTCGTTTAAAGATAAGGACGATATAATTAAACTTTTACGTAAACATGTTAAGGGAAATTTAGTTAAAGTTAGGAATCTAATATTTCCTTTTATAATAATTATTTTTTAGATAGGAAAGAAATTTTATAAACAATTAAAAGGAATTCCTCAAGGATCGATTTTGTCTCCAATGCTTTGTGCATATTTTTATGGAGATTTAGAAAAAAAATGCTTAAATTTTATTCAGAAGCCGGATACTGTATAAAGTTTTGTATTTTATTTATGTATTTAATAATTATTAGATTTTATTAAGGCTCGTTGATGATTATCTTTTAATATCTTTGGATAAAACTATTGCTACGAAATTTCTGGAGTGTATGTATAAAGGTAATTAATTCTTTTCCTTTTTTTTTTTTGAAAAAAAATGTAGGGTATCCTCAATATAATTGCTATGTTAATCCAGATAAGAGTCTTGTAAATTTTGAAGTAAGTGTAGATGGGTTCAAAGTAAATCGCTTATTAGGATCCCGTGAATTTCCATATTGTGGAAATTTAATAAATATAGAGACTCTTGATGTTAAAAAAGATTATTCTAGGTTATCCGGAAAAGGTGATGTTATCATCGCATCATACTTTTATTAATGTATTATTAGATATTGATGATACATTAACAATAGAATATTCCCATAATCCCGGGAATGCTATATTAATTAAATCATTTCAGTAGGTAAAAGTATGAGTTTTTATTTGATCTATTTATGATATAGGTCGTTAAAAATAAATGCTCATCCATTATTCATAGATACTGATCTTAATTCTTATTATACTGTTTTATTAAATATATATAGTTCATTTATTTTTTGTGCCATGAAAATGCATAGATATATTAAAGTAATGAAAGGACAAAAGCCAAGTCAGAATAGAATATTGAGTTATTTCTAATAATTTTTAAATTATATAATAACTAATATGAGCTAGTGTTTATTGAAGAATGTTTGAATTTTATGTTATCATATCTTAAAAGTAGAGAATTAACCACTTTGCATGCTGAATGTTCCGTTAATACTGGTCATGTAAAATGGTAACTATATTTGTATTATAAAAGTTTTTTAAATATAGTAAGGCTTGCACATCATGCTTTTTGGAGGATATTTCAAAAGAAACAAACTTTTTATCCTGATGTTTTATATAAATTAAATTTATATTTAATTTACGCTAAGAAAGGTCGTGATTTTAAAGTACTTTCAAAAATTATATCTTCTCAAAATTTAGAGATATTTGAGGCTTTTGTTTATTGAGTTTTAAATATGTTATATTTTACTTTGAAAAGTATTTCAGTTATATTTTAGGTGTTAAAGATATTATAAACTGATTAAAAACTAATGATTGTAATTAAGAGTTTCGATTATTTTTGTAATACTAATAAATATTTAAAATAAATGATTGGGTTATAGAACTATATTTCATTTTTAAAAAAATAAGAATAAATATATAAACTTATATTAAAATATTGATTAGTAAAAAAAAATATATCAGTGATTTTATCCATATTATGTATAAGATGATTAAGCTTCTATAAAGAATATCGTTAAAAATATATTAATATTTAGGAGTTGATTTGGAAAAGGAAAAATAATTGTCATAATATATTCTATTTAAGTTAAATAGTGTGTTAAATTTATAATTTAATAATATTTAATTTTTTATTAGTATTTTAGCATTTATTTTAGATTTAATATATGTATATTTTTAAAAAAGATAAATTATGCTAATATAGTTAAAATATAAAATATATATATTATAATTAATAAATGTAGAAGAAATTGATAAATCTATGGCTACTGATAATTATGTTTCTCCGAATAATATTTCAGAAGATCAAATAAGTAATGGTATTTTTTAACGTATATTTTAAGTATTTTTAAATTAGATTTAACAGAAAATGACGTTGGCCCTGCTCCTATAATATTTCATACATCTTTGGGGAAAAGAAAAAGAAGTAAATAGATGTTTATTTTTTCAAAATAATTAATGTGAAACAGCTATGGATTATGAAGAAAAATATCTATCAACATTACCAGAAAGTAAAAAATATACGAAATCATTTATGCATAGAGACAATATACATTCTATTTGTGTTTCCTCTAAATATGATTTTGTAATTACTACTTCAATAGATGGACATCTTAAATTTTGGAAAAAACAGATTTCTGGAATAGAATTTGTAAAGCATTATAAAGCACATCTTGGACCAGTTATTTCTACTAGCGTTTCCACCGATGGTTCTTTATTTTCAAGTGTTAGTTCAGATAAATCTTTAAAAATATTCGATATTGCAAATTTTGGTATTTTTATTTATTATTTTTCAATTAAATAATTAACTGAAAGATATGATTAATGAAATTACTTTAGGATATACTCCTTTAACATTATGTTGGGTCTATTCTAAAAAGCATGCTATTGCATTTTTAGCTGTGTAAGTTTGTTAATTATATTTTTTTATCTAACAATTTTTTAGATCAGATGCTTCTTCTTCTACTATTAATATATATGACGGGAAAGGGGATTCCAATTGTATTTATGTTATAAATAGTCTTCACACTAAGCCTGTCAGTATTATATCCTTTAATTCTATATATAATTGTGCTATAAGTGTTGATGAAAGTGGAATGATTGAATATTGGGAACCAGATAGTCAGTATAAAAAACCAAAAAATATATTTGAATTTAAGAGCGATACTGATTTGTATGAATTTAAAAGAGTATTTATATATATGAGCATGGATTTTTGATGTGTTTTTGATATTATTATAGTTAAAATCAATACCTACTTCTATTACTATATCTCCTGATGGTCAGAAATTTTCCACTATTTCGTTTCCAGATCAACAAATAATAATATTTAATTTTAAAACTGGCAAAATTATAAGGAAGTATGATGAAAGTTTGGATATGTTTAATAAATTGCAGCAGGTAAAAAGTAGATGATTTCATAAATATATATTGATTTTTAGTCTGATAAAAATATCTATAAATTAGATGATATAGAATTTGGACGGCGTGTTTCTATAGAAAGAGAATTAATAAATGATAAATTTTATAGATCAACTTTAAAAACTGTTTTTGATGAATCCAGTAATTTTATTATTTATCCTACTCTCCTTGGTATAAAATGTGAATATTTTTTATATTTTAATATTTTACTTTCTAATTATTTTAGTTGTAAATATTTATACAAATTGCTGTGTGCGTTTAATTGGAAAAGACGAATCATTAAGATTTATTAATCTTTCTTTGTATCAGGGTGCACCTAGAAAGACAAAAAGAACTACGCTTGCTATGATTGCATCCGAAAATCCATTAGTGGCTGAATCTAAAAATATAGATCCTATTTTGTTTTGTTCTGCTTATAAAAAACCTCGCTTTTTTATGTTTACAAAATCCCATGAAAGGTAAAGGATGTTATTAGTATATGATTTATTGACATTTTATAATAAATAGTGACCTAACGTCTGAAAGAGATATTTTTAATGAAAAACCAATTAAAGGTGACAATGTAAGTACGGAAATGCGTCTTTCTACTTCTACTGGAACATCTGCTGTTATACATACTACTCTTGGTGATATATGTATTAGATTATTTCCAGAAATAGCCCCAAAAGCTGTGGAGAATTTTGTTACACATTCAAAAAATGGCTATTATGATAATACTATATTCCATCGTATAATTAAAAAATTCATGATTCAGGTAGATATTTTATTTACTTCAAATATTTAATAATGATGATAATAATAGTGTGGTGATCCTTTGGGTGATGGAACAGGTGGTAAAAGTATTTGGGGTGTAGAATTTGAAGATGAAATATCATTAGAATTAAAACATGACCACCCATATACAGTATTTCTTTTTAAGTTATTAATATTATGTTTAATTTTTTTTAGGTATCTATGGCAAATGCTGGTCCAAATACAAATGGTTCTCAGTTTTTTATTACTACTGAGTGTACTCCATGGCTTGATTCGAAACATACAATATTTGGAAGAGCATACTCTGGATTAGACGTTGTTCATGCTATTGAATCTATTAAGGTTGATAGACATAATAGACCTACTCCTATAGATACTGCTCCTAAAATTCTTAATATAACTGTACTATAATGGTTTTTAAAATAAAATAGCGGTTATTTATAAACATAATATGATTTTAATTATATATTTTGTAAACGCGTTTTGACATAGTTTTGCAATTAGAATCTTTAATATTAATTCCTTTTCGAAGTTTTAAATAGTTTATGTTAGATGATAATATAATTTAGACATTTGGTTTTATAGTTTTAAATTTAATATATTTTTGAAAGTCGGGTTAATTTTTACGTTTTTAATAATAATGGAAATTATCTAATTTTAGATATAATTTTTTTTAAAAAAAGGTGAATATAATTTAAGATTTAGCAAATTTATTTTCTATTTTCTTTTATAGATATGCATTTACAGATATTCTTTAAAAAAAATAAATATTTATTCATTTTAATATTTTTTGGATATTTGGTTATCAAGACTAGAAGTGCAGATAATTCTTAATAAAATATAAATATAAAATAATATTTGATTCTATTAAGAATAAACAATTTTATGTGAAAATATTTAATTCTATAATAGAATTTATTTTCTTAAAAAAATAAATTACTAGATTCTATATATTAATTGAATTTAGCTTATAATAAAAAAAATATGTAATCAAGTAATAATAATTTATTTTTTGTATTATTAATTAATGAAAATATATGTTTTAAACTAATTTCTTGTAAAAATAATTTAAGCTGCGTCGATAATTTATAGATAAATGTTAGTTATTTTTAAAAAAAATATATATAATTTTAATGAGTTTTAGAAATGCATTGCCTACTGTTAATATAAATGTTGATTACCTTAAAATACAAGGTGCTTTTTTTTTTCTATTTTTATTATTTGATTAAATTATAAAGAACGGATTCAGGATTTTTTACTAAATTTTATTGAATCATCTAAAATTGTAAATGATATTCAAGATGATTCCTGTGAGGATGGAAATACATCATATTGTGAGAATCTGGATTCGAAATATATGAAAGAATTAGTATATTATTGTTCTATGATTATTATATATAACATTATTTAGCAAGCAATTGCGAACAGGACTAAAGACAGTATTACTATTGATTTAAAAGATCTTGAAATTGTAAGTTTATTTCATTTTTTGCAAATATAAGCTAATAATTATTGTTTCAGTATGATACAAACAATAAAGATCTTGTTAATAATATTATGAATAATACAAAACGATATAACGATATTTTCTGTAGAGCTATAGATAATATAATGCCTATTCCCACTGTAGATGTTTCTTATTCAGATGATGTTATGGATATAATAATGCAGCAACGATTACAACGTAACGAAACTAATCAAAATAATGGTTCAGATAATTTATTTCCTCCTCAATTAACTAGAAGGTTTAGTTTATATTTTAAACCTGTTGATATATATGAGAAAGGGAATATAAAAATATATACTGTTAAGGAACTTAAAAGTCTACATTTAGGACATTTGGTTACTGTTCGGGGAATAATTATAAGAGTTTCTGATGTTAAACCTTCTTTACAAGTGAATGCATATACATGTGATCATTGTGGCTGTGAAATCTTTCAAGAAATTAAAGCTAAACAATTTACTCCTATGATGCAATGTATAAGTGAAGAATGCAGAAAGAATAATTCAAAAGGACAGCTTTTTATGTCTAGTAGAGCATCAAAGTTTATACCATTTCAAGAGGCTAGGATACAAGAATTGACAAATCAAGTATCGGTAGGCCATATTCCACGAACTTTGGTTATACATTTATATGGTTCTATTACTAGGTCTATGAATCCAGGTGATATTATGGATGTTTCTGGTATATTCTTGCCTATGCCGTTTCTTGGATTTAAAGCAATACGTGCTGGATTGCTTACTGACACTTATCTTGAGTGTCAATATGTTGTTAAATTGAAAAAACAGTACGATATCATAGAAAATACACCTGAAATTGTAAAACAGATTGAAAAACTTAGTACTTCTGGTAATGTTTATGAACAACTTTCCAAAAGTATTGCACCTGAAATTTATGGTCACGACGATGTTAAAAAAGCTCTTCTTTTAATGTTGGTTGGAGGTGTTACTAAAGAGATGTATGATGGAATGAAAATTCGAGGCGATATTAATATATGTCTTATGGGCGATCCTGGTGTTGCAAAGTCTCAGCTTTTAAAATTTATGTCAAAAGTTGCACCTAGAGGCATATATACTACCGGACGTGGGTCTTCTGGTGTAGGCTTAACTGCTACTGTAATGCGAGATCCAGTTACTGATGAAATGGTTTTGGAGGGTGGTGCTCTTGTTTTAGCTGATAACGGTATATGTTGTATCGACGAGTTTGATAAGATGGATGAGACTGATAGGACTGCAATTCATGAAGTGATGGAGCAACAAACTATATCTATTAGCAAAGCAGGAATTGTTACTACTCTTAATGCTAGAACGTCTATTTTAGCTGCTGCTAATCCTTTATATGGAAGATATAATCCTAGAATTTCTCCTGCAGAAAATATTAATTTACCAGCAGCTTTACTTTCTAGATTTGACATTTTATTTCTTATTTTGGATACACCTACTAAAGATGAAGATGAACGGCTAGCTCGACACGTTTCTTTTGTACATATGAATAATCGACATCCTGATATAACTTTTCAACCTTTAGATCCTGCAACAATACGAAGTTATTTATCTCAATCACGACTTAAAAGACCTGTAATTTCAAAGTCGGTATCTGATTACATAGTAGGCTCTTATGTTCAAATGCGTCAAAAACAGAAGAATGATAATGCAATGAAAAAGTATCATTTTTGTGTTATATAATTATATTAATGTGTATAAGGCAATTTACTCATACATCTCTACGAACTTTATTAGGGATATTGCGTATGTCACAGGTAAATTGTATTTTATAATGAATTATTATTAATATTAATTTATAAAAGGCTATGGCACGAATAAGGTTTAGTGATATAGTTGAAATTGGTGATGTAGATGAAGCACTTAGGTTAATGGAAGTATCGAAATTAACGTTGTATGAAAAGCATGATTATGATTCAGATGTTACTTCAAAAATTTATAAGATTATCCGAGATTTGGCTAATGGTGATGGATACGAATTTGTAGATGAATGGAATATGAAAATTATTAGAGAAAGAGTCTTAGCAAAGGGGTTTACTGAGAATCAACTTGTTGATTGTATAAAAGAATATCAAGATTTGGGTGTATGGCAGTTAAAACTAGATGGTAGTAAATTAATTTTTATTACTGGATATAATGAAAAAAATTTTGATTTTTCTAGCACAATTGGTATCAAATAATTAAAAATATATAGTTAAATAAAGTCGGATAATATCTGTGATTTTTTTCATAATGCTTTGTATTTAACAAATATATATTGCTTCTATTCCTTGTTATTTAAAATACGGTTTAAATGTATTTATATATTTAAATTTTTAAAATTGTTTCATGATGCATTTTTTTTATTTATTATATATAGCTTAATTATATCTTTTCATATTAGAAAAAATAATAAAAAATATATACGTTAAATATTTAATGTATAGAAAATATTATAAAATTAGGTAATTTTCAATTAAGACATAATTTTTAATAATTGCCAATATAATTTTACTATCTAATGAATTATAAAATATGTATAATGAAAAAATATATGAATAATTCATATCAATATTTAATTAGTAATATCAGTAAATTTTGGTAATAATAATGTAATATATATGATTTTAAGTAAAAAATAATTAAATACTAAATTCTAAATTATATATATTCGAGTTATTTTATCATAAATTATTTAACATTTATATTATAATTTAAATGCGTTCATATGGTTGGAATAAATATCTTATTAATTATTAAGAATATATATATATTATTTTTACATTTTTTTACAAAAAAATTATAAATATAATTTTAATCTATAATACATTAATAATTTAAAAAATCATATATTTACTATATATATAATAGATTAATAGAAATTAATAAATAGTATATATCTATTTACTTTATAAATTTAAATTTATTAATATTAATATGTATTTAAAATTTAGTTAAACATAATTTCATTACTATAATACACAAATAAATTTATAAGTATTAATATTATATTTTCATTAATATAATTATTATCATGTCATAATTTTTATATTTAATTTTTAAAATAAAATATGTATCATTGATTAAATTATGTTTTTTCGAAATATTTTTATATATTAATGAATCCATATTAAAACAAAACGACAATAACACAATTCTATGTTTAACGTATATATATTAAAAAATATTTTAAGTAATATCATATATATAATTTACATCTGCATAGATTTCATAATATGTAAAGAAACAATAAATTAATTTCAAGTATATAATTTAAAAAATTATATATAATACAATACTTTACATCATCAAACAAGTGTATAATACATATTAAATACATATTTATATATCAGCGCAAAACGGCAGTGTAATTCTTATATAGACTTTTAATAAGATATCATTTTTAAAAATATAGAACAAATAAAAGTAAAAGCGCAATTAATATATTACAATTTTAAGTAGTAAGATATAGTTTAAGATTTTTGGCTATTATAACATATTTTTCCCAAGCATAAAGTAAAATATGTAAACCTTTAAATGTAAAAACATTTCTAAATTATTTTTACATGTATTATGCTATTTTCAAAATTAAAACAATTTATTACATATTATTTTCAAATAAATATTATGCTAGAAATTGTAACCATCATTATTAACCAAAATCTAGCAACAATATTTGTAAAACCAATATTAGCTAATTTATTATTTTCATCACCGCTGTCTTGGTCATGATCATGCTCATCGCTTTCATCGTGTTCATCTTCATTGTGTTCATCTTCTTCATCGTGTTCTTCATCGTGTTCTTCATCGTGTTCTTCATCGTGTTCTTCATCGTGTTCATCTTCATCATCTTCAACATCACAATCACATCCTTCACCTGGCTCACATTCGCCACACTCTTCACATTCGTCACATTCATCACATTCAACATCGAGATCGACATCGACATCAGTAGGTGTTGGTGATGGAGGCACTGGTGATGGAGGCGTTGTTGATATTGGTGGCGTAAGTGAAGTGCTAACTGTTTTAGATTCGCCAGGTATAGGACCGGATGTAGCAGAACCATCTTCATTAAGGTAATTAATACAAGTATCTCTCAAACCATCACTAGGCTCAATAATATCAAAAGTACTACTAGTAGCAAAAACAGCATATGGATTTTCTGAAGTAAGTAAAATCTATTAAATTAGAAATAAAAAAAAAATAATATCACACTAAATCACCGTATAACCAGGACTTCCGTTATTAGATAAGCCCTTATATTAAAAAATACTCACCCAGGAATAGTATTATAAGGTATAGAAACATCTACCTTTCCGTCATGAGAGGAAACTCCTGAAACTAGTAAAACATATAAAGGAGGGTTATTTAAATTCCTATGAAGGAACACATTAAACTTTTCAGAACCACTTTATCTTATTAATATGTACTGTTATAAACTCAAGATTTATACTCATTAGCCTCCCATTCAACTTTATGTACGCCGGGTGCCCATTTATCACCGGCTTTAGGTTGTAAAATTTTATAAGCTTAAGACAAATTATACTCTTTACACGCAAGCATCAAGAAAAGCACATACCATCTATTAAAGCTAATATAGCAAATAAACACGTAACAAATAAAAAACCCATTATAAAAAAGTTTATTTATTTGTACTCAATTTCTAAAAGTAACGGGAAGGTGTCCCTTAATCCATTAATACTTTAAAATTTACTATATGATGAAAATTTTTATATTACTATTTTTTATTTTTATAAAATAATGTCACATTTCCGTAAACTTTTTTTTTATATTATTCCAAAAACAGATTAATCTTAGTCCGTTTTTTATATAAACTAATTTATATTAAAACAAAATAAAAACGTATCCGATTTTATATCAAAAATACTACATAATGTTAATTTTAATACATACGATCTATACATAAAATTACTGACTGTTAACTATATTTTAACAAAACAAAGAGAATTTAATATGTCTGTTTTATAACATATAATTATATGATAAAAAGCCATAAAAAATTAAATCAATATATATATATTTTAAAAATTAGATGCATTAGAAGAGAAGCTAGATTCAAAAAATCATCTTTTTAACCAGATTTGATGATATCTGACTGCTATTTAATTATAAAAGATTTAGCATATAGATTTTATTTTTTAGATATAAAAATATACAATATACGTATAAAACAGTTTAATCATTTTTTATATTAAGTATTAGTCTCTAGGAAGTTATTTAATAATTTAAATAAATAATTTGGTGATATTAGGATAATTTTACTAAATATATAAAGGACTTTAAATATGTTATACATAATAATTTCAGATTCTTACTATTAAACAATAATAAACCACGCTTAATCATGAATATATACAAATTTGTAGTCATTTGTATTTTTCATATTATTTTACTTTAATATTCATCAAATTATATTTTTAAAGTATTATTTCAACTCACGTGATAATTACGTAGTATATAAAAAAATTCGCTAATAAAATTTATGTTATTAACTATAGGCTCTTTCGAATCACAAATATATTTAGTAAGAAATTTATATATTTATTAAAAATTCAGTATTTTTTTAGAATATTTCATATAATATTTATTATTGTTATTATTAAATGTAGCAATCTACAAATCTGTCAAAAATCATAAATACATACAGAACATTACTAATATCAATTTAAAATAGTAATAAAAAAACAGTAATCAAAATACATAATTCAGGTTATTAATATTTTTTTTAAAAAAATAACGAGCTAAACACAAAAATTTCTAATTTTTTTCTAAAATTATACGTTTTTTTTAAAAAGACATTCAATTATATATATTAACTATCATTTATTAGTATTGTTGGTATCATTAAATATATTTTTTCTATAACGTTTAATACATGCAATTTTATGTAAGAATATTTAATGATTATTAATATTACTAGATTTATTTTAACAATAGAATAAATTTATAAGACAATTTTCATTATAAATACGCAATTTTTATATTAAAATCCATATATATAATAAATTTAGCAAACTGTAGCAAATTTATAATGCACGTAGATCTCAAATAATAATTCTATATAAATTTATAGATCATTCTTTATTTCATACTTTCTTAATACTACAGGAGTCAATAACAGTATATAACTTTATCACATATTATTAAATAATCTTTGTAGCATATATACTTTATATATTATTTTTTAAAAATACAATCTATAGAAATGTATATAAAATATAAATTAATATGCATAGTTTTAAATTTATTTTATTACATATAATTTAGCAAATAACCAACGTTTAAATTAATGAAACTTCGTTAACATAAATTTAAAATGCCTTTTTAAATAATTACATTTTTTTTAGATAATTTTAATTAAATTTAAAAAACTTCAAATTATTATTCTATAGTACTTTTAACATAATTTCAAAAATCATGTTTACATTAAACATATAAAAACATATTATCATTTAATAATTACAAAGCAAAAATTTTATATAAAATATGATTATTTACATATATTAACATTTTAAACATTCTTAAATAATATTTAATATATCAATTATTAATATATATATATTTCCAAAACAATAACAAAACATTAAACATTAAAAAATATATACACTTTTTCAAAAATCATAGAAAATCCAAATCAACTAAAAAATGTAACAAAATATAAAATATTTTAAGAAATATTTAGTTCATATAAAATTGTGGATAATCCATTTATACCTAATAATTTTGCTAAATTAAACTAGATTTTAATATACAATTCGTTTTTAATTTATTGACATTAACATTTAAAAACAAAACTTTATTAAATATCATAACACTAAAAATCCACCAAAAAAATCGAAAAATATACGCATATTAAAACAAAATACTACGATTTTTTCTAAAAATATTAATAAAAATATTCTTGTTTATATTCAACTTTCATTTTAAAATTAATCAAAACTTTTAAAAAAATCTTTAAATAAATAATTTCAACTTCATAAAATTTTTAAAAAGAGGAATTTCAACTTTAATACAATAAAAGTTTATAAACATAAAGTTATTACAAAAATTTTCTACTAGAATTTTCAAAGATCAACAATAACCAACAATATTAATAAAAAATATAATTAAAAGAAAAGAGACATAAAGAAAAAAAAACAGGAAAACAATAAGCGGAAGAACTATGTCTGAAACATCATTGTCATTTTTACCTATTGCTATTGATTCTTCATCGACAAAAACAATGTATCATCATGACACATTTAACATGGAAATTAATGAAAATGAAATGAAAATGCTTTTCAAAAAAAAAAGGATAATAATAGAACTTATAGTAACAGAAGAAAACTATAAGAATGATCTTTTTGTTATAGAGAAGGTCAGTATTTTTTTAATATATTATCCAGTATATAATTTTAAACAAAGATTTATAAAAAAAAAGCAATAGAGTATTCTGTATTATCACAGGAAGACATGAAAATTATCTTTTGTAACATTTACGACATATGGCAATTCACAAATAAATTTAGCAAACTTCTAAAAACTGCAGGAAAAAATATGTTAGAAACTAACATCGAATCAAACACTGATTTAAAATATTCGAAAATATTATTCAATAAATTATCTGACACATGGATTGGCAAAGCTTTTAGCCAAATGGTAAAATCTTATTTAGCTGTTGACAAAAATATAAAACAACCAATAGATTCCACAAATAGAGAAAATTTATTCTATATATTGTATAAATCACGACATAAGTTCACAAAGACTTCAAAAATTAGAGCAAAATCTCAATATTCAAAAATGGCTAGAAGTAAATTAATATTAATCATTGCTATATAAATAATATTCTTTTCTAGGAATGTAAGAAGATCAGTAAAGAAAAAACTAATGCATGGGATTTAGCAAGCCTTCTAATAAAACCTGTCCAAAGAATATTTAAATACCCATTACTTTTAATAGTATATAATACCAGATTTTTTCTTTTTATATTAATGAAAATTAGCAAATTATTGATGCTACATCACCAAATCATCCTGATATTATGTTATTAAATCACGCTAATAAAGAAATAACCCTTGTAATAGATAGAATAAATGAAATCAAAAGATGTAAAGATATGGTAAAACACGTAATTTCTGGAAGAACAGATAATAGTGTTAGATAATAAATTCTATGAAAAAGAAGACTGATATTATTTAGATACGTCATGTAATAGTTAAAGGAATTTCTCGAAAAACAGAAAAGGCAATTAAAAAATAAAATATTTAAAAAACAAAAAGTTAACATATAAGTAGCTTAAAAAGACTGTTGGGTTAATTGAAACTTATCATGATATATTTTACGAAAAACTATTTGAGAAATTTCGACGACAGCAAATTCAAATTTCAACTTTTAAAAAAAAGATTAAAAATTGGTTCAAGGAATTAACAAACTATCTTTTACATCAAAGTGACCTTGCTTTTGCATGTAGTAGTTGTATGATCACTGGAAAAAAATCATTTAGTGAAATACAAAAAAAATGGAAAGAATATAAAACATTTATCGATAAAGCATCTAAAGATGGACTTTGCGAATTGGTAGGTATTCAATTAGCTATATTAACTGTTATTAACTTGAATTAGGAAAAGAATTTAACATATTTTGTTTTCAAACCATTAAAACTATTAAAAAATTTATATAAAATCCCTAGCTCTATAATAAAAAAAAGAAATACTAAAATATTAGATTATATCCATATAAAAACTCTAAAAAAAAAAGGAATCATGCCAAATAAAGCATTGGTTCAATCAGCAGAGATATATAATGTTATTAACGCACAATTAAAAAAAGAACTGCCTGATTTTTTGCATTATACATCAGAATTATTTAATGAAATAATCATAAGATTATCATATTGTCAGCAGCAATGGTATAAATTTTGGATATTAATACTTAAAAATTGCTTAAAAAATTATGATCCATTAATTGATTTCAATAATATTTCAGATATTTTTTCTAAAAAAAATGTTACTATTAAAACTCTATTTTAAATTTAATATCTTTGAAACATCACCTATTCCATTATCTTTTTCTCAAATATATTCAGTTTACAAAATAACTCATTTTTAAAAAACAATATCGTTTCGAAAGAATATATCAATATTAATTTTAAAATACAAACTAATCAATCATTACTTAATTTAAAAATTAAGAGGAAGGTTATAGAGAAAACATTCAAAAATGCCATTATATAGTTAAAGTGTTACCAATATTATAATCATTACTATTCGTTAATTACTGATCAGCTAAATCCTTTAAAGCAGTTTTAAAAGATTTATAGAAAACAATATACAAATTTCATTTTAATTTAACTATATGTCACTTTTCTACAGTAAAATATTCATAATGAAGTACAAAATCATATTTTTCTATTAAGATAGATATTTATATTTAATATTTAAAATTATTTTTCTGGCTAGTAAATAACTTTTATTTTGTCATTTAAAAATTCTAATTTTATAACCAAAAAAACATAAGTTTACGAAATATAAAACGTGAATCATATTTTCTATCATTAAAATATTTTAAACTTTTAAATCGTTTTAATAACAAAAATATCAGGGAATACAACAAAGAAATAAAATAAAAATATAACTGATTTCATAACTACCAATGCATAATTATTACAAATGATAGTATTCTTTATAATTAAAAAAATATGAAATATAAAAACTCATTCTACAAATAATCATCCTCTCTAATTATTTCATATCATTCTTAAACAATTCCAAAAAAGCTCACGAGGATTACAGCCACTAAGCAACATTATTTCTCTTATAAATTCCTTCGAAATGCTATTATTAATATTTTTCCTTACAATATTTGCCATCAAATAATATTTGAGTATATTATTACTTTCTTTTGGAGTATAATTCCCAATTACATAATGTTCAACACCATTAACAACCGAAATAATTCGTTCGTCAATATTTTCATAACTTTTATGCTTCAAAAATCCTAAAGAGACTTCTAATATTCTATCGGAGTTATTAAATGATTTAGAAGTACATGATATTATAGCTCCTCGATCCTTACCACATTAACATATCTTTTAAAGGTAAATAGAATTTTTATACAAAAGAAAATTCTCCATTAAGATAAGTATAAAATGTCCTCAAAAGAGCTAAATCATAAGGATGAATAGCTTTATATTCATTAGATATATACTGAGTAGGTGAACATATAACAGATATATTATCGAAAGTAAACAAAACCGGAGGACAATTTCCAATATTAAGTTCTTTTAAAAATATTTCTAAAATATCATGAGATACCAATAAATTCGAAACCCCTATTTCAAGAAGCCTAGACAAAGGTGTAAACTTAGGAACAATATAATTTCCGGCATAATATTCTTTTGATAAAAAAATCTTTTAAAATTAAAATATATATAAAAAAAACATTAAAATATTTTACCTTATCTAAAATATCAAGATTAGCCTTTAAAAATTTATCTAACAAAGACGATGTATATTCTGGTTGTCTCCACAAACCCGTTTTCTCATGATAAAAAAATGGGGTAGTATTATTAACAATATCAATGCCTTAATGCAATTATTCTAAAATCATCTTATAATATTTAATATAACCTCTAGGAATAGCCAAAACAACCCATCCTTTCTGAAATGCCAAACACTGTGCTTGAAGCAAACAAAAACTTTTACCCGTACCCTGATTCCCTATGAGAATTATTCTTCTATCCTTACTTGGAATATTATCGTCTAACAGTTTCTGACCAATATAAACAGAAGACTCTCTTAAGACAACAACAGGATCTTTTGAATGATCAATTCTACGCTCAAACTGAAATACTCCAAGGTTCTTCATTTTCTCTAAAATATTCGAAGGAAAATTAAATAATCTTCCACATAAATCCATCTTATCAATAACAGAGAAATTCAAACTCTCAATACCAATATCATGAGATCGCTTTTGATCGACCAATGATAATTTAAGTTTTAATGGTATAAAAATCCTCGGTAAAGATTCATTTAATTTAACTTTTGCTTTAAAATTATTCTTAGAAAAACTTTTTTTTTTTTTTAAAGACATAATTCCTTAAAAATAAGAAATGAAAGTTAAAAAAACATTCCTACCTTCTTTTTGATATTTGTTCTTATTAATATAAACTATTATGTTAGTATGAATACTTCTTAAAAACGTCTTTTGGAAATATTTAAAAATATAATTATAAAACTGAAAATTCATCTTTCAAGATATCACAATAATATAAAAGATAGAATTATATAGCATAATCTATTACTTTACATAATAGTTAAAAAAATAATTGAACTCAAGCTTTCCGATATTTTTTATATAAATAGTTATTACATTAAATCTTTAATTCATTTTTTAAATGAAAAAATGCGTCAAAGCATAGAACCTAGGTAAAATTTTATTGCAACCATTGCATTTTCTAAATATAGAGTTCTACTACAAATAAAAAATCTATTCATTTAGAATTTGATCTTGGAAATTTATCAGCTTTTAATATCAACTCACTTAATACATATTCTTTAAAAAACAATAAAGAAGAATATATTATGTCATTTTCGAGGGACAGCATACAAATTCTTCTAAATAAAATTTTTTCATTACCAAGAATTATTACTCTTAATGGTTCCTTTATTGAATTACCAGAACCAATTATATCATTGCCTAGAGAAAAACATGTATCTATTTTAACTATAATGGCTTTTAAAGCTGATTATTTATCAGATACCAAAACAGAAGCCTGAAACAAAATGGGAAAAATTTGCTAGAGCTAAAGGAATTAAGTCTAAAAGTAAAATAGACGGAAAAATGACATATGATAAAAATAAAAAAAAATGGATTCCTAAATGGGGCTACAAAGGAAAAAACAAAAATATTGAAAACCAATGGCTTATTGAAATTAACGACAATAATAATAATAGAAATTTTAATCAAAGAACTTTAGAAAATTCATTAAGAAAAGGACGTGTTAGACGAAATAAAAACCAAAGTATAATATATTCTAATTCCAAAAAATGACTAATCGAAATTAAGAGAAAAAATAGAGGAAATAAAACACAAATTAGAACTAAATTTTTTATGTTACTATATTAAACCGCATCAATTTTTATCATAAAAATTCAAACACTACTTTTTCTAAAGCGTCGATCATCCTAATATTGATACATAGATCAAATTACGTCGATCAATCACTTTCTTTGTAAGTATTGAATACAAATATTTTGATTTCTAAATCAATACATTCAAATGTTAAGTAACAACCTATCTTCGATATTATTAAAAATAAATGCATTTATAGAGTTGAACATATTAATAAAATTATATTTAAAATTCTAACCTACATGAAAAATAACTGTTCCTTTTTTATTTTTCTTTCCACCTTTCATTTTTAACTCTGTTTTTTCTTTTTCAATTACAATATTTTTTTTATCTATAAAATCCCAAACATTCCGAGATTTAGAAATACTATTTGTATGAAAACATTGAGTAGGCTTTTTTTCAACACTGCAAAGAGATGGAAAATTTGTTGCATAAGAACTTCCCAAAAAAAATTCGGGATTATTTCTGCCTAATAAAAAAAGAATCAGAAACAAAATTAAATAAAAACAAATATAATAAACCAGTATATGAACCATTTTCTATTTTTGTAGATGTTTTTCCTGTCTTATTCTAAAATGAAATGAGCATGTATTATTATCGTTACTACTATTTAATACTTTAATTTTCCAATCATTCCATGCAATAAAAAGTTCTTTTTTCTTATCATCGTTACGAATAAGATCAACAATCTGAGACAATACTTTGCCTATTTCTTCTAACCTCTCGTTAAATAAAAACCATAAAAACTCCACAAATTGGATAGCAGTTATAGTAGAATTAGAAAATTCTGAAATACCAAACCAAAAGTGCTTAGTTTTTTCAGCATCATTAAACAAACCTGATATATTATTCAATACAACAGAATATTGACTAATAGATTTAGCAAATAACTATTATTGTAAATAAAACAAAATACCTAACAATTTTAAAGTCATAATTAAAAGAACTAGACAAAAATAAATTATTAAAATTGTTTTTATTTAAAAGAGATAACTCTAAAAATTATTAGTTTAATTATAATAATTATTATAATCTTCCCTCTTGGTTTAACAGAAGCCTTACCACCCAGTTCAGGAAACTCTTCATCTTTCAAATTATCCAACACAGAACAATCATATAAATGTCTGTTACTTGGCCCAGCAACAATAGATTGAATACAAGAATTCCTTGATATTGTATCACCTAAAAATGTACCGGAATCTTTTAATTTACGCAACGCATTTTCTTCCTGCCTCTTTAAAGCTCTTTCAGCCCTGGTCATATGTTCATCATAATTCTGTAATTCATTTGAAGTATCAGCATTTTTCCCTTTTGCATTCCTAAAATTCTTAGGACAATCAAATATAAGAGACATAGGAATCTTTCTAGCCCCCTTTAGGGCTTTTGAAGATAAATTATTTTTATGTACTTCTAATTGATGAGCTTTAAGATCAAATTCTGTACCAAAAACAATAAATTTTTTTTCAAGACATTCAACTTCCAAACATATATAATGATCTTTTCGAAAATGGTGCTCTAAAGAATCATAATTTAAATAATATTGATGCTTTAATTGACCAGCCATCTGATCACACACATGACACCGTTCATGAAGCTCCTGACAATGTTTATAAAGATCATCATCATCATAAAAGTTCCTTTTACAAAAGCCACAATCAGGATGCCCCTTAAAACCTGTTTTATTCCTGTTATTTCCAGAGTCACCTTTTTTAATATGTACTACTAAATCATGCTTGGAAAATAATATATGCTCATGTACAAATACTTTCTTATTTTGAACACAAAGATCACTGATAAATTAATATACGTATATATAAATGTCAAACATTATACCATAAATATTTTTCATGAAATTTTTTAGCGTGTTTTTTCAAATCTTGCCAATCATTACATACAATATTGCAATCAAATTCCGGACAATTAAAATCTAAAAGAGATAGAACCTTTTCCATCAATTGCAAAGATTCAAAAAATATCCCAAGTTTATTGTTTTTATATGATAACTTCTCTAATTCAAAATCATTATAATTCATTAATCCCTTACTAAAAATAACATTAGGTTGAAATGTCTATAATACAATAAAATAATATATCAAGAAAAAAAAAAATACTTTACAATAAGCACAATTCATATTATTATACAGTGCTCGTAAGCGAAGTGAACATTTTTGACAAATACGATGATTACATAATGGTATAGATGATTCTGTAAATGATTCCATACAAATAAAACAAATTTCCTGAAAAATATTAAAAACAAATATGCATACAATAAAACTTACAAACTCATTTAACATAATTTTTTTCTTAAGCATTTCTTTAAAATTTCGATAAGTTATTAATATAAAACAATTAAACAATAATCCTTTAAACTTCCCTATATTTCAACTAAACGCATAAAGACATATATATATATATATATGAATAAATATAATTTTAAGACGTTTTTTTTTTAACTGATTTTTATATTTTATTATATACTCGAATATTACTAGTATATTTTTCTTAAGAATAATTAGATTTGATACAAACACTTTTAATAAGCCTTACCCAGCTTAATAACACACGTCTTGTTTACTATTTTTACCAAATATTATCTAAAATTTTATGCTTTAAGAAATTCGTTCTCGGACATCCCGATTTTAAAACTTATTTTTAGCAAAAAAACCTCTAAAATGAGATTAGTAAGTTCAGAGAATACAAAGCAAATAATCTTAAGTATTAAAGAGAAATACATTTTGTAAAATTATAGGATTGAATATGCTTCTTATTGCATCTATTATTTTTATATATTATTCAATATGGACTCTAATAATGGTAGGCTTACTTTCGTATATCAATATGATCGAAAAATTATTCTAATATTTTAAAGCCTTTTGTTAACAAAGGTAATTCCAATTAAATATTATCTATATTATTTATTCTTTAAGATCATCCATTACATAGTTTTTTTCTTCCGAGAGAATGGGCTATTAGAATACCAGTTATCTTACTTTTGACATGCTTTGCAGTTGTCACGAGCTTTATAGCTTTAGTAATGATTAAAAGCAATTCTTTAAAGTTCAAAAAAAAAAAATAGATTAATTAATGTCAAGACATATACTTATCAATATTAAAATACATTTATTACTATAATATACTTTGAATAATTTTGAAAACTACATTAGTTAACATATTAAAGTTTAATCATAGATTTTAGTCTATTATTAAGTTCTAAAATACATATATTCTTAAAATTTATAAAATTACCATATACATTTAGTTTTTTATTGTTAATACTCCAAGTATTTGAATTATAGCACTATATGCTTTCAATATGATTTTTTTAATTTTTAAAATATTAGTACTTTATAAATAATATTAAGATATTTTTTATCATATATTAGAAGTTAATCAAAGATCAATTATATAAAAAACTGATTAAATAAACTAAATTTCCTAAATAAATATACTATCTAATTATATCTTTTAAAGTTTTATAAAATCATAATATCCAAAATATATTAAACAAGAATATGCATATATTACATGTAATTATAAACTTTAAATATAACATTAAAAACCATTATAATTATTAACATAAAAAATATTAAATTACTAAGACTATTATTTTATTCTTTAATATTAAAAATATTACATTTAATAAATTCAAATATTAAGAATCTGATTTTAATTTTTAACATGTTAATAAAAATTGTATTAAAATAATCTAAATCAACAATCTAATATTAGTTTAATATTATTAACTTAAGATGCTGAATTTTAATAAACATTTTTATTTTAACTCAATTTTTTAAAAAATCATTTCATTAATCTTGCAAAATTAATTTTATAATAATAATTAATGGAATCAAATTATATAATTATCGAAAATCTTAATTTAAAACATTTAAATATATAATTTATTATAAAAGTTACAATTAAATGATAAAATCCATATATTTTAAAATTTTTAAATATCTCAAAACTAATTTTAATATCAAAACAATATCTTTTTACCATGAAATTGCAAAAATATAATAAAATCAAAACTATTTCGTATAAAAAGTAAAGCTTAAAATAAAAGTTATAAAAAATCTAATTAAATTTTGTTCATTTTCAATTTTTGAACAACTTCTACAGGCAAAAAATAAACAGGATTTATTTCCAAAAGACCAGGATATTTAAGAATAGATAAAGAAAGAATAGCAAAACATGTATGAAATATATCCGGCTGCATTTCTGGTCTTTCTGATATACCCCCATTTTTAAAATCCTTTCTTCTTTTAATTTTAAAAACATATACTTTAATAATATTAACCTGACAAGAAAGAATAAAATTTATCAAATATTCATTATTAATCCAATGTGATCTATTTATCATAACAAGAGAGGAAAATACCCACCATGAATAACAAACCTAAAAAATTAACTCGTTGTAAAAAATAAAAGAAAAATACATCTTCTAATTTCTCAGGTCTACCATTTAAGCCACCGCTCAAAACCTGACGTTCTGATAACCATAAACCGATTAAATCGATATCTATTACATCAAGTCTTTTTAACACAGAAAGTGTTCCTATACAAGAAAGTACTATTTTCTTAATTCAGTGAAAACTTCTATACCTAATTATACTACCATGACCTGCATGAGACTCAGCTCCTGGAACCTGACCAAAACCGCCATCAAGGTTTTGACATTTGAGAATCCATTTAACAACTTTCTCAATATCAATAGCATCAAGACGATCAATAATCCCCAAACAGCAGACTGCAGAATATGAAAACCTGGTATCAATTTCATCCCAAAAATATCCTTTAAATGCACCTGTTTCTAAATCTTGAAGAGATGAAATATCTAAAATCAAATTTAAAAAGTAATACAAAATAAATTTTCAAAATACATTTTGCTATTTTATCAAAATTTATTCCATCAAGAGCATCACATACAGCCAAAACTTGAACAGCATAGAAAGTATTCAAAAGATGAGGATCTGTGCATGAACTTTCTCCAAAGGCCTCAATAGAATCTTAAAATATATAAATTAAATAAAATATATAATAATCTGAATACCGTCTTCATATTTGCATGACATAACAAAATCAAGAATATCGTCTCGAGGTATCAAATCTTTACGGCCAAGAACAAATAATGTATTAACTACCCAATTTATACTCTGCAATTTTCTAGACTCTGTTTCCCAATATTCAATCAATTTCCTCTCATTAAAGGATAAAATAAATTTTATATGTTTATCTACCAACAAATCTAACATCCTGAATATAATAACCTCATTTTTATAACACGATTACTCTACTTTTTTAAATATATTTTTTTAAAATAATATAATTCTAAAGAAAAATACAATTAACAAACTAATCATATTCATTGTTTTTAATGTATAAAATAACACTAATGTATTTAAAAATTACACAAACATAAACATAATATACAACATTATTAATTTTTTTTTCAATAAACTATATAAAAAAGTAGATGCTAAAATAAAACTATAATTAGCAAAAATATTACAAAAATTAATAGTTAAATTTTTTTATTAATATTTTTAAACATTTTTAATATTACAAAAAAAATTCTAAAAATTATGCTTTAAAATTTATGTTAATAATTTCATAACTAGAAATTAAAGAGTTTAATATATTAATAATATTTTAAAGATATAAGTAATTAAAATTACTACAATAATATTAGATTTAATAATGTTTTGAAAACATTTATAAATAATTTTGAAATTTCACTAATAAATCCAAAATGAAGTTTCATCTTAATCTCAAACATTAAATATCAACAATAATAATCTTAAATGCAAATAATAAATCATACAATATAGATTTTCATTACCGATATTATAGAATTACCATTTATTTATAAATATTTATTAAAATCCAGATATTAAACATATCCATTTATAGAAAACCATAAAAAACCAAAATCGATTTAAATCAAAACTATAAAAAAATATACTAATTTTTTCAAATAAATGTATTTTAAATATATATGATCTAATAATCAAAATTACTAGGTATCATACTTCATTATATATTTGTTTTCATTAAATCTAAAATCTTACAATTTTCTCTTATAAAAAAATAAATAAAATTCCATAAAGTTAATCTATAAACATAAAAGATAACTATTTTAAAAATACAAAACACAAATATCACTATTATCACTAAATAATTATTTTCTTAACTTAAATCTTCAGTAATAGTAACAGTTGTATAATTTTGATCATCATATCTATTTTGCCGAGTATTATTATTCTTACTCTCATCCAGAACACTAAATTCTTGAAAATTCTGTACAGTATTCTCTAAATTCAAAAAGCCACCTATTCATATTATTTAAACAAAAACCTCTAAAAATTAAACCTTGTGTTATCGAAATAGATTTAATATATTTCTGAATCTCAATATTCTTTTTTTCCTTGACCTATATATAACTTAAATCAAAACTACACATTTAATCGTATAAATATATACATTTTTTCTAATTCTTAATCTTTTATTTTTTTCTTTTTTTTTCTTAAATTCTTCCACTTTTTTTTGCCGTTCAAGCTTTCTTTTATGAAATCCAGTCAAATATTCCCTAAAAAACATTAGTTTTATATTACCAAAATAGAAATTACCATCTAGCTTGAACATCAAAAACGATCTCAATTTTTCTTTTCTTTTTCTATGTAAAATAAATATTATTATTTAATACAAAAACTAATGTTAACTTTCATATTAAAAATGTATTTTATAATTTATAATCAAAAATATAAAAACTGCTAAATCCTTTTACAAAAAAACAATTTCACCAAAAATAAATTTACCGAAACTTACATTTCGACCATGTTTAAAAATTGATAAAATCATAGAATTAATTTTAAACCTTTTCAATTCTTATAAATAATTAACTCTCCAAAAAATCAAAGAAAATCATGAACAAAAATATTCTTTTATATTTAATTATTTAAAAATAACTAGCTAGCTGATGCATATTCTCTTTATCTAAAAAACGTTTAACAATATAATAACAATGCAATAATAAATAAGGAAATCGTGTCATAAAGTACGATAAATAAAGATCAGGGGGCGGTCCTAAAATTTCTTGAACATGAAGAGAAAGATTCTGGTAATGGTTTTTCTAAAAATCAACAATAAACATTAAAATACTTTATCTTAACCTACTTTATTCCTTAATATCCTTAAAAGATCCAAAAGTTTTGTTCCATCATATTTCCGAAACCTTCCAGGATTTTCTAAAATATGTTTATTTATTTTTTTTAACCAATTTCTTCCTATAATTTTAAGAACATCTTTTTCTAAAGACTGCAATAATTCGGAAGGTGGTTGACGTCTTTCAGTTTCAAATCTATCTGATGTATCTATTAAAAAAGATAATTTTTTTTCAGATGACCAAAAATAAGGATGTTTCACAACAAATTCCGCATCAGGCCTTATTTTATCAATAAACAATTTAACTTTTTTAAAAATTACCTCTTTTTTGGATCCAAATTTAACATTTTTGATATAAGATCTTTCGCAAGAAAACTTTCATTACCAAGGAAATCTAAATGACTGTAATTTGCAGTACCTTTAACAATATTTCCTTCTCTCAAATAATATTCTCCAAAAGGATGCATACCTTTTGTTAAAACATAATAAAATACACATCCCATAGAAAATATATCTATTTCACGTCCAACCTTATGATTTTGGAAAGAATTTAGTGATTCTATTTCTAAATCTGATATATTTTCTTGAAATTTATCAACATTTATTTTTTCGTAAAACAATTCAGGAGCTCTCCATCCAATGGTACCGGACAATTGCGAAGTAGTTACTTTAAAACTATTTTGATCAAACTCTAATTTCTTACATAAACCAAAATCGGATATCATAATACGAACACGATTTACTTGCTCTCCATCTTTGTTATTATCAAAATTTGCATATAAAGGCGCTACAAGAATATTTTGAGGTTTAATATCTCTATGTATTATTTTTAAAGAATGTAAATATTGTATTCCTGAAGCTATTTGATATAAAATATCAGAGACATTCATTGACATTAATAACCAAGAAAATTCATGAGAGCGCTCAATAATATCATAAAGAGAAGCAGAACAAAGCTCAAGAGCAATATATAAAAATTTATCACTTTTCTGTTTACAATAATAACGAATAACATTAGGATGACCATCGCTTTCTTGTAATAATGTAATTTCACGAAAAGCAACCTCATAAAAATCTAGTAGCATCCTTTTTACAGCAACCTTACGACCTTCAAAAGAGCCTTCATAAACTATTGTTCCATGACTTCCGTATCCTATAAACAAGTAAATAAAAATTCATATTTTAATAAAATTATACCTAAAATCTTGTTTGTTATTTCTAAAGAATTAATAACCAAAGGAAATTCTATTTCTTCAATTGAATCATATGCTTTAAATTCAAATAAATCTAAATTCGAATTCTCTAAATTATCATTGCGATATTCTATTTGATTTTTAAAGTACTCTTTTTCAGACATTTCTTCAGCTGTATCGACATAATTAATATTTTCTATTCCTTTTTTATACCTTTTATTTTTTCGAACAGTCTTTTTACGCTTTTTTAAGTGCAACATTTTCAAATTCTCATCCTTTGAAAACAAAATATTGTCATCATTTAATACAATTTCATTAAAATTTTCAAATATATTCTCATGCTCCTCATTCTTTTTCCCTCCAAAAATAGTAAGAATATTGACCAAAAATTGCTGAATATTCCTTTTTTTTACATATATTATCCATGAAAAACATATTAATAAGCCAATTGCAAAAAAAATATAGAAAATATAACGATATTTAAAATTATAACTCTTATCCAAAAAGTAATCAATTTTTAATGGTTCCAATGAAGAATCAATAGTTAAAATCTGAACTACATCATGCGAGATTTTATGAAGACCAATAAGATCCTTATGTAAAGGTAAAATACCCAGTCTTCCAAAATTCATTGTAGCATTATACCATTGAGACAACGATGCCTCTTTTATTAATGGAAATTTTTCTTCCGACAAGGCATACCAATTACCTATTTGAGTAGTATTAATAAAAACATAACGATTGTAAGTTCTATTGAACATTTTAAATATAAAATCAGTAGGCTGTTCTACCATTATAAATGTATGCTGATTATCTAATTCAGACTGCCGATAAATTGAAATGGGAGTAAAAGATAAAATATCAAAAACCTTAATAACAGGACAATCTAATTTCTTAGACCAAATAATCGAAGAAGTAATTCCTGTAACATTACGCTGAAATACCGCCCCATTATGTGTTGATAATATATATTTACCATCAAACATTGAAAAATATTTATTTTCAAAATTGACATCAACAAAACTAGGAACCCATTCACTATAACTAACATTCCATAATAATCTATTTCCAGAATATACATTTAATATATAATCTATAAAATTCAGCTATAAAATAATGATATAATAAAATATTTATTTACCTATACGACCTATTTTTAAAACATTTTTATCGTCCAAGTCTGAAAAATTACAGTCTTTAACATAACTTTCTTCAAAAACTTCACTAGAAAAGCAACGAAAAGTATCATCATATTCATGACCACTACTAAAACTTCGATATATTTTTCCAGTATTAACATTAATAACAAAAAGTGAAGTTTCCTTTTTTCCAATATAAACTTTATCATCTCCCGGAAAACTATAAGGAGATAACTTTATCAACTGTTTAATATTAAATGGAAATTTCTTTGAAAGTTAGAAAATTCAAAATTTAAAAAGCATACATGAATCCCTATCCTAAAATCAAATATATATATAGAACCATCACCAGCAGGTTCCAAAAACCAAAAAAAATCAACATTATTTGAGATACGTTGTATATAATCCTCAGATAAATTGTCTATTTTAACCAAATTTCTCTCAAACTTCATTATAGAATTTAATCCTTTTATAATCCAATTAATATCTCCATTGTCTCTATTAATACCATAAAGATCACCGTCTGTAGTAACCAAAAGTGCTAGATCTGTAAAACTCAAACCATTTAAATCCTTAGAAATCAAATGTGATTTAGACGGCCATTCAATAGAATTAAAAAACTTCTTATAAAAATCTTCATAAACAATGTCCATTACTTCAGAAGTTTTTATAAATAGAAATTTGGGAAATAAAAAAACTGAAAGAATATATTTATTTTTAACTCGATTAACTTAGTTTTCCATGGCCCTTTCAAAACAAATCCAATAAAAATAATATAAAAAAGGTTTGAAATAAAATAAAAATGCCAAAAAAAACAATAGACTTATGTTTATAATAAATAAATAGTTAAATACTTTTTCTCTAAACTCAATTTTTCATGTCGAAAAACTTTCTAAAAACGTACACATTAATCAAAAAATAAAATGCTTATATATTTGATTTAAAAATGTAGAAAATTTCAAAAAAATAATCAACAAATCATAATAATATAATATTTAAGAAATATTTTAATATTAAAATTTGTCTCCTATAATAATCCAAATATTATCATTTTATTTTTTATTTAAAAATAGTTTAAACAAAATTCAATGATCATACAATCCAATAAGTTATAGATTTAATATCCAAATTAAATAATAATGATAAAATTATTCTATTTATTATATGATATTTTAAATTTTATACACGTTAAAAATTTCTATTTCATATAATATAGAAATGATTAACATTTATATATTTTAAGACTTAAGAAAAAAAGCAGACCAATAAATCCATTGTCTATCTGAAATACTAATAAACATTTATAACATTTATTGCAAATAAATTTTAAAACATTTAAAATTAATTTTATTCTAATTTAATATGCAGCTTTTTCAAATTTAATATACAATAAAATAAAATATTAAATATCTTAATGACCATTTTATATTAACATTGATCTTTAATTTTATTACATATCAAAAAATGTAAACTTTTAAAGTAATTTAAAAATTCTATAAATAAAAGTTAAACGAAAAATGATTTGCATATATTCAAATACCTAGGGATAAGCTAACGAGTCCTTGGTCTAGGGGTAGACCTAAGAATTGTATCAACTCTAAAAAAATATCAAAAATTTTATATAAATATATATAAAAGAACCTTAAAAGCATTTCTACTACTTCTGACGCATTCGAAACAATAGATCGCTTTAACTTATAACTCTCAACAACCCCTGCATCCCTCATATCTGCTATTTCTCCGTTAATCAGATCTAAACCATATGAAGTCATTCCTAATATAATTAAATAAATAAATAACAAGTTTATAACAATTACCTTTATAATGAACAGAGCGCAATTTAGAAATAAGTTCACTGGAGTCAAGCCCCGCATTACTTGCAAGAATCGTAGGTATCATTCGAAGAGCTCGAGCAAAGGCCTCAAGTGCAAAGATTTTTTTTCCAGATTCTTTTGATGCAGCAGCATCTACTGCTTTTGCCATAAGAATTTCAGAGCAACCTCCACCCAAAACAACTTTAGAATCACCCATAGTCTGCGATAATACTGCTAATGCATCATGAAGAGATCTTTCAGCCTCATCAAGAAGCTGTGATGTTGCACCCCTATTTTCTATTAACTATACTATCCAATTCTTAAAATAAAATTACCTAAGGACTATTGTACAAGCTTCTCCGACAGCAACCCCTGAAAATTTAATCATCTAAAAAATATTAATATACTCTAATAACATAAATATATTTACTTTATCTTCTCCAATAATAATTTCTTCAATTAAATCACATCTTCCTAATTTCACATATTCTGGATGATCAAAAGTTGATGCTATTTCTCCACCAGTAACAAGCGCAAGCCTTTCTATTCCATCAAAATCAGCATGTTCAATAGACATCATTCCAGCATCGGCAAATAACTGTTCAGGCCAATTATAAATAAGTTGCCGATTTACAAAACAATTAACCCCATGTGCTTTTATTTTTTCAACTTTCGCTCTCATTTTTTCCTAAAATAATAAACATGAAGCATTAAGATTTTTTTCTTACTCTTTCTGCCTTTTCTAACTCTGCAAGTTTACTAGTAGCATCTACCCTTACCCGTGCACCAAAAACCTTTACTTTATCAGTATCCATAGCTAATAAGCCTTAGAAAAAAATAAAAAAGATATATGCTAATATTACGAGTATTTGAAACAAGAATTTTAGCATTTTCAAGCCTTTTAGGCTGATTAACACCAATTTTTTTCTCCAATATAAATCCATCATCCAAATAGGAATCTCTTAATCTCCCTCCAGACTTTTTAATAATTTGAATACTTTCAAGGTTAGTACTTTTCAATCTAAGGACAGCGTCAACAGCTAATTTTGAAAAATGATCTCGATCTTGAGCAAGAATCTTAGAACTAAGTGTAGTACGAGCTATGTTTTCCAAATCCTTCCTAAACAGTTCACAATTTTCTCTAATATATTTAAAAATAAATTATATAAAATACGAAAATATACTTGTGATCAACAGCAGATTCACACAATGCACTAAGTGCTGTAGTAGCAGCAATACGATATCCATCTATAATTATCTGCGGGTGTATTTTAGCATCAATAAGTCTTTCTGCTTCTCTCAAAAGCTCTGCAGCCAAGACAGTAACGCTTGTTGTACCATCTCCTACTTCATTGTCTTGAGTTATAGAAACATTTACGAGGGCTTTAGCAGCAGCATTGTCAAGCTCAATAGACTTTAAAATAGTTGCACCATCATTAGTAACTATAATTTCGCCAGTAGAAGCTGATTGAAGAATTTTATCCTTAAATAATTAAAAAATATAAAAATATTAAAGAAAAATACCATTCCTTTAGGCCCAAGAGTGCTCTTTACAAGATCACCAACTAAAAACCATAAGAACTATAAAAAACTATTGTAATTTATATCAATTCTACCTGCAATAGCACCGACAAAACTTGACTAGATTTTTATCAAAACTTTAACCTCAAAAAAATCAGAAAAATAACCTACCATTCGAGCATTTTCTCCTCTCTCTTCAGTCGCATTTTCACTAAAAATACGTGACTATAATTAGGATTACTATTTTATCTTTCAAATTCTAACCTTACCATTTTTTCGAATATTTTTAGATAGAATAAAATTGATAAAAAATATTTTTAAATCTATAATACCTAATAAATACATATCATTTCTATATTAACATATTTTCATAGAAAATTCTAATTCTTCTTTTACAACTTTTTCTAAAGAACAAAGCATTTCATTCATTGTACAACAAGGTCGTTGAAGATATTTAGCATGAGCAAGAACAGGAAGACGACGAAGGGCCCTCCCTGATAATCCCTAATATCAAAATGTTAACGGTTTCCTAACAATTGTATCTAGAGAGATATTACTTTACAGTCAACAGCTATTCTGTATAATCGAGAACTATATGAATTTGGTTGAGAATATAAACTTATAGACGCTTCAGTAAATGAAGGAACCGGTATCTATGATAAAATTATAAAACATTATAATGCCCTTTTAAATATACTCCATCTCCAATTAATCCTTTTCGACCTAATTCATTAATACATGACTGAAGAATTGCAAAAATAGCATCTGGATTTGGATCGCCAACATATTGTTTTATATCTATACGATCTACAAAAGCAGGATCTAGGTTTATGTCAGATATATACATATGTATGGTCAAATTATAACCCATTGCTTCTAGCAAATTAGACGTAGTTAAAATAAAAACATTTTTATGAGGTTTTAATTTATCTAGCTGTGTAAGAAGAGAATTAACAACCTAAAAGAATAAAATAGGTAGGAATACTAATATAGTGAAATTAAATCCTTACTCTCAGGCCATCAGATGGCTCAAGACCAGATGCAGCAGCTTTTCTTGCAGCAGTTAAACTTTCCACTTCATCTAGAAAATTAAGAAATTTAACAATAATTCAATTATTACCTATAAGGACACAAACGAATGAATCTTCATCTTCGACCATTTCATGAATTTGTTGAAACATTTTACCAACCAATTTTCCACTCTCAGAAAACCATTTTGAAAAAAGCGAATGAGAATTCACTTCAACAATCTAATTAAAATAAGTCTATCCATCATAATATAGGTATGTTTATTGCACTCTTCCTCGAGAAAATTTATTAGAAAGCCTAATTGAAAGTTTTTGTGCCAATGCCCTACCTAATTTTTATTAACTAATAAAAATATATTGCAAAATATCTTACATAAAGATGTTTTCCCTGTTCCTGGAGGTCCATGCAAAAGAATTAGCCTAATATTGTTATATAAAACATCTATTTGATCTAAATACCTATTCCATGTAACAATATTAAAGTTAACATCTTTATCAGAAAAAAGCATAACAGTATGAATAAAATGCAATAAATTATTTTTGATATTATCTTCGAATACGAGACTATATTTTAGAGTAATTATTTTTTAAAAAAATATATCTACCTATCCCAAAGTCCTTCTAAAGATAAAGATGGTAATTCCGTCACTATAGCCATTGGCCCATCTTCCAAATCTTGATCATCAAAATTATTAATAAAAGGCAAACTATTGTTGAGTTGGTATATATGAACATCAAGATCGACCTCATCTAAATAAAGAATTTCTTTATTAGATCCTGAAAACCATTAGTGCGCATACATGTCATACATTTATTGACACCTGAAACTTCAACAACTAAAAAAAATAAATACAGCATTTAAAAGAAAAAAAACGGAAAAATTACCTCTAATTTGCTCAATATGCTTCATTAAAAGCGGTTCATCTTCAAAATTACGAAATTCAGTATTTAAAGTCAATGAAGAAAAATTTTCAAGAAGAAACCGACGAACATGATGAGAAGCTGTATCAAATCTACATGTGCTCTTTCAAATATTTAATCTCGCATTTAAAATATAACTAAAATTGAACCTTTTCTTTTAATGAACACTCAACTAAATAAAATCAGAATAGTATCGTAAAATATTAAATGCAATATACTATGAAGCAAAGGTTTGTGAATAATAGGTTTTTTGAATTCTTTTTCATATTTATTAATCTCTGATTCTTCCATTTTTTCCTATTTAAATTCTTCAAGATCATAAAAAAACTCTCTAGAAACAGCTTAATTGCATTTATTATTACACAAAATTGAAAATTTAAAACTTTCCATCCTATATATGCATATGTTAATACATTATTTTCAAATTTTAAAATATCACCTATTTTACAGCATCGTATATAAGAGCCAAAGATTGTCGATCAAATTGATAAGCGCTTCGTGATATGTAAGAGATATATTCAGATAGTAGAAAAACACAAAACAAATAATACATAATTTATTAAAAAACGAAAAAAACATAATAATAAATTCTATATCTTTATAAACGGTTATTTAAAGTATTCTTAAAAAGCATTTTTCAAAAAAATCTATATATTATTAACAAAATCTTAAACAATGAACAAGTAAATATTAAGATTAGAACAATATAAAAATAAATTCATAAACTTTATTTTTAATAATTAATAAATAAGGAATTGAAACTTTTATATTTTTCAGGATGACATTTTTAAAATATTACAAAAAAGCAAAATAACAAAAAAAATTGCAAATATATATATATAAAGATTTCATTGGATATACAAGCGTTTAAATTTTATTATTTCTTGAAGATTTAATATGATATTCTTTTAAATATAAATTGAATCTTATATATTACAAAATCACGAAAAACTTTATAAATTAAATCAAAATTTTAGGAAACTATTTATGAAATATTACTTTAACATTGGAAGTTCTACTATTTAAAGGAGAGAATGGAATAAATTGGAGTGATTTTTTTAAAAATAAGGATGTTTTTTGAAATACTTTCATTATCTGAAAAAAAACTGCTAAAAAACATTTATAAGTTTAGAAGATTTCAATCTGAAGCTAAAAATATTCCTCTAAAATTCATAAATAAATATAGAGATAAATTAGAAGAAAAAATGAGGAAGTATATAAATATTTTCTCTTAGCAGTTTTTATTAAAAGATTAAAGAGAAAATCTTTCTTCTATTGAGGAACTTTTTAAAAAATATACTATGAAATTAAACAAAGAAAATACACAAACAATTTCGGAACCAAATTTTGTACAAAAAAATAAAGACTTAACTCAAGCTAATACTAAAATATTAAAAAATGAAAAAAAAGATCAAATTAAAACATTATCATTTTATATTGATATCGAAAAAATACGTTCATATAATGTTAAGGAAATAGAATTAATTTGGAAAGCTTGTCATACCCAAAATGATTATAGCCTTTGTGGATTAATACCTTCTCAAAAATTTGAGATAATGGAAAAAAATGCAAAAAAATACAACATGGTAGTTAATTAAATTATAAATCTATTTTTCTAATAATATATCTAGTTCATTCTTCCTATAAATCATACACAAGGTATAGAAATGCATTTTCTTCAATGGTTCTTTGTAAATAATTTTACTAAATACGTACTTATTACTTCCCTATTAGAATATAAAGTTAAAGGAGAGTTTGCGAGGCCACATACATTTTTATATTATTATACAGACCTATCTTCAGACAAAAATATAGTGTTAATGAGTGGAGAACTTGAGAAAAATAGAGGAATAACAATGAATGACCTTAGAATAATAATATTTCAAATTGAAATTTTCTTTTCTGCAACTGAAGGCAATCAAGAAAACCAACTCAGATTAGAACTACTAGAAAAATTTAATAACGGAAAAGACTTTAATATATCTACTTTAATTAACGAATGTGATAAGCTAATCTAAATATCAATATACTAAACTAATAAGATGTATCTAAAAGCTATATATAACATCATTTATTCAACAAGTATAAATAATAAAACACGACGAATATAAAAATAACTATAAAATTCAAAATTAATAAATATTTGAGATATTATTATAAAAATTATCAATTATATTTTTCCCAGCTAAATGTCCTTTTTTTATATTTGATTTAATATTTTCTGATACTTTTTTATGTTTTTTAACTCCATTCAAATGATTAACAAATCTTTTATTGCAACCATCTCGAAAAAAAAAATAATTCTCAATATTAAGCTTTTTATCACAACGAACCATATTCAATGCATCTATAATTTTATTTATATTGCCCTTAAAGTCTTGCATATAATCATTTATATTCAATTCATAAGTTATTAACTTATTCATGATTATTTGAACAACATCCATCAGTAAACTTAAAGTTTTTTTATGATGTGGAGGCAATTTTCTTTTCCATTTCAATTTATAAAAACATTTGTTATAAACATCGTTATTACATTCTATATCAGAATTATCTAACTGAGAATCAAAATCTCCTTGGCTTGAAAGTTCTAAAAGCTGCTGTGTAGAATCAGAATTAATAAATGCCTTATCTAAGTCAGCTTCAGAAAAATCCTTAATATCATTAATTTTTATTCCAGACAATAAACCATAACCATTCAAAATATTATAAAAATTATTAGAATTTACTAGAATAATGAATTATTTTAATGAAAATACAAAACTTACCATATTCATTGAAAATATCATTTTTCTTATAAATATTCATAGAATTAATAGCAGAATCATTAACACAAGAAAACAACCCATCATTTTTAGAAATAGAAATATCATTAAAGTTCTTAGATACTTCATATGAAGAATTATTATATATACAATTTTTAAAATCCTTTTCAATCTTCGTTTTACTCTCAATTGCAATAAAATCCTAAAATAATAAGATTTCTATATTTAATAACAAAATATTTTACTTTAGGATGTAAATACTTCTATTTTATCTTAATGAAAACATAAATAATAAAATTTAACACATACCTTATTGTCATCTTTTATGTTTTCATTTACCACAGATAGTTTCGAAACATCAATTTGAGAATCGCATAAAAATTTGTTTTCAGATACTTTTATTTTAGACGAATTATCCAACTTTTTATAATTATTTCCTGTTTTATATCCATTATCTAAAGGACCATCCTTGGTCCATGCTATAATTTGAGGTCCAGACTGAGAATATTCATCCATGCACTCAATATTCATTTTATCATCTTTCTCAACATCATTACACATTCCATTATTTTTTCTATAGAATGAGTTTTCAGCTGAAGCAGAATCTTTTTTTTTTTCAGATTCAATTAATTTAATTGAAAATAATTCACAATTATCCTTAATATCCTCCTGGATTTTCAAGGGATTAACTTTAAATTCATCTAAAACATTTTTTTCTGACAGTAAATCCATCATAACATCATCAGGCTCCGATAATTCACTAGAACCATCGAAATTTGATAATTCACTTAAACTACTAGAATCTGATAACCCATTCAAATCATTGTTAACATCCTTAGGAATTTCCTTAGATAGTTTTAAACAATACTTATTAGATTGAGGCGATTTTTCTTTAATTAGTGATTCTTTATTGTTAAAGATCTTGTCCGAATGCAATATGTTTTTAGTTATAGTCTTATTAGTTTTTTTGAGCCTTTTTATATTTTTGCTTCTCAAAAAATCGTTAGGAATAATATCATAATCAGTAGCAGAAGAATAATCATTTCTAACTAAATCCTTATCAGAATACTTTTTATTTACTTCTTGCGATTTATTTTCAATTTTGGATTTTTTCTGAGCATGAGCAGGAAAATTAGATTTTAACATATATTTTTTTTTAGATCTTGATTTAGTAATTTGTGACCTATTAAAACGAGATGCCTTATCAAAAGGGAAATCATATATATCCATATTAGTATTTTCATTTGCATTCTTTTTTTGTTTTATACTAGAATCAGTATTCTTATCTACTTCTGAAATTTCATCTAAGGATGGTAAAATATTTGTTAATTCCTTCAAGCCCGCAGACTTTTTCTTCATCTTTTCAGGCAATTTAACATCTTTTGATACATTTTCGCTATTGTTTTGTGGAGTAACCAAAGAAAATAAGTCCTTTACTTGTGTAGAAACCCTTAAAAAAGGCTTATCTTTTTTTTTAGACTTTTCAAGAGAAGAATTCGTAATCGATAAACAATTGTTGTTAGCTAAATGACAAGAACTATCAGACTGTTGATATTCCATTTCCTTAGTCTTATCAGAATCAATAGAAGGATTTTTTTTCTAAAAAAAATATAAATATTAATCTGACTATAAATAATTACTAACATTCTTCGTATCTTCATAAACATCTAAAAGCTTAAAATCGCCGGATTCATTTTCCTGAAGTGAATTTTCCGAAACAACATTAATGTTTTTATCCATATCTATGTCATTTATTCGTTGTTGAGAGAAAAAATCATCTGAATGGCAAATATTACTTTCTTGAAACCTCAAACTAATAGGACATTCTATCATGCTGCACTTAATCTTAGAACCTAAATTCATATTTCTCTTTATTCTTTTAACTATTTCTTGAATTATTATGCCTGTTTCAGGCTTTTTATCAAAATAAAATTCTATTAAATCAAAAGAGCTAAATTCATCACCTATAACAGAATCATTGTCCATATTCTCCTTTAGCCTTAAAACAATCTGACTACCAGATTCGCCAATTTCTTCAATATTTTTTAAAGCTATATCTAATAATTTTTTCTCATTTTTTGAATCAACAATAACACTAGTAATAAAGTTATGAGAAAGATGCACATATAAAGGTCCATTATTGTTAAAGGAATTAAATAAATTTCCACCAAATTTTAAATAGATGCATTCAAATGTTAAAGGTCTGGTAATAATTAGTAAAAAATTAAAAATAAATCAAACAAAATATTACGTTGAACTACTGTTTCTCTCAATATTTAAAGATGTTAACCACCTAGGAGAGCATATCCATCCTGAATTCTGCATCTCAAAAAATTCGGCCTTTAAATCCTCAGAGAGACTATTTAAAGAAAAAAATAGATCGAATCTTCTATTGTAAAATTCCAATGGAGAATTTCTTGGAGGTAAAAGCTCATGAACAAGCTCTGCAGAAAGCTCCTGTATTTTAAAATCATCAGAAACTAAAATAGACCTCCCAATTTCCTTTCTATAACTAATAAGAATATAAATTAATATACAAGAAATATTACAAATTAAAAAATTGATTTTTATCCATAATCGTTGTCTTATTTTTAACATTTTTTTTAATTAAACGATTAATAATAGCTAATGCCTAAAATATTAAGAATTTTTTTTCTTAAAAAATACTCACCATTCTTCTTAAACAAATATTTTCCAAAGCGTCACACGAAGTATTTAGAAGATTTACAATAAAATTTGGATGAGCATCATTTTTTGAATCTATTTAAATCTTTAACATTCAATTGTATAGTAAATTTAAGAATAACCAGTATGATTATATAACCAGATCTAAGATCATTTAAAAAATAAAAAAATATAAAAAATATAAAAATACCAGAACAATTCTAAGAAGCTTTAACTTTAGATAATAATTATCAATTTTGTATGCTGTTCTAACAAGTGTTTCCAAGAAAATAAAATTCAATTCTAAAAACGCCTTATTTTCATAAATCCTCGCAAGAAAACATTCAAAGCTGTTGACCAATTGATCAAAACCCTGAACAAATATTAAAAACGCCATATCAAATAACATGTAAATTACATGAATTATTTCTTCAGAAAATTTATCTATAGTGTCTAAATCATCCAAAAGACCGCTCAAATCATCAAATTTAGAGCAATACTCCCTAATATATTAATATATGCGCACAAATTAAAAATAAATCAGACCTAGATAGCAAAATTTTTAACTCGTCTTTTGAATTCTCATTAAACACAGAAAAGCAATTTGTTAATGTTTCAATAAACTTTGAAACCTTAACATCCATGTTTTTTGAAACTGTTAGAGATTCTAATACGCGTCCTAAATATAATATTTAAATATATAATTTTAATAGATTTTCTGAAACCTGTGCACGAGAAATCTTAAAAAATCTTCAAATTCTAATAAAAATTAAAATCTATATTATAAACATCGCATTAAAAACTCGAATACAATTCACTATAAATATACACAATTTAACTCATTTAAATGTATATTTTAAAAAAATTAATACATATTTTTTTAAAACAATCTAAATAAAAAACAACCTTTTTAAAATTCTAAATCAAAGAACACAATATTTTCTTTTAATATTAAAGAAAATATCTTCAAGAAATTTAATATTTAATTTCTCTAAAATTCAATTTCATCTAGTACTTTACGCTTCGTACAAAATTTCAGAATATCATATATCATTTATATACAATTAAAAATCCAACTTATTATTTTTATAATAAAATATGTAAAAAAGAATATTTTCTAAATTTATTATCAAAACCCATTTTTTGAATAGATAAATTCAATTCTATTATATTTTCTAATCGATTTTCTATTTCCTGTATCCATCGTTACTATGAAGATTTTTAAAAATACAAAAAAAAATTATCAAGATATTCTATATGTTTAAAAAGCTGGTTTTAATATCATTTAAAATTAAGATGCTAGACTCCAAATTTGAAAAAAGATTTAGGGTTAATTGCAAAAAAATAACATTTAGAAATATTTTTACAGGTTGTCATGGCAACTGTATTTATTTTTAAATATTTAGAACCGAGGGATCTAAAGACAAATAAAAGAATGATAGGTGGAAGAAGAATTCGACCATTTATCGCTCAGAGGGGATCATCTCTGTCCATGCAGTCTTTATCGAATTCGACATCTTCAATTCCTAGCAATGAACCATCGTCACCAAATCAGAAACCACTTGAAAAAAAAACATTACAAATGCATTCTTCAGAACCAATGCCTATTATAACAAAGAAAAAAAAATCATACGAAAACAGCAATGAAATAAACAATGGAGAAACAAATATCCAGGTGGTAGTAAGGTGTCGTGGACGAAGTAAACGAGAAATCCGAGAAAATAATTGTAGTATTGTTTCAACAGAAGGGCCTCGTGGGAGAGAAGTATGTGTTCAAACGAGTCCTTTGTCGAAAATGAATACAAGAACATATACGTTTGATCGTGTTTTTGGGCCAGAAGCGGATCAAGCAATGATATTCGATGACGTCGTTCTTCCAATACTTAGAGAGGTTATAAATTTCTGCGTTAAATACATGTCTAAAGACCAATTAGGTTCTAGACGGTTACAATTGCACTATATTTGCATATGGACAGACTGGAACAGGGAAAACGTAGGCATTTTTTAGTTATTTTAAGACAATTAATTTTTTAGCTATACTATGACTGGTGATATGTCTGATAATTATGGAGTCCTTTCAGACGCTTCTGGAATAATACCGAGAACACTTTATCGCTTGTTTAATATTCTTGAGGCAGAAGACACAGAATATTCAGTTAAATGTTCATTTATTGAACTTTATAACGAAGAGCTTCGTGATTTGTTATCAATAGAAGATAAAAAAGTAAAAATTTTTGAAGATACAGTAAAGAAAGGAATAGTAATAAGTGGTATGGAGGATATTCCTATTACGAATTCATCAGATGGAATAAATTTACTTCAAATGGGAAGCCACAAACGCCAAGTTGCAGCAACAAAATGTAATGATCTTTCAAGTCGTTCACACTCCATTTTTACAATTACTTTGCACATTAAAGATGTCACAGAATTAGGAGAAGATCTTTTAAGAGTAGGGAAGCTTAATTTAGTAGATCTTGCCGGTTCAGAAAACATTGGACGTTCAGGCGCAGAAAATAAACGTGCCCGTGAAGCAGGAATGATAAATCAAAGCCTTTTAACACTCGGAAGAGTAATAAATTCTTTGGTAGACAAATCGCAACATATTCCATATCGGTAATACTATTAATTTAACGTTCATTAATTTAAATAAACTATAGCGAATCAAAACTGACACGTCTTTTACAAGATTCACTGGGTGGGAGAACTAAAACATGCATTATTGCAACTATAAGTCCTGAAAAGATTAATTTGGAAGAAACAATAAGCACATTAGAATATGCAAATCGAGCAAAAAGCATCAAAAATAAACCTCAAGTTAATCAAATGATGACAAAGAAAACACTTATCAAAGAATATATTCAAGATATAGAGAGACTAAAAAATGACTTAAATGTGATTTTTCAAGAGCTGTTTACGACTTCTTTTAATATTTTATAGGCATGTCGTCAAAAAACAGGCATTTATCTTGCAGAAAGCTCGTATAAAGAACTCACAGAAGAGAATCAATCTAATAAAGCGTTGGTAGAAGAACAACAACGAAAGATAGATGCTTTGGAATCATCGTTAAAATCAACTCGAGAACAATTTGAACAAAACATGAAGCTTTTCGTACAAACCAAAAAAGATTTAGAAAAAACATCTGTAAATATATCATTATTGTTATTATTGCATCTAATAAAAACAAGAAAACCTTAGAAGACACAAAAAATGCCCTGAGAAAAACAGAAGTTGATCTTGTAGATACTAAGCAACATTTAAATGAAGAAATTGTTCTTAGGAAAGCTCATCAAACTACAGAATGGGAGCTCGACATTATAGCAAATGAACTTCATTCTACTCTTAAAAAAACGATTATTGATATCAATAATTTACATGAAAAAATCGGTTAGCTATTAATAATATATTTAAATAAACTTATTTTTCATTAGAACGCAAGACAGACATTGAATCTTCAAATAAAATATTATGGAATGAAACGAAATCCCATATAACTAGATTTATGGAGGATCTCAATAACAATATAACCAAATATCATTTATTTCAATTTCAATATTCTAATAAACTAGAAAATGAAATTGCAGAATTCGTTACAAAAGAAGTAGAACATATTGATGATAATTTCCAATTTATAGATCAACAACTTTTGAACTTTAAAAATAGACATGCTGAAATTTCTAATGAAATAAGTACAGCGAAATATGAAACAAATAACTCTTTGGAAGAAATCAAGAAACTTAAAGAAATAATGAAATTAAGATTTAAAGATGGATTTAAGAATCTGAATAAAGTGACAAAAAGAATCTCAGAGGAAGTTTTTGGAGAAATAATAAAGTTTCAACAACAGGTAGTATACATATATTTATATTTTTGATTATATAATAATTAAAACATAGATCCATAATTCATATAGCCAATTAGGACATGATATGAAATCCGTATTTGATGATACTGAGAAGCACATTACTATACAAACAACAGAAATTCAAAATTTAAAATCAGAAATTTTAGAATTATCTCAATCAATAAAAGATAAAATATTTCAAATATCTGATCACTTTAAAAAATCATTATCCCAGGAACAAAAAAAGAATTCAGAAGAGAGAACGGAATTGTTAACTCATATATCTTGTCTTATTAATAGTTTTTTTGAAAAACAGAACGAACGACAAACTGCTCAAATTGATTATGCTCAAACAAGTATTGATGATGTATCTACAAGTATTAATGAACTGGCTTCTACTTTTTCTAGAAAAATTGATATTTGGTCTGCAAAAGAAGGTCTTTTTGTTAAAAAATTAATGAACTCAAAAGAGGACATTAAAAACAACGTCATATTATCAGCAAAAGTATTACCAATATATTAGTAAAACTAGTGTTAATAACTATAGAATTCTGACGGGAAGGGAGCAGCTATTCAAGGCAATACTCAAGCAATTTATTCAGAAATTCTACAACTAATTGATGCTCAAATACAAGACGTAAATACTCAAATGCAAACTTTTGATAACATTATTTCTAAAGGTAACCATTTAAGTGAATAGCATTATATATTAATGTTTAATATAGTGCATTCACAAAACTCTCTTCATTATGGTGCATATATGCAAAATAATGATTCTGTATTTGACAATATTAAAAAATCCCATCAAACATTAAAATTAAAAGTAAATGATATTAAAAAAAATATTGATGCACATTCCTATTTTGTCAACAATTTAACCAAAAATCAAAAATCGGAAAACGATTTTCATAAAGACTCTATTATTTCTCAAATAACTGTCACTCATAATAAAATATTATCAACATCCATAAAAAATGAAGTTTTAACAGGCAAAACACCGAAAAAATGCAACTACGAATATCCTACTTCATGGAAACTTACAAAACCACATGAAGAGATACTTAAACAATTAAGAAAAGTACCTCTTTCAGAAATTGATACAAATATAGTTTCTATTGAAAATCCTAAATATTTGGAATTTAAAGAATTGGAAGATAACACTGTGGAAGAAAAATCTAATGGCGTATGCATTGAAATAAATCCTAATTCAAGCAAAAAACTATGTAATGCAGATGAAAAACCATCAACAAATGTAGAGAGTTACGAAGATGAATTTAAACCAAAAATTCAAAAGCGTACCTACCAAATGATTTAATATAATACGGCTAATATATAATCTTATAACAACTGAAACTACTAATGTTTCAGTTAACTGAGCACAATAGTTTATCTTGAATTTTTAAATAAATAATTTATTACTATTATACATTATTTGAAAGACTAAG
The DNA here is from genome assembly GCA_017301755.1 of Pneumocystis wakefieldiae. Classification (NCBI taxonomy): domain Eukaryota; kingdom Fungi; phylum Ascomycota; class Pneumocystomycetes; order Pneumocystales; family Pneumocystaceae; genus Pneumocystis; species Pneumocystis wakefieldiae. Next base: position 79,383 of record CP054532.1, on the reverse strand, counting down.
CGGTTCTTATAATCTGTTCATAATAATACAATATCTTTTTCAACGACCTTTAACAGTATAAAGTATATTTGATATAAAAGATATTATTGCAACAATGACACCAAAAACAGCTAATGATATAGCAGCCATTTTCGAATACCATGCTTTTGAAAATCTTGATTTATTTAATAAACCACATCCATCATTCTCGATTTCTTCATTATCCTGACCATCTTTTCTATATAAAACATCATCAAGATATGCTAGTTTGCTATAATATAGTCCTGGAAGAATAAAAGAAGTTGCTGTTGACCCTATAGACCCAACATATGATAAAACTCTTTCGAAAGAACGTATACTCATAGCAAGAATATATGAAAGGGCAATGATTATGCAAGTAAGTGTATTAAATCGTAAATTACTAATAATATTAGCAAATTTTTATAAATAAAAAGAAAAACCTCATCTCAGATGTAGTCCTACTGATAGATTTACGAGATTTAGGCCTCCAAGATAAAGCATAATCCAAATTTACTCGACATGGATAACCTTGGAGAGGATACGAGAACATAATAACAACAATAACAGCAACTCTTGCAATGGTTGTAACAACAGAATATTCATCTACTACATTTAGAATGGAAAAAGCAGATTTCAGAAAAACAAACATCCTAAAATGATATTTTCCGGAACACGAGTACCTAAAAATATATTAGATAACGAAATTCATAATATATATTAACAATACCGAAAGTAAGATATCCTAACAATGACAATAAAAGAAAAAGGATTGAAGATAACAAAATAGAACCAGAAATAACCTTAACAATATTCTTCCTACTATTGTCACGAATTTCATTAACAATAGTAAACATCTAAAAAAATAAGCAAACGTTAAACTTTTTAAAGATCATACATTCTCATGACAATTAAAAGCAAATATAAAAACAGATATTGAGGATAAAATAGCGCTAATCCCCCCTCCTTTGAGTATATGAACCTCTACATCAGAATTCCAAACATTTGTTTGAAAAAAATGTTTAATAACAATTATTGTCAAATAGATAATAGAAAAAAGAGAAACGATAGATATATAACGTAAAGAATCAAGACGACGAAGGAACATAAAAGGCGTTATAATAGCCCTGCCATTTTAGTTATAAATATTAATACTGATAAAAAAATACATAAATATTGTGACCCAGAAATGCCTACTAACTAAAAAAGACTTATCCGGCAAATCTGACTTGATCATTCGCACAACTTGCGGCATCACATCTCCAATCAAAATTAAATAAGTTACAGTTACACCAAAACATTTAATCGCAATTATTGCATCAAACTAAAAAAATCAATACTACTGTTTCACTTATAAAGAAGTTTATTACAAGGAATGAGACAGAGGGAAACGTCATGTCTGTTATTTTATGAAATGATGCCTCCCCACGTTTTAATTTTAATGCGCAACCTGCAAGAAAATAAAGCCCAAATCCACTTGTTACAGCCGATATTATAAGAATGAAGATACCACCTACAATACCTGTGGAGGATAAAGCGAAGGGCATTGCTAACAAGCCCATTAACCTGTATTCCCTACCTAAAAAACACGATCTTACCTAATACTCCAGCACCTTAACAAATATTAATTAAAATAGATATAATATAATATATATTACCAACAATAGTATTCAAAAGATTGCATAAAGACGAACTAGATATCTTAAAAAGACCTTCTAATCTTATGTAATAATACATACATAAAGCTTGCTGATCCCAGTTTATCCAACTTACGCTGGTTATAAGAATCAGTTAAGACTAATAGATCACTCTTTCGATCATTTTTCTCGCGAGAAGTTATTGTTTCATCCATTATGCGCTTATTTATCTCCTTAACCTTAAATATGATATTATCATAATTTTAAAACAAATATCCGCAACAAAAAATATTAAAAAAAGATAATAAAAAACTAAGATTTTAACTTTTATAAGAAATTTGCATTGAATTTTAATAGAAGTTGATAAAATGAAAAAATCATATAACCCATAAAAGTTGTAAATAATATTATATAAAAAAATTAATATAAATGATTCTGTTTTAAAAATGAAGAGATAGTTTCAAAATAGCCAGGCTGAATGACCTAGAAATAGTTAAAAAATAAATAAAAATGAATAAAGATACAGTATCATTATGTTTACCATCCTCAAAAATTTTAAGAATCTTTTTAGTTGTAGAAAGTTGATAAAGAGAGTACATGTGATCAAAAGGTACTACTTCATCCTTTTTTCCTGAAAGAAAAAGAATCGGAATGTTAGTTATAGAGGAAATCAATTTTTCAGAAGACCAATATTGATGGAATAATCCTTTAATTAAATACATATAAGGCATTGTACTGTAAAATCAGCAGGGTTTTTAAAAAAAGTATAATATACTCCAATATAAGCCTGGGAATAGAAAGAAAAGTATTTTCGACAATTAATGCAGAATACTATATAGATATTAATTATTAAAAATAATTGTGGCATTTTAAACCTTATCCTGACACGCAGAAACACTTTGAATAGCAATTGCACCACCAAGAGATTGTCCATATGCAATGATTGGTGTTTTTGAAAATACTGGATGTTGATGGACATAATTGAGAACTGTTAAAGAGTCAATTTTAATGCCTTTTTCTGAAGGAAACCCAGTGCTATGACCATATCTAAAATTATAAACATAGTATCCAAATATTAAAAGAAAAACCCTCTATAAGAAAAGATCAAGACATTACATTGTACATCATAATAAAGACGTTTGACAATGGGAAGACGATGTCCCTAGATAATAAATAAAAAACGAAATAACGCTTAAGATAAAAGAAAACCATATTTCCTGCATTTGCATGAAAATAAATAAGTGTAGGGCACAAATCGTTATGAATTATAAGATATGCATGAAGTGAAACACCATCTGGTGTAAAAAGTGTAACCTCTTCATAAGGAATTTGATAAGCATCAGGTCGTTCTACATGGGTGCGAGAGTTTATAGGAACCCATGATAGATATATAAAACGAAATTGTAAATAATAAATAGAAAAAATAGTAAATGTGATAACTATATGTAAATAAGTTATTTTTTTTTTTAAAAAAAACTTACTGCCAATAAAAATACTAATACCAATATTTATTAAAGTCATTTTAATAAAAATAACCTTTTAGACATATTTATATAAAGATAATTTAATTTATAAAAAGCTTGCCGATTTATTTGATTCATAAATACTTGATTAAATAAAATAGATTTTAAGAATCTTAGAGATATCAATTAAATTTTTAAAACAAACTAAATTTTTTTAAATGTAATTTTTGTTTAAAATTATAAAATAATTATTTATTATCTATCTATATATATATATAACATTTCAAGCATTGAAAAACCAAATCTATATTTAAACGTAACCAACAATATTTTTAGAATACTGCTTGAAAAATAAATACAATATATTTAAATGAATTAGATAAGATCTTTTTTCTCAATTTTAGAAATATTTAAATAGAAAAGATCTATTAATCTATAATAATAGATTGAATATAAATAGACAAATTTCTTCATCTGATAATATAAAAAAAAATGAACAAAAAAGTCTTTTAATCATAAAAACAGTCATACTCATTCAGTATTTAAATATATTGTCAGAAAATTGCAATCATTTTTATAATATTTTTTAAAACAGTAAAAATTAAACATTATATTATATTCTCAATGAACTCCAAAATTTATATAAATAAATCAAAGAAAAACAATTCCTATAATAAAATTCAAAAAATGTTATTCTAGTTTTCATTAATTAATCATAATTTTTCATTAATCAACATAAAACTCATATTTCAAGACCAATTTATATATATTAACCTAAACTACTAAATAAAAACTGATAATTTATACACAAACAACACTAATTTCCATTTTTTTATAAAAACAATTATTTAAAAGCCTATACTCAATGCTCTCAAAATAAAAATGTAAAACATGTATATTTATATCTTTTTATTTTAAAAAAATCAATTTATTATAAATATATATTAATCACAAGTCCAAAAACCCAAAGAACAAAGAAACTAATAAATATTAAGGAATTGAATATACCCTAAACTTTATATTATTTTTAACCAATATTAATCAAACTATTTTCTACAAAACGATATAATATTAGAACAAAATATCAAAAAACTATGTTAAGTCCCAGAACCATTATAAATAAACATAAGGTATGAGAACAAAATTAATAAATTCTCTAATTTATTTAGAGAGAAGATGTACAATTAGGAACAACAATTACAGCCATCAAATTTATAGATGGGGTGATTATTGCAGCAGATTCTCGTACAACAATGGGACAAACAATTGTCAATAGAGTATCAGATAAACTTACAAAGCTTCATGAAAAAATTTGGTGTTGTCGTTCAGGTTCAGCAGCGGGTAAAAAAACTTTTTTTTTACTATTATACTACTTAATACATTTAGATACGCAAGCCATCGCTGATGTATTACGTCACCATTTATCTCTTTACGCGTAGGGAAAATACATGTTTTTGGTCTAATAACCCTTGTAGAATCCAAAATAACAAAGCTCCTAGTGTAGAAATTGCAGCAAATCTTGCAGCAGAAATTTGCTACCAAAATAAAGATGTTCTTACCGCAGGATTAATTGTTGCTGGTTTTGATGATGAGAAAGGTGGTGACATTTATTCTATTCCATTAGGAGGCAGTATTCATCAACAAAACATAGCTATTGGCGGGTCAGGATCGAGTGTATCAATTTCTTTTTTTTTAAATTCTTTTATTCAATTTTGTAGTACATTTATGGATTTTGCGATAAATCATTTAGTCCAAATATGTCTAAAGAAGAAGGAATTGAATTTCTTAAACAAGGTATTTATTAATATACAACTTTTTTCATATTTACCATTATTAGCGGTATCTCTTGCTATAAAAAGAGATGGAAGTAGTGGGTAATATATCATTAATTCATATATCTCTTATATTTATCTTTATCTTTAGAGGTGTCATTCGTATGGTGGTTATAACAAAAGAGGGTGTCGAACGTCTTTTTTTTTCAGAAGAAAATAATCAAATACCAAATATTTAAGAAAAAATATTCGACAAAAGCCTTTATTTTTTTAACATTTTCCTCTTTCATTCATTTTTAAAAATATCTCAATCATTTTTCAAATAACCATCTAAAAACATTCAATATAATTATATCTTTTTTTCTTTTAGATATTTATGTACGTCAAATATATTATCTATTTATACTACTTCATTTATACCTATTTTTACTTATTTTTTATTTTCTACCTTTTACATATATATATCTTAGGTTCTCGATTAGCTGGGCTGATCCGAAGCTCCCAGTAAGTAGTGGGAGATAAAAAAACTTAATAGAAACAGAATAAAACCCAGTGAAATGAGTATACTATCTTACTGGATGTAAGGAAAAGGAATTAAAGCTTTTTTTTCAAAAAAAATAACATTATTTAAGGAAGAGAATGATAATATAACCATTATAAGATACAAGAGCGGTCGATTATATGACCACAATTATTGATTCAGAATCACCTAAATTGAGTTATCCGTATGGAGACTGCCATAAAAGAGATATATGTACAAAGATTTCAAAAAAGACAGCGAAACCAGCAGATTTTATGTCACAATATTCAACAAATGCAGATATTTTACATCACATAGAATCAAATCATTTGACATCATTTACAAGCAATGAAGAACAACGTGGGAACACAAATTCAGCGAATAATACTCAGATGCATCGTTATGTTTCGAAATATCCATCGATGATTGCACAGCCTAGCAGTGTTGAAACAGTTTCATCACAAGCTACGATTGCATCTACAAGTATTTCGCCATCATCATTCCCAAGAATAACTCATCATCTTGATATTGCTAATCATCCTATTCAAAATACTCTTCAAATGCTTTCATCTCTTCTTCTTAAAATTACGCAGTCTAATGATCATCTTCATCATGCTCGTAATTATCGATTATCATCACCACAGTCACCTAATTCAATTCTTTTGCTCTCTTTTCACGCAAGAAACATACCATCCATATCTATTTATGCTTATCTTGTTCGTATTCTGAAATACTGTCCAGCAACCAATGAAGTTTTCCTTAGTCTTCTTGTTTACTTTGATCGCATGAGTCGACAATCTAATAGCAGACTATGTAAGCTTTCTTCAAAAAATGAGCCAGCACCTATTTTTGTTATCGATAGTTATAATATTCATCGTCTTATTATTGCTGGTATTACTGTTGCTTCTAAATTTTTCAGCGATATTTTTTACACAAATTCTCGCTATGCTAAGGTAAATATATATTTCATACAATATATACATTATTTTTATATAATAAAGGTCGGAGGATTGCCTCTATCAGAACTTAATCATCTTGAACTACAATTCTTATTAATGAATGATTTCAGACTTATGATACCACTTAAAGAAATGCAGCAATATGGCGATCAGCTTTTACGGTTTTGGCTATCCACTAATGCACGCAAGCAGGAGCAAAATAATCATTAAATAATTGCAAAAGGCTACAGAAGAATACTTTTAAAATACCGAATTTATTTTTTGGACAAAAAATAAATAAATACAAATATTATCATTGTTACTTTAAACAAAATTTCTAATGATCTCTTCCTGTCCTACTTATATTTATCTTAATCGTCGTGCTTCTCTTTCAGATTCAAGTAGACATAATATATCATCTTCTCGAACAGGACCCTATATTTTTATTAAGACATCTACCATATTATATAGAATATATAGAATACTTTAACATTGCGAATAATACTTCTTGTTGTATCATCCATAAATTCGACTCGTACTTGAGTTACGCCTCCACGACTGATTTTATCAGCCCATACCTTATTAAATATAAATATATACCTTCCTGTCCGACCAATAACCTTAGTTACTCTTGCCAATTTTACTGGCTGTTTAGCATCCATTTTATACGAATTACTCCAATATAGACTTAAATATTAAATTTCTATAAAATACATTTAGCAACCCTATTAAAAAAAAAAAAATACTAAAATCAAAGATAATATAACTAAGTCAAATAAAGCCTTTACTTGAACCTTGACAAGGTTTTTTTTTCAAGTTTTAACCCAACCCTAGTTAAACCTGAACCTAGCAAACTACAAACAGCTTTTTCATCGACAAAAAAGGCTTCTTTTAGCACAAAAAGTACTAATTTTTATGATTTAATCAGATAACAGCAGATGGAAGGAAAGGAGGAAGTGTCCCAGTCATATTTAGAAAAAAAACAGGACAATTTGGAGCAAGTTTCATCTAATTGTGATGCAACTATTAAGGACGAGCTGGACCAGAACGATATTAAGAAAGAAGAGGATTTAGAAGATCATGAAGACTCTAGCTATCATTTAGAGACATCTATTGATGATAAAATTGACTTTTCGGACTTGGAGGAAAAATTTTATGTTCCTTTTGAACAAGATTTTGGACCATTAATTATTGTGGATGGGATTCCTCAAGTTCCAGAGGAAAAGAGAGGCGCCCTTCTTAAGATTTTAAAGAAGCAATTTTCTACGATAGGGAAAATTAATGAAGAAAGAATTTTTATGCCAATGGAAGAAAGGGATGGCGTACTTTTTTCTAAAGGGTATCAGATATTCTTTTAAAAATAAAGGTCTTATATTTTAAAAAGATATCTTTTTATGAGTTATCAGACTCAAAAAGAAGCAGAAGCAGCAATTAAAGCGTTTAACGGAAAAAAATTAGACAAAGCTCATACGTTTCTGGTTAATAAATTTACAGACGTTGAACCAGCCTTAGCATTTGATGAAGAATTTAAGGAAATTGTAGAAGAGGGACCCTATGAGAATGTAATTTTATTTTTTTTTTCAGATTATACTTATTTTTTTTAGAAAAATCTTTATAGCTGGCTTATTGATCCAAAAGCTAGAGATCAATGGGTTATGTTCAAAGGAGACGATGTTGGAATTTATTGGAACCAAAAATCAGAACCACCAGAATCTATTATTCATAGAATGGTATTTTCCTTATTCTATATTGAAGTTTCTTAGATTTTCTAGAATTGGACAGAAACTTATATTAATTGGTCACCTCTTGGGACATATCTGGCATCTTTTCATCGTCCTGGAATACAGTTATGGGGTGGAGAATCATGGGGAAAGATTGCACGTTTTCCTCATCCTTCAGTTAAACTTATAGATTTTAGCCCATGTGAAAGATATCTTGTAACATGGTCGAATGAGCCTATCCCCTGTTATCCTGAAGATCATCCTGGGAGGCTTACTTTTGGTCCCGAAGAGGAGGGAAAAAGTATTATAATATGGGATATAAAAACAGGAATACTATTAAAATCTTTTAATACATCATCTGGTACTGATGCAAATGAAGTACCTCGAAAAATAACATGGCCAATGTATAAATGGAGTTCGGATGGCTCATATTTTGCAAAGGTGACACCCGGACAACACATTTCTGTTTATGAAACGCCTAGTATGACTCTTCTTGGGGGAAAACACATTAAGATAGACGGGGTTGTTGATTTTGAATGGTCTCCTTCGAAGTTAGAGGATAAGAAAGGAAATAAAGAACATTTACTATGTTATTGGACTCCTGAAATTAACAACCAACCTGCACGTACTGGTTTGTTAAGTATTCCTTCTAAAGAAACAATCAGAACAAAGAATCTTTTTAATGTTTCTGATTGCAAACTTCATTGGCAATCACAAGGCAAGCTTTTGTGTGTAAAAGTAGATCGGCATACAAAAACAAGAAAGTCTACATTTACAAATCTTGAAATATTTCGGATACACGAAAAAAATATTCCTGTTGAGGTCATTGAGATTAAAGATGTGGTCATTAATTTTGCATGGGAACCTAATGGAGATCGTTTTGCTTTAATTACAACTAGTGATTCTAATTTTTGCCAAGGACCATTAATTAATGTCAAAAACTCATTATCATTTTATTGCACTGAAAAATCAAAAGGGTCTAATGGAAACTTTAAATTAATTCGTAAATAAGTTTTAAATCCTTAAAGCATGCTAAAAAATATAGGAACATTTACTAAAAAAACATGCAATAGTCTTTATTGGGCACCCAATGGTCGCTTTATTGTAGCAGCAACTTTGGGAAATGCTACCAATTTTGATATAGAATTCTGGGACTTAGATTTTGAGGGTGAAAAAAAAGACACAGACAAAGATTTAAATGCCAACTTGCAGCTCATGGGAACAACAGAACATTATGGTGTAACAGATATTGAATGGGATCCCTCAGGAAGATATTTAACTTCAAGTGTTTCCATTTGGCGTTATAGAGTATCTTTAATCAGTTATATAAATTTTAATGTTTAACTTTTTAGATGGAAAATGGTTATTGTCTTTGGGATTTTAAGGGTTCGTTACTCCGGGAAGAACACATTGAAGGATTTAAACAACTTTTATGGCGTCCTCGTCCTCCATCACTCTTATCAAAAGAACAACAAAAAAAGATTCGCAAAAACTTAAAAGAATATTCTCGTGGATTCGAAAAAGAAGATGTACAAGAACAAAATACTGCTAATAAAGAACTTATTGCCCATCGCAGACGATTACTAGAAGAGTGGAATGCCTGGAGAAACAAAGTAATTGCTAATTTAGAAAAAGAAAAGAAGGAACTTGGAATTATTACAGATACAAAAGAAGAAAAAAAAGAAAAGTATATAAAGAAAATTATTGAAGTGTAAGTTACTTTTTTAAATTATTACATTTTTTATTATTATTAGGGTTATATCTGAAGAAATTGAAGAAGTTACTGAATAAATTCATTCTATTCTCACTTGTTTTCCTTGTATTCACTAATATCTTTATCACATTGATCTTTCTCTTCATTTTCACATATTTCACGATTTATAAAACATTTTCATTTCAAAAGCACATTTTCGACAACTTTAACAAAAGCTTCATTATCCTGCCTTTTAACAAGACAATTATTCATACTATTTTAAATACCCATATTCACTATGGCATTTTTAATATATTCAATTTTTGATAAAATTTATATATTAAAAAGGTAATCATCATTAATACAAAAAGGAACTTGAAATTATTTATAATATTATCTATTAAACAAGATTCTATAAATATATTAATTTATTTAATTTTTTTAAGTTGTACAACATCAAATCTACTTCATGACATACCATAATTTTTATCTTGATAATCCGCCTAATTTCTTAAAATTAGCAGAGAAATACCCATCTTTAAAGCCTTTGTAAGAATATATCTTAATTTTCTTATCTGATAAATGTTAGTCTTGATAATCAATCTCATATAAACTTCAAAAATCCAGCAGCATTAAGGTTTTAAAAAAATAAAAATATATAAATATTAATAAAGTCTTATTAAATAGAGAAGTAACAAAATGTCTATTGAAACATGACTTTAAAATTGATATTTTTTTACATGAAAAACGGTTATGTCCGCCTGTAAGAAATATAATTTGTTAAAATATAATAATCATTCAAAATCAGGTGCCCAACAGGTTTTTAAATATATTCACTTCTCTATATATTAATATTACAAGATTCGCATATGTTTCATGGATTCAAGAATTAATTGATTTTGTTAATTGTGATGAAAAGAAAAAAGTAGTCGCATTTGATATGTAAGAATCTATAATTATTAAAGAATCATATTAATTTTAAGAGGGACGGGCTCTGTATGTATATATCCTCTATTATGCTGTTCTCAAAGATCAAATTGGTTTTTTTACGCAACAGGTGTTTTTTATTTAAATATATGGAAAACATTGTTTTTATCTTTTATAGATATTGATGAGCTTTCACTAGAGCTTGCTCATGAAAATGTTAAAAGAAATTGTCTAGATGATCGGATAAAAATAGTTGATACAGCAAAATATTCAACCTTAATACCATTGGATGAATTAAATATATCTAAGTTTATTATTGTTTTACATTAAAAGTATTCTTATATTCAAAAGGATAGACTTTTGCATGTGTAATCCACCATTTTATAGTTCAGAAGAAGAAATACTTACATCTTCTCGACTAAAATCAAAAGAACCATTCAGCGTAATTTTTTCAGAATTATGTTTAATTGATAATTAATTATAGTCATGTACTGGTTCGTTAACAGAAATGGTTACACCTGGAGGAGAAATTGCATTTGTTAAAAGAATACTCAAAGAAAGTTGTGTTCTAAAAGAACGTGTAAATTGGTATACTACTATGTTAGGAAAACTTTCAAATGTTACAAAAATTATAGAGAATCTTAGAGAAATACAAGTTTAAATCATTTTTTTATGGTTATATATTTTTAAAAGAAATTAGATAAATAATTATATTATAAATGAACTACCAGTCGGAGGCAATACACGTCGTTGGGTTATAGGATGGTCGTTTACGGATATGAGAGCACCTAATGTTTTTTATATTTGTTATTAACTATAACTAATCTTTTCCAGCATTATGTTCGACCGTTAACAAAATCTCTAAGACATTTAGGTTCATCATTAACAATGGTAATTATTAAATTAGATACTACAATTGAAGATTTAAGACAAAAAATTCTATCTATTATAAAAAAATTTAATATTAATTTTACATGGAACAATGAATATATTGGAAATGGAGAGACTCATGGAAATCTATGGTCAAGATCTTCTAGAAGACAAATTTCTAAAAAGAACTCTGAAAGTTCACTAGATGTAAATTTTAAATTCCGCTTAGAAATAGTACCAGAAACTAATACAGAACATGCAATTTCTCTAAAAGTTTTGTGGATTAAAGGAAACGATAAAATAATATTCGAAAGTTTTTACAGCATGCTTAAACGAGAATTAAGGCCACTAAATAAATAGCAATAATTTAAAACGAATATATTATAAACATTTCTTCATAGCTATAAAAAATGATTGATTTATTAATTTTTTTAATTCACAATTCGATAATTTACAGATGAAGTACTCTTTTTCTCCGAAATTTTATATGCATCATCACTTCTATCTAAAAGACTTTTCAAATCTTCATTCGAAAGAATTTCATCATCTTTCCCTTTCACAACGATTTTCTTCGCATCTTCAAATAAAAGCATTGAAGTTAACTCATCATCATCATCTTTAGATGATATCGACATAAGCGACTTAAATTTTCCTTTTTGAATAACAAGCTTCTCAAGACATCTTTTTGAGTTAGCTCTTTCTAATATTTTTTCCTCAACAGTATTTGCAGAAACCAGGCGATATACAATAACAGGCTAAATGATGTATTAATATGAATAAATAAATAGAAACCAATTACCTTATCCTGACCAATACGATGAACTCGGTCTTGAGCTTGAAGATCTTGCTGTGGATTCCAATCTGAATCAAAAATAATCACTGTATCTGCTACTGTAAGATTGATACCTAATCCACCAGCTCTAGTGGATAATAGAAATAATTTTATATTAAGATTTTCATAAAAATCCTCTATTTGCTTTTCCCTTTCGGTTTGCTTAGTAAGACCATCTATTCGACATATTTCCCAGTTTTGCATATTAACTGCCCATAACTCGATAATATCAAGCATTTTTGTAAATTGGCTAAAAATTAAAACTTTATGATTATCTTCAAAAAGAGCAGGAAGAAGCCGTTGTAATAATAACATTTTCCCAGACATATTTACAATATTTTCATCAATCAAAAGCTTATCTGAATCAGAATAAGCATGAAAATCTATCATATACTAATAATTAACAAAAATACAGACAAAATAAAAGCAAATACTTACAGGATGATTGCAAACTTTTCTTAATTGCATAATGAGATTCTGCAATTTTAACCGAGAAACATTATTTTCTAAGATAGTTAAAATAGAAAAATAAAGAAAAAATAAATACCAAGATCTTCTTTATATAAGGATTTATCTTTTTTTTCATTCCCATTACACAACCATTTATCTAAGCTATCATAGGATTGATTATTAATTAATTCACTATATGAAATCCTAGACCGATTTCTTCGAGGAAGAGAACGTTTATTAACCTTAATAGATTTTGAAACACAAGAGCGTTGAATATTTAACTCCTCATTATCTACTTCTAAAGCCTCATCACTAGTAAAATCACTAGAATGCCTTTTCATCAAAAAATTTCTAATATCTTTATTTAAAATAGCATTATAGAGTTCATTTTGATAAATTGTCATAGGCGCATAAAGGACATATTCCCTCTTCTTAGAAACAGATTGTTCCACTAATAATATATTAATTTCTAACGAAAAAATAATTCAACGCAAACCATCAGCTTTTAAACGACGAAGAAGAAATGGTTTTAAAATACAATGAAGTGTAGACACAACATCCATACTCTTTAATAAAGTCTCTTCATCCTTTTTGTCTTGTAATGCAGAAAAATCAAACCAACTCTGAAAAGAATCTAAATCATCAAAAATATCAGGCAAAAGGAAATTAAGCAAGCTCCAAAGCTCTGTTAAATTATTTTGAAGAGGAGTGCCAGTTAACAACAACCGATTTGCAGAATCGTAGCTTTTAAGTTCTCGAATCAATTTGCAATTTAGATTCTTAATACGATGCCCTTCATCCACTACAATATATTTCCATTGATAACGTTTCAAATACAATTTATCATTCATGACCACTTCATAAGAAGTTACGATAATAGGAAAATCAGGATGCATGGCACCCATTTTATTTTTTCGAAGGCTTGAACGTTCCTGTTTAGATCCATGATACAAAAGAACAGGTATCTCAGGAGAAAATCTAAAAAAAATAAATACATTTCATGTAGTAAACATATGCTTACTTCTTAAACTCAGAAACCCAATTACTAATGGTTGACAAGGGCGCAGCAATCAAGAATGGTCCATAAGTACCTTTTTCACGCAAAAAAGCTAAGAATGAAATAGTTTGAAGCGTTTTACCCAAGCCCATTTCATCTGCAAGGATGCCATTTAAACCATTTTCGTAAAGCGATGCCAACCATTCTACGCCAGCGAACTGATAATCACGTAAAATGCACCCAGTAATTAATTTTGGTTGAGAAATCAAAGATAACGTCTTATCAGTAATATCAAAATCGTCTTTGGACTGATAACTTTCCTCAGTTTCACATAAGGTTTCCGAAACTTTCATAGTAAAATAATCAGTAATACGATTTCCATAACCATATTTTGAGTTAGCAGTTTTTTTTACGGAAACGTTATTTTTCTTGGAAACTAATATATCCTTTTCATTCATTTCAGATCCTTCAGAACGATCTAATAAATCTAGATCAGAAAATTCACTTTTGATCTCTTTTTTTTCTAAAGATATAGATTTCTTTTGAATTTCGTTATCTTTAACTCGTTTTTTTAACTTTTCACTAAGAATAGATGTATAAATCTTAGATTTCTCCAAAAGAAATTTAAGCCTATCAATTCCTTTATCATCCATCACTATTTCAGGAGCCTTTTTTTCCTATTATTATAGTTATAACCCATAACATCTATAAAAATAAATATTAACTTGTTCTTTCTGAGACAAATTAATAGAACTACGGATCATATTCATCTCCTCTTTTTCCATTGATTCTGTAATTAATGAATCCTTAATATATTTATTATCAGATGTTAATGAATGTATATCTAATGTCATAATCAACAGTCAAAAAATACTTTATTTAATAAATATTCCAGATAATTCATAAAATCCCTATAAAAAAATAAAATAATAAAAGATCCTCAAAAACTAATCAGTTAGATCAAAGCTACTTTCTTATATTCTCTGTTTTTTAATGTTTTTAATTTTTCGACAAGTCGTGATAATAAATTTGCTTTTGTATAGTAATATAGTCTATAAGCGTATAAATAAGCCTTCTTATAAATATATATATATCATTTATGGCCCCTAGTTATAAAGTATTTAAGAAATTTTCCATTTTAAAATAAACTTGTCAAATAATTTTGATTTATCTCTGCAAGTGGTTCTTAAATAGTCACAGTTTTGATAATCAATTGAAAAGAAACCTTCAGTTTGATCAGCATCTCTTTCAAAAAAGACATTAAACCAGCAATGCGCTTTTAAAACATTTTTTTTAAATCTAGACTGGCGATAAATTTCAACACAAATATCTTCCCTAGATATGAACTTTATAGTTGGGGTAAAAACTATTGTAGAATCATTTACCACTATTTCTGGTGGTAAAAAAGCATAAAGACACTCAATTCTATTATCATCATTATATCCATAAATTTTGCAACCAATTTTCTTGTTGTCACTAAAAACTTCAATTTGTGAAATGATAATATCTAGTTCTTCATATCTTTTGCCCATTGAAACCCATTTTTCAACATAAAAAATGTAGCGTTTTTGAGATAGAATAGTAATACCACTACTATGTCCTTTTTGAATTCGAGCTTCAGTAAATTTAGACAAGGCAGATTCAGCCGTTAATTTTTCCTCTGAAATCAAATAAGAACATGCAATTGTACCAGATCGTCCCTTTCCTGCTTTGCAATGAAGTACTACAACATTATCATCAAAAGCATTCATATATTTCGACATAGAATCCAAAATTTCTGGTATAATCCTAAAGGGAGGAGGCTCGTGGTCAGGACTATATACTTCATAAGCGAATATATGAATATAAAACCAACATACAAAGGATAATGAAAAACTAAAATATTAATAAACTATAAAAAAAAATGAACAAAAATACCTTTAAAAAGAAAATCCTTATCTAAATATCCAGTGCCTTCCTTACAGAATTCAAAAATTACCCAATTTTCAGAATGTCTTTGCTCTAAAAACCGAAGAACATCCTTAAGATTATTTCTATAAATTCTCTTTGGAAAAAGCAATGTAGGAGCAGCCATAACAATGATTCTATCTGTAATATATGAAAGATCCAAAGAAACACCATTTTTCTCATCATAAAACCTTGTTCTAGGAAATGAGACTTTTGAGCGAATACTATGTAGAACAAATTTGAATAAATCCACCATGTTTATTTCAACTAAGCAGTCCTATTTATAAGCAAATAAGACTAGTTTATACAAATTCATATAACCTTACTTTATTTTTTCAAGTATAAAGAGAAAGTAAAAAATACATAATATGCAACTTCATCTTAAGCCTTTGTCTGTTAGAAAATTCTTAAGAAAAATAGTATTAAAACCTTATTTTTTAATATATTCTTAAGCTTTTCTATAAATATATTAGAAATTTTAGTAAAATCCGCTTAATCTTATCAATTATCAGTAAAAACCCCTATAAAAATGAACAAAGAGGCAGAACTATTAAGTCTAAAGGTTTATTAAGGACTTCTAATGATTATTCTTAGTTTCTTACTGTTTTTTAGGCAAAAAAAGCTTGCAAAGCACTCTTAAAACATGTTCAATCATTAGAAAAAAAGAGGAAAAAAGACAGAAAAATAGATATCTTGAGCTTAAATGACCAAGATCTGAGGTCATCATTGCCCGTATGGGTCATTTTAACCACAAAAACATTTATGACTGGCAGTAAAAAACTCAAACCTTCAAAAATGCAAGTCAATAAACATCATATACTTTTTTAATATTAAATTTTAGACTGCTAAAACATCCTATCATTGATCAAGATAGTGAATGCTGTTTGATCGTAAAAGACCCTCAAAGAGTTTACAAAGACTTAGTTGCATCGGCAAAATTAAATAAGCGAGTTACAAAAGTAATTGGCATTTCTAAATTGCGTAAAAAGTTCAAGTCGTATCAACAGAAGAGGGAGCTTAGGGATTCATATGATTTCTTTGTGGCAGATAGCAGAGTAATTTCATTGCTTCCAAAGCTTTTGGGAAAAGCATTTTATGAGAAAAAACGACAACCTATTCCAATTGATTTGGCAACAAAATCTACACCGGAGCATCTTTTTAAAGAGATAGAGCAAGTCTACTCTTCAACATATCTTCATTTATCTCCAGGAACATGTACAAGTATAAAATGTGGAGCAATTTGTCAAACACCTGAACAAATTGCGGAAAATATTGAAATTATTACAAATACATTGGCAGAAAAATTTGTAAAAAATGGATGGAAAGGAATTAGAGGTTTTCATATTAAAACAAATGAAAGTATCGCTCTGCCTATATGGCTTTGCGAAAACGTCTTTGATGCAGATGTCGATAAAGTTAAAGAAATAGATAAAATAGTTAATTATAAAAAAAGAAAAGCCAACAACTTAAATGAAGAAGATTCAAGATCAGAAGAAAATATAGATAACGTTCAATCTACACAAAGTATACATGTAAAAAAGCATCGTAAAACTGCAGAAAAACTTCAAAAATAAAATAGCAGACAAGAAATTATTTATTTACATAAAAACACATGAAACAAGTTAATTAATGAAAATGCATATCAATGCAAATATTATTTGTATCAAATATCTAAAAAATTAATCGTTAAATATATATTTAAAATACTATTTTCCTTATAAATCATCTTCTGTCTGCCATTGAACTATGTGTTCAAATTTCGTAGAATTTGTAAAATATTTTTTAACGATGTACAGAAAAGTCTCATAATTTATTTCCATCTAAATAGATTAATTAAAAGAAAAAGTTCATAGTGTTATACATACATGTTCTCCAGGAATCGTCATCTCCACAAGTGCTCCCTTATTATCAAGAAGTTTAAGACCTAACCAATCTTCATTATACAATGCAGTGTCCTTTAGAAAAATAATTTTATCCTCATTTTTGTCATAATCATTAAAATGCTTTTCAAAATTAACAATAATAAAATAAATAAAAACGTCTTTACAGAACTTCCTTTGGGTATAATCACACGATCATTTTCAAATTCAACCATAACAAAACTTTCCAATGAAGCAAGATTTTTAGCATATGTAGCATTTTTAATTTGCCTTTCGTTATTAACATCAGGTAAAAAAGGATTATATACAAGATATGAGTCCATATCACTAGTGTCCTAGAAAAATAAATTTAATATTTGATATTAAAATAGGAAAATTACTCTATAATATTGCGCAACAATAACATTTTTTTTGACCCAACAAGACAATAAGCTATGTTTTATAAAATAATCCAGTATTTTACAAACATAAACACTAGAGGGACAATAAAAGCTCGATATCCCATAATGTGGTGTGCCAAATGTAATTAAATTAGAAACAGGAGGGATATTATAGCGTTCAATATACGCTCTAAAAAAAATTAATTTTTTTATACATTCCCTAGATAAAACACCTCAAAAATAGTCCTCCCTATCAACAATAAGTTACATATTTCGTTAAATGGAGGCCTATTACTTGACTAAAGCCAATTGCATTAAATCCATCTGCTAATTTAGGATCTTTTGATAGCTGCTCGGCTACCAATTTAATCTTTACTCAACCATAAACGACTTTATCTCAATTACATATATATAACTCCACCTGCTCATTGACATCTCCAAAAAAACCATTATTTCTATCACTTAATGGATTTTTGTCAAGATATA
Source organism: Pneumocystis wakefieldiae (assembly GCA_017301755.1). NCBI lineage: Eukaryota > Fungi > Ascomycota > Pneumocystomycetes > Pneumocystales > Pneumocystaceae > Pneumocystis > Pneumocystis wakefieldiae. The sequence continues at coordinate 60,873 of CP054532.1, read as the reverse complement.
CTGAATGTACATAAACATCTAATACTTCAGATAATAATTCAGATAATTCTGTAATCTCTGCAGAGTTATAACTATCCCCCAAGCCATGCCATAAGACAACTGGTAGTTTTTTATGTAAACCCTCTTCTTTATCTTGTAAAATAGCAAAAACAAAGGAAAAAAAAATAGACCATAAATATATAAACATCATTTAAGTAGAAAAGTTCTAATATTATTTAAATCCTTTATTAAGAATCCCTAATTTTATGTGTTTTCTTTAAAAAATTATTAAGAGGTTGCATAAAGTATAAATTAAAGCCTTACGATATCACCTGACTTTTCAACAGCTATTTATAATTTTTTATAGAGCTATCAAATAAAATGAATCAAAGAGGCTAATAATACATGGCTATTAATAAGGAGATTTTATAAGGGGCTCAGGCTTTTTTAAGGGGAAATCCTGCTTTAAAATAAGAAAAAATAAGAAAATTAAGGGTTAATAATGAGTAAAAAAAAAGTTAATGATTCTACAAAAAATACATCATCATACCCTTTTAATGAAGATAAATATCCTGTTGCTGTTCAGCTTTCTTGGCCTTATTTTTCTACAAAACAAGTCGCTTCTTTATCATCCAGTTCTCGGTCATCACTTTCTGAGAGTAAAGAAACACAAATTCGATTTCAGGCTTGTGGATGGATATATCTCGTAGGGAAATCACTAAAATTGTATAATATTTACAATTTTTTTTATATTGTGTATCAGCGTTAATAAGTCCTTACAGTCCTATACGCACCATTGGAACAGCAATGATTATTTATCACCGATTTCATCTATTTAATCCTATTTCAGAGTTTTCATATATTGTGGGTTATGTTTTTTTAAAGAAAATTATTTATTTAAAAAAAAGGATACAGCAGCTACATGTTTACTTGTAGCATGCAAAATAGAAGATACACCGAAAAAAATAAAAGATATTCTTATAGCCGGTTACAATATAAAGCACCCTAATGGTCCAGATATATCTTTTGAAAGTCATGTATTTTTATATATATTAGGAATCTAAAACTGATCAATTTTAAGACGATAGAAGAACAAAAAAAACGAATTATTGGTTTAGAACGAATGGTTTTAGAAACATCTTGTTTTGACTTTCGGCAACGTCATCCACAACCATATATCATTAAATTTGCACGACATTTAAAACGTAAAATGTTTTTTTTAATTAGATTTAATACTTATTGGTAAAAGTTTCTAAAGAAATAGCTCGAAAAGCTTGGGATATAACTATTGACTCATACAAAACATTTTCACCTATCAAATTTCCTCCTCATTGTATTGCGTTAATGGCATTGGTTCTTGCATCAATATTACTAGAACAACCATTTGAAGATGCATACGAAAAATTACTAGTAAAAAAAGAAGCACTTGTTGGTTAGTATATTTCTTCTATAGTTTCTTCTTTTATTTATATCTTTAATAGATGCTTTATATGATATTCTTGATTTATATATTCATCATCGACATGTTACTCTTGTAGGACATGATACAGACGTTAGTAAATTTATGATTATTCAAATTTCTCTCAATAAATTTCATAAACCTTCAGAAATATCTTTAAAAAATACAATTGCTGATATAGAATTTTTAGCCCTTCCATTTAGAATAGGCATTATAGGAGATAAAGGAACAGCGCGATTTATTTTGGATCATCAACGTGAAAAAAAGGAATCAGAAGCAGCTAGAATCAAGAATAAAATAAAAGGAGAAAGTTAAACAAATTATCTACTAGTAATTTCATATTTATGACTTTTAATTTTTAATGATTTCATTCATAAATATCTAAAATTTAAATACAATATTTGATATTACTTTTATAATATCAAAAAGTATAATGAAAATATCTGGGGTCTGCAGGCTTATAAGTTTTTTTTCAAAAAATTAAATCATATTAAACAATACTAATTTATAGTTAATGAATATTAATAAAAGTAATTTTAGATAAATATTTAACATAATACACTTTTAATGAATTGTATTTCATTGTTATTATGCATATCTTCCAAAAACAATTAAACTTAATCTTTTAATCATCTTTTTAATGCTAATTCATAATCTATTTCAATTAAAAATCAAAATATTTTGCTTATGATTTTGAATTTAACAAATAACTCAACCTGATTTCATCTTTATAATAAAAGCATATAAGCATATCTAATATTACAAACCCAGAACATTTCTTAAAACTAATTCTAATCAAAAACTCTAATTATAATGATTAATGAAGAAAAAAATAGAGTAAATATAAAACTCAATATATGAAATAAAAGACTTAAGCTTATATAATTGCATCACACTATAACCTCTCCACAATCTATATGCACAGGAGTATATATTTCTTTATCGTTTTCAAGAGTTTTACTAGGAAAATCAAATCCTTTTGACTCGTATAAATACCATGCTTTAAGAGCATCAACAGATGCCTAATAACAACCTTAGCTATTTAAAATAACACGAAAATAAAATACCCTATATTTAGCCTCTTTTAAACTAGATCCATGACCTTCTCCGAGCTTATCATTTCCAGAGTATACACCTACTACAAATAAAGGTGTACTACTACGCCGGCCTGTTTCGGCAATTAATCGTGATACAGGAGGATCCAATTTTTGACGAGAACATAGTACAGATAATTCTCGACCAGGTTGCTCAAAAGAAAACATAGAAGATATAGAAAGATATCTTGATATTACATGGTCATTAACAAACTTCTTAACGGCTACAAGTCCCTGAAAAATTAAAAAAATATAAATTATTTATATCAAACTTACACAATGCAAATAAATCCCTCCAATAACTGATAATACCATTCTAGAAACAACTTTTTCCAAATGCTCATAATGCGTAGAAGACGAATAAGCATGTGGCAATCCCTTTCTTTTAAATACAAGTCTTCCATCTCTTGCTTCAGATAAAATTTCAAAAAAAACGCTATTCAACTCATTTTTTAAAGAATTTGGAATCACATTAACTTCTTTATTACTTGTTTCAAGACCCCATTCTAACCCAATTCTCGCTAACGCCTTAGTTCCACAATATCCCGATAACGCTGCTTTCATAATCTTATATGGTAAACGAGGCCAGCGAACCATTAAATATTCTGATACGAAATACTCGGTAATACATGTTCCAAGTGTAAAAAGATGCCTATTATTCGGAACTGGTCCTAAACCATTTGTAACTCCAAAGTCAAGAAACGTCTTAACAAGTGTAACATTAGGAAATTGAGGTCCTAACTTTAATCGAGCATGAAGAGCAAATAATTTAGCAGAGACATCATCCATAAGCTTCAAAACATCCTTTTCTTCTTTTTTATTCACATCTCCCGACATATTAACTTTTATTATGTTTTTTTGCAATGTAGACTCTGTTTTTTAAAATTATTAACATTTTAATATCAAATAACAAAATAACCTTAACCTACCTAATCTCCTCTGAATATTCAACTGACAAAAGATACTAATAAGCCCTCTACTTTTCATTAATATTTATTTATTCATTTTTTTATCGGTAAAGACATAGAAGTTATTTAACACCTAATTTACTGATGGTATGTTTGAATTCAAGCAAATATTTTCGAGAAATAACTAAAAAACAAAGACAGAAAATCATCAACCTTTTCCTAAACATGTTTGGTATATTTTTTGAAATATCATAATAATATATTGACTGTTCATTTAGGTCACCCTCTGGAGGTAATAAATTGTCATTATTTAAAATAAAATCAATATTTTTGTTTCTAATATACGTAGGATGGTGGTGCCAACCTAGAAAATGGTTCATTTTATTTATTTGTATATCCTATATTTTTTTAATATTTGTAGGAAGTCAAATACAGCTATTTGTATCGCAGGAATATCAATTATTGTTTTTTGGGTTTGGAAGAACAGCGCAGAAAAAGAATGGAGACATCATAAACCTTCAAAATGGATCCCTTCTTTATTGGTAAATAAGCAAGAATATAAATTAAAACTTACTAAAACGAAATTAAGTGGAGCAAAGAATTAAAAGAACAAAGCCGTAATAATCAAACCTAACTTTTTGTTTAAAGATATATCACCTCCATGCTATGTATATTTGTTAAATGATTTTTCTAATATATATATATATATATATATAATGTCAACTTTATTATATATTTTTTCCACAACTTTTTGCAAAATAATAAACCAATAAATTTTGTTGAGCAGGAGTAAGTCCTTGCAACAAATTAAATATTTCCAAAGAATCCTTAATAATACTATTTAATGATACACATACTGCTATACTTTCTTTTCGAATTTCAGGATCTTCATCATTTAATGCCTAAAAATAATAAACAGGAAGAAACAAATACAGATTAAATAGAATATACTTTAATAACCAAGGATGGAATTTTTTCAAGATATTTATCTAAATATGTTTTTTCCAAGTTTTTAATAAAAATTGCTAAAGATGACAAGCAGATAACAATAACAGGTTGTTTTAGAAGATGTTTCTTTGATTCGTCAGTAAGATTATAAAGATAAGGTTCTAAATAGGATAAAAACAACACGATTCCTACTTTTGGATCAAAGTGAGACACTATATCAAATGTCATATCTTCTGTCGCACATGTAACACGATTATTATTAGAATCATATGAACGAAATTTCAAAAGAACATCAAAAACATTAGTTATATGATTATCGAAATACACCGATTGATGATCAAAAAGATATTTTAAAAGAAAAAGTGCTTGAATTTTCAATTCTGAAACAACATCCTCCCTCATAAAACAAAGTAAAGCCTTTATTAAAGAATCGAATAGACTTCCATCCATCCAAACATCATCTTTCTTAGAATTATCAGAGATATTAACTGAATTTCCTAAATTTGTCTCAAGACTATATTCTTTAGAAATACATGTTAATTTCCTAAATGCATAAGAATCCATATCGTGATTCTCAAGTCTTTCGATAAGATTCTTTAATAGCTTGATATTATCTTCTACAGTATTCGGAAGTGGTGTAATAGGCAATTGTTCTAATATATTAGTATTATCAGATGTAATGTAAATATCTTACTCTTCATATATTTTCGAAACCATAGATTTGAATTTTCAGAGAAACTATCATCTTCTATTGATATATCCTGATCCTCCTTATTTTCAAAATCCAATGCTGGTTCTAATTGAGAAAATAGAGGGGATAATTCCTGCCCCATTTCGCTAGCTTTCTGCTCTTGAGCAACTTTATCGCCAAAGGTTTTAGAATCATGAATCTTCATAGCATCATCAATAACCAATGTAGGTTTCACACCAGTAGAGACGGAGGGATCAGAAGATACAGATCCAACCTCTTTATTCACATTATTATTCAGACTATTAGCTTGGAGTTTAGATATTTGAATCATGGTCATATCTTCAAAATTATTATGTGCTCCAATATTTTCCTCAAAAGAGTCTATATAATTGTCGGAATATTTTATGGAATGAGATTCCATGGATGACGAAGGATGTTCCATATCATTATTATCTAATTTACCATCTCCAATAATAGGTATACCTCCAAGAACATCTTCAATATGAGCAACCTTTTCCTCAGGTACGGAAGGTTCCTCCTCAACAGCTATTCCCCACGCATTTTTAAGAGCGTTAACTGTTACTTTCTCAAAAGTTTGCAAAACTTTATTAAAAACTTCTTCATTCGTAGTTTGAAGAGACTTCAATAATGTAGCTAAAGGTCCATAATTTATAGATGTTTGCTTGGTACTATTAATCATAGGTAAAAGCCGGTTTACATAAAATTTAAAATTAGAAACATCATTAAAATATGAATTCCCATCTTCTTTATTTTTTATGCTTTCATTATGGCGTTCAACCAATTCATTCATCCACAAAAGAACACCATGTATAATTTTCCGTTTTTGAGATGTAGTAAATATACCAGCAGAAAACTTTCTAGGTACAACACCAGATACTCCCATGCTTGTAAGAACTTTTGACAATAACTCGGCAGCATCAACGTCGCTAATCATTCTTTTTACGGCAGGAAGACATGTTCTTGCAATATCATGACCACGTTCTGTATCTTCCATCTCACTTAATAAAAGAATTCTTGGAACAATATTTTCAAAAGGGATAATTTTCGCTATTTCAACAATAACCTCAGGCGCCATTAAATGATTAACGACCTCTGGCTGAGAATCATTTAAAAGTTTTTGAAAGGTTGATGCTAATATATCATTTGGAGGAAGAATAGGAAGTTTTTGATTATCGTAATTAGGAGGAGTCTTTTTTGCCAACAAACATGCAACAGTTATAATTCCATCTACACGAATATGCCAATCTGAATGTACAAGTTGCTCAATAATTGTTAGTTTTCTAGGAGAAATACGCGACGTTGTCACTGATGGCTTTCCAAATAATGAATTAGTCACAAAAGTCGGTCTTGGAGGAGTTGTTTCGTTCCGCAATTGGGTAGGAGATGTATGAGTTTGATTTGATGTATTGCCTGTTGACTGGTCTTGAGTAGGACTTTCAGATATTTTAGCACTACTTTTAGAAGAATATCCATATCGTTGAGGAAGACCAAGACCATGACGAATAGGACCTGAAGAAAGACCTGATGATTTATGAGTCATACTAAAAGTATCATCCAATTTCTTATTAACTATATTTCCTGATTTTGCCAGGGGTTCCTTATTAAGACTCTTTCCCCTATTAAGGAAATAATTTTGTGATAAATTATGAGACTTATTAAGACTATCAATAGTTTTTGAGAATACACTTGAATTCTGAAAAACTTTTTCAAACTGTTTACGTGCCACGGGATCTAAACTTAATACAAGGCTAACTTAATTAAATTCATATTTCAATATCTTTTAAAAACACAATACCTTTGTGCGCGTTCTGGCCAAATTTCAGAAAAACAGCGTAATACATCTCTCATTCCTGTGCGAACAACAGCATTCGCATCCGAAATCCCACTCCTTATAACCTTTTCTATTGTATCTAATCCTCCGGAATTTTCTAAATATGATCTTGAATCAATATGAGCTTCAAGTAAAATACGCAACCATCCAGTAGAATATTGCCTAGTGGATGGATTTTTATCTTGAGATGCAGATGAAAGCTGATAAACAATTTTAGGATGATAGGAAACATTAGCAATTAATACGCCAACAGTAATTTGAGCAGCTTGAGAAATGATTTTTTTGGTTAATCCACTAATTCGAATAAGATGAATAAGAAGTATTTCAACAAACTGATCGATAGCAGATCCAGCAACAATTGCAACATCTTTAATAAATTGAAGTCCAGCAAGACTCAATGTCGTTCGAAGAGAACTTATCTAGAATATATTAAACAAAAAAAATCCATAATAATTCAATGTTACCGCTTTAATTATTCCATCAAGAAGAATCTTAAAACCGTTCAAAAATATAGGAGAATATTCCTTATAAACATTTCCACGAAGAAGTGAACGTAAACGCATAATATGCTTTTCACGAGTAACCCAATTATAATCCGTTTCTTTACCTTCAAATGAAGGAAGCATTTCTTGAATTTCCGATTCAAGATCCTTTGCAGAATATACCTATGAAAGTAAACCTATTTTAATATTTCTATCTCAAATAGCCATACCCAAGAGGGCTCCATTTGTTCCATTTCAGCACCACTTAGATTTGAAATATAATTTGACGACAAATTAGACAAACTAGCAATGCTTTCATTATTTGCTTTTCTTGTTGAAACACTTGCGCCATCATTATCATACGCACATTCTGATCCACGAGAAGAAACAAAATCTGTATCGCCTTGAAATTGCAAATTATCGAGAATATATGTAACCAATTTTTTACATATATTCTGCTGATTAAGCTCACGTTTTAAATCAGCTTTAGCATAATTTGGGGAATTTCTAACCACAAAAAATTCAATTTTTTAAAAAAAACTAACCAACATACCTAAATAATTCTATAATGACAATCTTTGCTGCGTCTCGAACGCTATCATTCGCATCCTCCAACATCTTAATCATAAACGGCGTAAACGTCCGAAAAGAAAACGACGGTTGAGATTCATGCATTTTTACCAACCAATAAAGCGACTAATTTTATTAACCCATACATTTACAATTTTAAAATTACTTGTTCACGTATCCTCCAATTTTTTGAGGAAAACCCAAGATCCTTAATACCCCGTTCAACCTCGCTTGGTATGCCCCTCCACAATTCAATTAACGCATTCTGTGAAACATCCTTGACCTTTTCTTTCGTATCTCCGAGCCGCTCGATCAACAGAGGCAGGACCACGACACCTGGCCCCTTCAAACGCGATATCTCCTGAAGAGAGACGCGCTTAATGAGATGATTCGTGCACGCCAGGCAATTCACCATAACGAGTGGGTTTGTCGATATGAGCCCTATTCTTAACCCATCGAATAAGAGCGACACTGCATCCAACTAGGCGATACGATCACTGATGTTCCTATACTGAGTTGATCTGACTTACACTGACATCATTACGCTTGATAAACCTCTTTATCCCCATGACCACTTCCAATTTACGATCATTGTCTGCCATCAAACCCTGTTAGAACCCGGTAAAAAAGGTGGTTTAAAGCAGATACCTGATCCCCGCAGGGCCTCCTGCAAATCCTCAGCATCCTGAATAGACATTGGCTTGATATCCGGTTTATACAGAAAATAGCATTATTTATGCTGTTATCGAAGCCCTCTACCGCTTAAGAATGAACTTACCTAACCCGGCGGTTGAAAACTAAGTTTTATCAAACCCTAACAAGTCCTTAATGAACCCTAACAACACTGATAACCCTGATATAGCCCTGATATAACCCTAACGAACCCTCAAGAATTACTCTGCCTTTCATGTCATCTGAACAGCGCAACCAAGCAACCCTGCATGTCGGTAATAACCACTCATCCTGTAGCCCTTACCTCTCATATATTAGTTGGACTGGCCCCAGAGGTCACTGAAACTATGCTGCACGAAATGTTCATTCCCTTTGGCGAAATTGTCTCAGTAGAACTCCCCCGTGATGATACGACAGGTTTACTCTTTTGATTCTTCTTTAAAATGAGGAAAAAGAGCTAATTCAGAAGGATAGAAGAGCCACATCAAGGTTTTGGCTATGTAGAATTCGAACATGTACAGGACGCCCGGGAGGCAATAGATAATATGGATCAGTCGGAGGTCTTGGGACGAATTTTGCATGTGACGACGGCAAAGGCAGAAAGAAAGATATTAGAAGGCCTTGGGTCGAAGATTCCAGGTCAGAGATCAAGATTTGATAAGGTTAAACTAATTTTTAAAGTCTGGGAGCAAGAAGCGTGGATTCAGCAATACCAAGTTAATAAAGAAGATCGAAAGGTCGTGGAGGAAAAACAAGAAATTATACAGTCATCTTTTGTGCCGATAGGCCCGCGTCCTTTATAAAGACAATTATATCATGTACTTTAAAAAATCGCTATAAAACTAAGAAAAAACAAGATATAAATAACTACGAAGTTATAGAAAAAAAGTACATATCAATTGCGACTTTATTATTAAAAAAGCCTAATTTCAATGCGCAGACTTTTTACTTGGATATCGTCTCAACTAAAAAATAATTTAGGTTATTAAAGATAAAGAAAATATCTTACACTTGGATCAAAAAAAAGTTTCTAAATTTAAATAAAAATATTAAACAGAAAATTAAAGAAATTCAAACTTACATTTCCTAATTGATAAGTTGCCGCTAATAAGAAAAGTGAATTAGTTATTGGGTTATAAAAGAAGAAAAAAGTTTATAGAAAGAATTTTTACTGATTTTAAATATAAAGCAGTAATTACTTACCTCCAAAAGCTACTAAAAGAACGGCTGCTATAAAAATATAAAAATTTTAGAAATAATAGAAAGAATAGGATATTACCAAGTGGATAGAGCTCCAAAGGTATACGTCGTAAATAAGAGTATATATTTTTTGAAGATTGTTTATTTGTCTATAAAAAAAAAGAAAAAAATAAAATTTAATAATATTCTAAAATATATTTCTGAGACTTACAGAAGAAGACATAGTATTTAAAAACTTATTTAAATTTTTCTGTATATAATTTGGAGGGATTTAACGATATAGTGTCTTGAAAATATCAAGTAAAAACACCTTGTAATAACAGAAAATATACACCTATATTTTTATTAAATCAATATATATTTATAAAAAAGACAAGATCTTATTTAGATTTTTTTCTCAAAATATTAATATAATCAATGATGATATTAGATAATTAAATAAAAATATAATATCTTAATATAAATATATACGACTTTTAATGCCATCCTCTTTTTATAATATACATAAATATATAAATGATGTAATTTTATTCACACTTTTTGCTTCAAGTCTTTTTTTCCAATGACTGTTTCATAATCACTATCAGATACACTCTCGAAAACCTCTAAATCATCATCTTCTCCTGTTCCATCTTCAATTTCATCTCCTGATATTTCGTTACTTGATAATTCATCAGATACTTCTTCAGTCGATAACTCGTCAGTTGAATTAGAATTCTTCAAGTTATCATCTATTATATCATGATCAGAATCATCCGTTTCACGAGTATTTTCATCATTATCATTATTATTATTAAGAGTTTTAATATGCATAGTATCATCAATAGCCGACATATCTTCATCACTATCATCCTGTCCCTCAACATATTCAATTCCCGATTCTGATTCTCCATTTCGTGATTCATATTCTTTTCTTAATTTAATCTGTGCATTTATCATGTCTAATCGACCATGAAGAGCCAGCAATCTAGGTAATGCAGATGCACGACGTAATAATGTTAATTGTAAAGCAGACAATGTCTTCATAAGATTTGGTAACTAAAAATATCAGTATTTCGAAAAAATAATAAATCTATATAATACAGTCACAAGATATCCTCCATGAATAATGATTGTCCAACGAATCCATATACTTAAAGAACCAGCTCTCGATGGTCGTTTAGAAAGACGTTCTGCGATCCGTTCCAATAATGAAACAGCCAATGGAGATTCCAATCGCTTTATGGTAGCCAAAACAGTTTCAGAATCCTGACAGTTTAAACATGACTCTAATAAAGCTTTATCATTAACTCGAAGCGCCTGTATAAGTAATGATATCAAAGATTTAGCTGATGGAACCTTCGCTGAAATTTCAGATAGCTTCGATGATTTTATTTCAAGCTCCTCTAATTTTTCAGCAAGAGTAAGTTCCTTTAAGTAATCAATAGAAACAAATAAAAACTTAAATCCTTACATTAATAGCTTTTCCAAAACTCTTCTCTAGCTGGATATCTCCAGAACTTTGGGATGTGTCATCATCATCATCATCTAAATTTCTCATGTCATCACCATTAATAACAGCTGCATTTGACTCATTATAAAATTTAATGTTTGGCTTCTATAAAAAAAATCAATTTCATTAACAATACAAAAATTAGGCTTACAGATACTCCATTGACATGTATCTTTAAAAAATCTGATTTCTTAAGAAAAACATGAATTTCACCTTGTTTGAAATTTTTATCATTATCCAAATATGAAACAGTTTCGAATACAAATGTAACACCATTTACTAACACAATAATAATATTATCATCTTGAATACCAATATCAACAATTTCTATTTGAGTCGAAGCACTTTCGTCAAAAGCAATTATTTTAGAAATAGGTTGTCGAATTAATGACTTTTTCTGTTTAAAAATACCTATGAATGATTTGTCAAAAAGATCATGAAATATATTTACAATTCCAGAAGTTGTTAAAACTGCCAAAACACTCTTATCGAAGAATGTAGAGAATGATAAAGTTTTAACATTATCCTCCGTAACTAAAACACTAACATTTTCACTTTTTTCTTCATTAAGAAGAAACATATTAATAAACCGATCTTCTTTTGATGCAGAAAAACAACATATAGAACCATTAGAATCAGAACAGACTAATAATGAATCAATATATGTTATATGAGCATTAAAAGTCTGTAAAATATCCAATGACGGCAAATTTAATATATGAATATTATGTGACGCGCATATAATTTTAGAATTATAATACATAATTGCTGTAAGAGAATCCAACAACTCAAATGAAAATGTACTATCCTTTATTAAAAATAAAAAATAAACATATCCAAAAAATACTTTAATATCTTTGATGTTAACAGATCCCATTCTACAATTTTTCCATCCAATCCACAACTCCAACCTATTTTGAAGTCATTGGAAAAACAAAATCCAGTCACACTTTGTGTATGACCGCCTATAAGCTTCATATAAATTTTATTAAGAGTAACCGAAAATAAAGAAATTTCTCCATTCGATAAACCAAGATAAAGAATATCTTTTTCATTACAAGTATCACCGTCCTCTGCTCTTCTTTTTTTCAAATTAGTTTTATTATCATGTCCGAATTCAATTCCCCATGATAATGATCGACAAACCAATCCTTTATCCAATGAAAAACTTGTTTTAAGCAATCCACTAACGACATCGAAAATACAAATATTATGTGCATCCAAGACATTCATGGCCATTGCAAAAAACTTCTTCTTTGGATGAAATGCAGATATTAATACTGATGAAATCGTATTAATTGGAGTGCGTGTATCTACATGACGAATCCTTTTAAATTTGGTACTTTTTCGAACCATTTTCAAAAAAACAAGTAAAAAACCGACAAAACAATAGAAAACAAAGAAATGCGATTCAAAACTAGTACTCCCAAGGCTTTTATAATTGAAATAATTCTTATTCTTCAATTATTTGATATTCTACTCAAAATTAGCCATTTTAAATCAGAAAAAAAGGAGGATCAAAAAAGCTCACAAATTATAGCGTATTCTTATTTAAATGATTACTTTTATTAACCCTAAAACCAACAAAATCCCCATCATAGACTCTAAAATATATAAATCAACATTGAGGTAATCGAAGGAAAAAAAATGTCTAAAAAACAAGATAAAGGTCTATAAAAAAAATCATAAAAAGAGACAAACAAATATCAAAACCTCCTCTTATTACTTAATTTTATCAAAGTAAATAACTTTTGCTGTATTTTTTTTATTTTTCTAACACTGAAGCTCATCAATCATGGACATCCTGTCGTTTTTTTGTTTTCCGTAAACATGCTTAACTTCTAAAAGTCACTTTCTTATAAAAAACTCGCTTTTAAATATATTTTTTCAAACAAATTATAACGCCTCAGCTATTTTTATAGAATTATCAGGGAAAATTAACTTGTTAAAACAAATATTCACTAAGTTAGCAAAAACTTCTTTTTCTTCAAAATAACTGTCAGATATTCACATGATACATTTCATAAAAAAAAACAAAGTCCCGATATGGAACAAACACAAAATGAGATCAAGAGATAATTAAAAGAGGGAACTTTATACATTTATTACTCCCTCTCAAACAGTCTAATGGGGCTCATAAGCGTCTCCCAGTCCGCACCTACCCTAATATCGTACAAGGGTCTCAGGAGTACTAAGGGGCACAGGCGTGTTCTAATGAATGAAAGCAACGTAAAGTGAAGCGAGTCGTTACAGAGATATAAGGTTCGTTGAAGAAAAAAAGGGTTTCAAATCATGGACAAGATTTTACTTACAAAAAAATGTCAAGTATACGCGAGATGTCATAGGAATAGTATGTTGCTGTATTTTTTTATAGTTCATATGGCGCTATATTCACTTTGTTGTTAAAGAGATATATGGTGCGGACGTTACCATGGAAACACTACTGGAAAAGGCTATGCCTATACCAAACGGGTGACTCCGGTTAGCCCTGGCCATTGAATTTAGCGTTTAGCCATATAATGAGGTCAACGCCTGATCTATTTCAAAGTCTATTATTTTTGAGGGAAATTGGTCGTCGATCGGGTGATCGGGATTTGGATGGTTAAGTGACAAGAGGGTAAAATTGGCCTTTTGATGGAAGCAAAGTGAGTATTAAAATGATAAAAAAATAATAAGCGTGTTGTACGCGTCTAAAAGTAAATATTAATATATACTATGTATAAATGACGCGTATACAATGCATATACAACGCATATATGGCGCATATACCTAGGGTTTATAGAAATTATGTGGAAAAGAATTAACTTTTTTGTCGCTAGAACTAACTTGATAGAAATGCTTTCTTAGAGACGGGTGTTCAAGAAATGTTTGAAGGTTTAATTTGTGCGCAGACAGCGGCACTAGATTTAAAAATCCTAGATACAACGGTTCGAGATTTACCCGATACAGAATGGCCAGTCAAAGAGTTATCCATATCAACAGAGAATAATGAGGAAGATGCGAAACAAGCATCTGAAGAATTATTAGAAGTGAATTTTGAAAAATCGGATAATCCATCGACATGGCAAGGGTTAAATTCGGAAAAAACAGTATCTTTAGAAGAAAAAGCAGTAGAAAGTCAGGATGTAGAGGAAACAGCATTAACACCCCCTTATTCAGATAGCATATCACCACAAGTCAAATCGGATCCCTCACCAAGTAGGGTTCCAAATGAAGAATTGGTACAATCGACGGAGGTACAAGCGGAAGTTGTAAAATCCGAATTAATAGTACCGTTGGAGCCCTACGACGAAACTCCTTGTGGAGCGTCGGAGGCGCCGTCTAAGCGTATACATCCTGAAGATGCATTTTATGAAAAAGCAGAACAGGCAGAGATGACGAAAGAACAATATAAATATGCATTATCGATACTACGTCAGTTGCGAAGGAATAGGGATGCGCGGCCATTTAATCAGCCAGTGGATCCTGTAAAATTGAATATTCCAAGCTATCCAACAATCATTACTCATCCAATGGATTTTGGTACAATCGATAAAAAACTTTCGTCTAAGCAATATGAAACTGTAGATGATTTCAAAAAAGATGTTGAATTAGTTTTTACAAATTGTTTTACATTTAATGGGGAAGAAAGCCCAATTTCTATAATGGCAAAAAATTTAAAAAATATTTTTGGCAAGCAAATATTGCAAATGCCGCCTGTAAATTATGTTCCAACACCTAAACCATCAAAAGTGAGGAAGAAATCATTGTCGTCGGATACTGGATTAGGAGGGAATCCAATGATTCATCGTAACTCCACGATTACGGATCGTCCGCGACGTGAAATTCATCCACCGCCTCCCAGAGATTTACCTTATAATGAAACAAAGCCTCATCGAAGGAAAAATGCAGCACAATTGCAATTTTGCAGAAATGTTATTAGAGAACTACAGAAAAAGACACATGAAAGTTACGCTTTTCCTTTTTATCGACCCGTTGGTATGTACTTATTATCTGTAATATTGGATTTTTAGATTAATTCCACAAAAGATCCGGTTGCATTAAATATTCCTGATTATTATAAGATTGTTAAGCATCCTATGGATATGTCGACTATTCAGGGGAAACTAAATAATGTTTATAATACGGCTGATGAGTTCGAAAGCGATATTCGGCAAATGTTTAGAAACTGCTATAAATTTAATCCAGTAGGGACTCCTGTGTATAATATGGGTAAACGTCTTGAAGCTGTTTTTGATAAGAAATGGCAAGAAAAACCATCAGAGCATCATTCATATTCATCAGATGAGTCGGATACGGAGTCTGACGATGTTGATGACAATGAAGGTATTGCATTATTGGAAAAACAACTTGCAATGATGTCTGATCAATTAAATGCGATGAGAAACAAAAGGGCTAGCCTTAAGACGAAGAGTAAATCGGGAAAATCGAGGAAAGGCGGTTCAAGAAAGTCGGGTTACCGAAACGAGGAACGCCTGCGTATTTTATCGTTCGATCAGCGATCAGAATTAGCACAAAAAATTAATCTTCTTACTGGTAGTAAACTTGATACAGTTTTGCGTATTATGAAGGAATCTATGCCAGAATTAGAGGATGTAAGTTATTTTGTTTTGGCAAATTTTTTCTTACTTGTTATATTAGCAAACTGATGAAATCGAATTGGATATTGATTCGATGACACCTCGAACTCAAAGTCGACTTTGGAATTTTGTAATTCTTAATCAACTTCCTAATACACCTATTGGTCCTGCTAAAGCAAAACCTATTGCACCTAAAAAGAATCGTACTGTTTTATCAGAGGCAGAACAATTGCGCCAAATAAGGCATTTAGAGCGACAATTATCAAGATTCGAAGATAAAGGAAATGGTAAGTTAAAAGAATTTTATTTTTAATTGTAAACAACGCCCTAATCATTTTTTAGGTAAATATGTTTCAAGTAATTCTGGTACAGAGGAATCATCTTCCGAAACCGAATCAAGCAGCGCAGAAGATTAAAAATCAAAATGATGAGACCTAATGATTTCCGAAAATAATGTATAAAAAAGATATATATATATAATATATATGTGTATTATGTTTATTTGTATACGCTTTTGTAAATATTTGTTATGAAGTACGTTAATGGATTAATGAATAAAAAAGCTAAAGAAAATTAATTTTTAGTAATTTTTCTCGATTTTTACAGATTTTTTTAAAAAAGAGCAATGGCCATTAAAGGTTGAGGAAGATTAATTAGATTTCTATGATTCTTCTAATAGGCATATTTAACAGCCTCTACACGTGAAAATCGTATTGCAGCTCATTCACATATCCGAAATTTAGGTCTTAAAGAAGATGGTTCAGCTGAGCAGGTTTCTTCTGGATGGGTTGGTCAACAACAAGCTCGTCAAGTAAGGGAGAAAAACAATTATAGAGAATAAGTCTAAAGAAGACATAAAAAGGCATGCGGGCTTGTGGTAGATTTAATTAAATCGCGAAAAATGGCAGGACGAGGTGTTTTATTAGCAGGCGGTCCAGGAACAGGGAAAACAGCGTTAGCGCTTGCGGTTGCACAAGAGCTTGGATCAAGGGTTCCTTTTTGTCCAATGGTAGCGAGTGAGGTGTATTCAAATGAAATTAAGAAAACAGAAGTATTGATGGAGAATATTCGGCGATCAATTGGTAAGATTTTTTGAGGATTGTTATTTTGAGGAGAGATGAATCAATATTTTTTTAAAAGACTCCGATTCATTTATATTTCTGGGCTAAATTATATATATTTTTTCTATCTGTTTTTTTCTTGGACGTATAGAGATACATTTGAGATTAATATATCATTTCTTTTTTTTAGAAAAAGATACAGAAAAAGGATGAGATTTGGGAGTATATGGGCACTAAATGCAATTTATCTCTTTTATGATCCTTTTTACATTTTTGAATAGGTTAACTTATATTGTTTCATTATAGGTTTACGTGTTAAAGAAACAAAAGAGGTTTATGAAGGAGAAGTATTAGAGATAACGCCAGAAGAAGCAGAAAATCCTCTTGGGGGATATGGAAAAACAATTGCACATGTTATTATTACTCTTAAAACATTTAAAGGCACAAAACAACTTAAACTTGATCCAAGTATTTACGAAAGTGTTCAAAAGGAACGAGTAACAGTCGGTGATGTAATTTATATTGAAGCAAATACGGGTGCAGTTAAGGTAAGAATTTTCTCTAAAAAAGTGTTTTTTTGAGCTAAAAAGACTTATTTTTAGAGAGTTGGGCGCTCAGATACATATGCTACAGAATTCGATTTAGAAGCAGAAGAATATGTTCCAATCCCAAAGGGGGAAGTGCATAAGAAAAAAGAAATTGTTCAAGATGTAACTTTACATGACTTAGATATAGCAAATGTGCGACCCCAGGTATTCTAAAGAGTATTAAGTATATTTTTTATTAAAAATAGAAGGGTGGACAAGATATTATGTCAATGATGGGACAAATAATGAAACAAAAAAGAACAGAAATTACGGATAAATTAAGAAAAGAAATTAACAAAGTAGTGAATAAATATATTGACCAGGGAATTGCTGAACTAATTCCGGGAGTATTATTTATTGACGAGGTTTTTTAAATAGTTCATTCTAGCACTTTAATTAATATTTTTTAGGTGCACATGCTTGATATTGAATGTTTTACATATTTAAATCGTGCGCTTGAATCTACCATTGCCCCAATCGTAATCTTTGCATCAAATCGTGGGATGTGTCTAATTAAGTAAGTTCTATTCATATTAAAAAATTAGAAGTAATTAATATTAAATAAGGGGAACAGAAGACATTATCTCACCTCATGGAATCCCTTTAGATCTTTTGGATCGACTTTTGATCATTCGTACACTTCCTTATACATCTGAAGAAATCAAAATCATTATTCGCCTTCGTGCAAAAACAGAAGAACTTCAAATAACAGATGCAGCTTTAGAAAAATTGACCGAAAAGGGAGTAACATCTAGTTTAAGATACGCAATTCAACTTTTAACACCATCGAGTATTTTGGCAAAAGTTAATGGAAGAGAGGAAATTGACGTTCATGATATTGAGGAATCTGTTGTTCTTTTTTTGGACGGTAAAGAAAGCGCAAAAGTAGTACACACACATGATAAACGTTTTATAAAATAAAATGACTATTTTATATCTAATTATAATCATTTTTTTAAATGATGTATAAATGAATTATTTAAACATAAAAATATCAAAAGAATGAAAGTTTTAAAACCTATATACAAAAATAATTATATTTAAGTCAATTTGCTCCTAATATATCTATTAAAAAAAATTAAGCACGGCAAATAATATACCATATAATTGCGAATATAAGTGATGCCAAAACAAAAATAATCAAATATGTTATTAATTTATTTGTAGTCACCCTTTTAAAATTAGTCATAATACATCTTTTATATTTAAATATATGAAATTCCACCTTCGTGCCATTGTTTTTAAGGTTCTCATCGACTTATCGACATAACTATCTGCTTCAACAAGCTTAATTCATAGATTAACCATCCATTTTAATAATATAAAGAAAATACCGTATTTTTTGTCATAACAATTTGCTCTCTTTGATAGCCAAGATCTCTCAATATATTTGCCCCAATTTCTTTCGTTTCTTCAGCAATCCGTTGCGCATTTTTTAATCTTTCAGAGCTTTCCTCAAGTTTTCGAGTCCCCCTAAGAAGTCTATTTCTTTGATCAAGAGATTCTAAATCTTCATTCAATGTAAATGGCTCGGTATATTGTTCATATTGATAAAGACGATCCTGAATGAATAATATCAATAAATATGGTACTAAGAAGAGAAAAACGAACGAATTCTTTTCGTATACGGCCTATCTCTGCCATATAATTCTGTATCTTTATTTTTTTCTGGGGACGTAAAGATAAAGGGATTTGAAGAATTTCAATTTCCATTTGACCAATCTAGGCCTATTTAAAACCAAAAGAAAGGGGGAAAAAAGGAGAAATTAATTTACAATCTCATTTGCCTCATCAAAAGCTCTCTCAACAGCGCTGATGGCCACTTTTCTACGCTCTAAAAACAAGTTAGTCAGTAAAGATAACTCTTGCCGTTTACCATCATAATAGCCTCGAATTTCTCCGATCAAATTATGAATATCAGATAAAACAATACGAAGATCTTCCTCGTAGAGCTCAAAGTTATTGATTGATTCATTCTCCATGGCTTTTAACCATTAAGCTTGGCCTTAGATATATTAAGAGGTCGTCCAAGCCTGCAGCGTTGTCAACGGCAACGACCAACGACAAAAAAAATATCAAGGCCTATAAGTCCCAATAAATAGGAGTAAATAGCAGGGAAATGACGGCCATGGCTGATGCGGGACCTTCTATTCATAGGATTAATATTATTGTTCGTTTTTCAAACGGAAAAAATGACTTAAGATTGAAAGTAGGAGAAGAAACAACAATACAGCAGCTGAAGGAACGTTTAAGAGAGTTAGAGCCAGAGATGCTTCATAAACGGAATCTACGGATCATATATCTTGGAAAGGTTCTGAAAAATGAGTGGGCTTTGTCAAAGATTTTAAATAAACAGTGGGTGGATCAGTCAGAAGTGATATTTCACTGCAGCATTGGGAATGAGATTAAATCTTATGTGGATGAAGAACGTGAGGTAAATCCTCCATGGAGTGAATATGGGAATGTACTTTCTTTGCGACTAACCTGTTTTTTATTTTTTGGAGGTATCTTATGGTTCATCTATCACACCTTTACCTCTTGGGTTTGATCGTTTACGAGAAGTGGGCTTTACAGAGCGAGAAATTGGGTTATTGCGAGAGCAATTTATGATGATTCATGGGAGGGGTTCTGAAGATGGGGAAAGAGAGCCGGCCTGGCAATTAGAAGAAGATTGGATTAATCAGACGACTTTGGAAAATATTACTCAAGAAGGACGTAAGTAATTGATAGCGAAATTGGAAATATTTCAGATACTGATTTCAATTTTTAGAGGGTGCATATGAGGATATGATAATAGGAGCAAGCATCGGTTTTATTGGGGTACATTTTTTAATAGGTAGTACAATTAAAAATGATTAATGGAGTTTATATAGGGAATAATTGCATTATTTTTCGTTTGGGAACCCAAGATATTTTATCGAAGAAGGCAAATGGCGATTGTTGCAGGTATTATGATTAATCTTTTTTTTGGTTTTTTAAGATTATAAAAACGGTATGTAAAAAAAATAAAAACATACAATTCAATAACTTATTTTGCACTTTACTTATTAGAAGCAATTATAACTTTTCCTAATATAGCCCCGGATTTAGTCCTGTATATTATAACATTGCTTTTTACTTATATTCATTTGTGAATCAGAACTTTCTCTTCCTACACGACGTTTCAAATTCAATTGAATAAGATCATCAACGGCGTCTTCAAAATGTCAGATAAGATACTATATATAATTTTCTACCTTGAATATCTTCACGTATTTGTGTATTTCCTGTAACAGATATAACCCATGGTATAAATTTTTCTTCTGGGAATATTTTAAAGTCACGAAGGACATACCATAAACATGCACTTGATAATGTTTGCGGGTCATACAGTGTTGAAAGTCGATAATCTGACATACTTTTAAAGAATTAAAATAAAAAAAAAAAATTAAAACATACGCATCCATAATACAACAACGCACATAGCGTCCAAGAGAAGTATTCATCAAACATGCATCCTTATTAAGAGTAGATTCAGTGGTTTCTGTTTCCCATGTAGCTAAGGTTAGATTAAGTGCTTTTTCTAAATATGAAAAAGGAAGTATAATTCTCAAATCAAATTTGACAACTCTTAATAAGAGGAGTTCAGCATTAACGATTGAATCTCTTAAAGAATCATAAAACTCTGAAGGAAATGTTAACCTGGGTTTAGTTGGATTTAATATTCTAAAAATATTTAAAAACCAAAAAAAAAAGAAAATAGCTACGAATAAGCAGGAACAAGGAATTCTCGCATGCGCCTAAACTGTTCTGTTGCTTTGGATGCAAGTGAAAGGGATGCAATAGCCAATGTCTATAACATAAGTTGTTAATCAAAATTTATCAAAAACATACATAATCATCCAACAAACGTAACGAATTGTCTTCATTTACTTTTTCTAACCATCGATAATATTTATGGTAATAAATAGAAGCAAGCATAGTGGTTTCTTCGGGTCTATTAATATTTAATACATCTTCAAATATTATAAAATTTAACATGTTTTCTTACAGCCGCAATATGCTTGATAATAAAATAAAGAAGGGATAGAAAGGAATTCTTATATCTTCAGTCATAAATCCCTCACTTTTATTTCAAATTTCTGTATTTTCATATTCAACTTTTTTAGGACTTTATATGATCTTAAAGTTCGGGTGAGGTATAGAAATTTAAAAGATAAATTAAAAAAAAATAATTTCTAATATGTTTAAATTTTAGAGTTTTTTATAGGATTTTATAAAGAATATTTTCTTTAATGATTTTTTTCTTTTTTTATTAAGGAATATCTCTAGATAACTGATATTAAAATACAAAAAATTTTTATTTGAAGGTTAAATCTTGAAAGAATCAAGTATTTATATGTATTGAAGAAACAAACAAAAGGATTAGCTAATTATTGAGCGGAAATTATATAAAAAATAAAAATAAATACATATTTTAAAAATTCATTTCATGAGATTTCATGGGCGTTCATGGGCTTTTCATCTACCATTTAGAGATCTAAAACAATTCTTAGTGTCAAAATTTCTAATATGCAAAAGATGATATTTTTATCATTTATTAATAATACAACTGTTTAGTTTATTTAGATTTTTTATATAAGAAGGTTATGAAAAATAGTCTAATTCAAACATTTTCTTAAATTCAATCATTTTCAATATGTTTTTAAACAAAATCTATCCAATAGATAAATAGCTTCAAAAATAATTTGCCATTTAATAATAAAAAACAACACTTAAATTAGAAGATTAAAGCAAACAGGGATTTGATAATGAATTATGAAACAACTACAAAACATGCTATATATCAAATATTTCCAACATATATTCTGCTGACACATGTCCTATCAAAATAATTTAGATAAAGATTGTGATTCTTATGAGACTAAATCTAAATAATAAAGAAAGATCCTTTTCTAATTGTGGGTTCGAAATAGAATTTTCTGCCTGTATATAATTTTTTTATCTATGGCTGTTCTTTTAAAAAACAAGAATCATTTATGAGATTCCAGCATATGCAAACGAGAACTTGGATTATTCATAGTGTATAAATAAGGATTACTTATATGATTTCGGCACACAAAAAAATGAAAAGCATCTAAATAAGTTGAAATGTATCAGTGGAGTCATATAGAAGATTTGTATATGTCTAAATACAAATCAATCCTAAAGGTTTTTATGTATTTAAAAAGGAAAAAACTCATTTCGTCGATGCCAGTATTTACATATGTTGAGACGGATCAATATAATAATATTTATAAGTCAAATTGCTGCTCAAAATTTAAGAATTGAGCTTCGTTCCAATGCTTCAACCATTTCCAATCGCCATGCTAAAGCTTCTTTTGCTTCTGAATAAGTCATCCATTTACGTATACGCTTGTTCATCTCAGGGTATTCATCTTCAAGACGCTCAACATCTAATTCAAAATATTGAAACACTGCACGAGGAGGAATGCATGAATCATGAAACATATATGAATGAT
The DNA here is from genome assembly GCA_017301755.1 of Pneumocystis wakefieldiae. Lineage (NCBI taxonomy): Eukaryota > Fungi > Ascomycota > Pneumocystomycetes > Pneumocystales > Pneumocystaceae > Pneumocystis > Pneumocystis wakefieldiae. The sequence goes on along the minus strand of CP054532.1, from coordinate 37,797 downwards.
TATCTTGCATTACATATTTTACTGTTCTTTGAAATGTTTTTGCTGGACGAGGATCATGCATCATTCCAAGCGAGCAGGTAATTTTACCAACGATCCCAGCTATTGATATAAAAATTTAATAGCCAGAAAAACAGTTAAAAACCTTCTTCCCATGCCTCGCGCAATGCAGCTTCCTCAATTAATTCGTCAATTTCCCACCCACCTTTTGGCAAAACCCATGATTGTTTGTTATTGGTAGAACTGATGCACAAAATATACTTTCTTTCCGGATATCCCGGATGTGTCTTAGCCGAAGAAAGAGGGACAATTCCTGCAACCAATCTAAATCTCAATTAAAAAGAGACAACTACTCGATCTCAAACCTCGCGCCTGTTTCATCACTAAACATATTAGAAAAACGAAGTGAGGAAAACGGATACTTACTACCGCTCTTTTGTGCGATCTGTCCTAGAAATCATGGACCTCTCGACAGGTGTGACAATCGGTGTCACGTTTGTTCTTTCACCTTGAAAATCGGCCATATAAAACGGTTTTTTTCCGGGAAAAAGGCGACCCGTAAGCTTGTACAAGCAAGCACTGCCCGATTATCTTGTTTTTATCTAAAAACCCTCTCAAACAATCTAAAAATGAGCACCAACCAGACCACTCTTTTTTTGACGTCGACGACCTCGGTACGTTCAAATGACTCAGCCGAGCCTTAAAAATTAAGGATCTCGGGTTAAGAATTTCTTAAGTCCGGTTAAGAAATCTTAAGAAATTGTTAACTTTTTTAAGATTTTCTTAACAAGTCTTAACAAGTCTTAAGAATGAGCACAGAATTCGTTACTTTTCTTGGTTATTCCAGTGATCGCTGCGGATATTGCGGTTCAGAGGGCGAAACCAGCAATCAGGATAGGCTTTATAGCCCAGGAAAGGGACTGGAAACAATTGGGTTATGGGCGTATACAATGGAGTGTCAGGTTAAGTTTTAAATTAAAGAGCAAATGAGAGAATATTTGGAGGGAATAGAATAAGGAAATAATAGAGAATTGAATATAAGATTAAGGGTTATCTTTAATTAGATTGTTTTTGGAGAAAATCAAATTTTACTCTCAAGAAGATGCTCTTATTTCTTGTCGGCGTATGTTCTGATACAAAAAAGACATATGAAATGCTGTTAAATCGAGGCTGGAGGTACATTTTCTATTAATTTAGAGAGTTATTTATAAGGCAAGGCGTTCTGGCCACTATATATATAAGCCAAATAGCAAACGATCATGTTGCAAGTTATACACAATTAGGTGCGTTGAAAATCATGGAATGGGTTATACAATAATCAATGTCATAGATTGGACGCACAGAAATTTAAACCGAGTAAAAATCAAAAAAAAGCGGTTAAACGGTTGTATGAACATATTTGGGATAAAACAATACCCAAAAATCAATCATGGAATTTGTTTGATATAATACACAAAATAGATACGGATAAGGTGGATGATACATCTGTATTTTCTCATGCATTTAAAGTGACTATTGAATCAAATACATATACGGATGAGAAATATGCATTGTATGTCAATTACCAGATACATATACATAAAGAACCAGAGGATCGAATAAAAAAAAAAGGATTTGTCCGATTTCTTTGCGATACGCCTTTAAAATATGAACCAAAAACAGGATGCGGCACTTTTCATCAATGTTATAGACTCGATGGAAGATTAATTGCTATGGGAGTGATTGATATTTTACCAGGAGGAATTTCTAGTGTCTATTTCATTTACGAAAGTAATATGCAAAATCTAAGCCTAGGAAAAATAAGTGCATGTCGAGAAATATGTTTGACACAAGAAAGAAAATCTCAATTTTATTATATGGGTAAAAAACAAAAATTATAAAGCAACATTAATTTATCGATTTTAGGATATTATATCTATAACCATCAAAAAATGAAATACAAGGGAGAATATCATCCAAGCGAGTTGTTAGATCCCGTATAAAAATAGGATGCATTAAAAATGTTACTAACAACTTTAGGAAACATATGAATGGATACCACTAAAAAGATATCTAGAGCACTGGAAACTAGGTGGGTCATTATATATCTCATTTCATACTTTAGAGACAACGCAAAACAATATACCGCCCATGTGCGATGTTTCCTATCTAGATTCATTACATGTCAATACTTTAGAAAGCAAAACAACAAAAAGTCCACAAAAGTACAAGAATAGTCTTTTTGATTACGATGTTCCGGGTATTTTAAAGGAAAAGGATATTCAAAACCTGGATCTTGAAAAAATACTTGTTTTCGAAGACATGACAATTATACCCCTAAGCCAATCGAGATATTATAAATCTCAGGAAAATGTTAAGCGTATGATTGTGGAGAGTGTTTCTGCATTAGGAATAGAATTGGCCAAAAAATTATGTTTTATAATCGATATACAAGATTCTTATTTAAAGTCTTAAATTGGAGTTTTAGACATATTATTTCTTTAGCATTGTTTCAATTTTTTCATGCAATGGTGATAAATTGGTTATACGAGGATCTGCTAATCTAGGCACTGGTGTTTCTACATTACTATCGAGAACAGTTCCATGAAACTTTTCCTTGATATGTTTCTGCATTAATTCTATTCAATTATTAAAAAAAATGAATAAAACCTGTAATAAAATTACTGTCTAGCCATCCTATACTCAAACTATCGGGTTTACATTCTTGACCTGACAATTGCCGTAGCTCAGCTGCAAAGCTTCCTTTACACCAATTCAAAAATATTTCTATAGGTTCAACGTCGTCTTCAGTAGAAGATACTCCCAATAAGCCGATATTCTCCATTGCAGCGCGCAAGTCTTCCATTTGAACTAAAGGTCTGCCTGAGACTTCAGCAAAATGTTTTGCTGTTGTGCCCAATAAAAGGATGTACCGAATAAAAATATCGGTAAAACTGTCTGTTACAATAGGTTTTGCGCGAGTAATCCCTGCTGAGCGCAAGATTTGGATGGCAGATATCCTTGCCAGTGAAAAGAAAAAACGTTCTCTCATTTCTTTATATTTTATCCTTTTTTTCCGGGAAAAAAGCACAAGAAACCTTATGACTCCTCTTAACAAGCCTAAAGAGATGTTCTTGAGTTTTTAAAGGGCCTCCTGCGGCACATACGGCTGGATTTTAGGTTTTTTGGAGGTTGAAGCGGGTAGCCATCCAACGTCAGAAAAGGGTAAAAAAACCTAAGTATATGAAGGAGGCCTTATAAGGACAGATGGACGCTCGAGAGGGGCCCCAGATAACTATAAGGAGCATTGGAAAGCACAATGTTGATTTTGTATTATCTAATGTGGATCTTGCGTATAAAACTTGGAAAATATTAAGTTTAAGTCTGAGATGATTTCAGGTTTGCCAACTCTCTTAGGCGGATTATCTTGGCAGAGGTCCCTACTATTGGTATATTTGATGCAGAAGAGGTGCTTTTTGGGGGCTAATATGCCTTAGCTATCGACCTGGTAGAGATAGAGATGAATACATCCGTTCTTGCAGACGAATTCATTGCACACAGACTAGGAATGATACCATTGCATTCGTCAAATGTGGACGATAAGCTGGTGTATACCAGAGTAGCTTTTAGGCCTTTTTGAAAAAAAAACGGTTAATTTTTCAAGGATTGTGATTGTGATCAATATTGTAGAAAATGCTCTGTTCAGCTCACTTTATACGCCAAATGTACTGGCGATGGAACGATGGACGTATATTCAAGAGATCTCGTTGTTGAGAATAATGCTACTATCGGTAGTCCAGTAATTGATGGTAAAAATATAATATACAGAGTCATATATATATAATATGTGATAAGATCCTCAAGGAAAGGGTATTTTGATTTGTAAATTGAGAAAAGCACAAGAATTAAAACTTAGATGCATTGCAAAAAAGGTTATTAAAAAGTTTTGTATTATCATAGTTAAAAATAAATAGGGAATTGCAAAAGAACATGCAAAATGGTCGCCGGTTTCTGCTATTGCGTTTGAATATGACCCATGGAATAAGCTTCGGCATACAGACTATTGGTTTGAAGAAAGTTCAGAAGCAGAGTGGTCTGTATAAAAACTGTTTCATGCAAATAGTTAATAAAAATAGGCCAAAAAGTAGAAATGCTGATTGGGAAGAAGCTCCACGAGATAAAACATTTGATTATACAGCAGAACCGAATAAATTTTATTTTGGAGTTGAAGTAAGCACTTATAATAAGCTTCTTGTTTTAATGAGGATGCTAGACAGTGGGATCCTTACCTCCAAATGAGGTTATATCTCAAGGCATCAAATATCTTCAGGTAAAATTAGCTACAATTGTAAGAGATTTACAAAGAGGCGGGATGGAAAGTATGAGCATTGGAGCAGTAAATTTTGGCGATGATATACATCTTTCAAACAAAACTTTAAATGGATGGGGAAAAACAACATGGGATTAAATAATTATGTTAAAAAAAGAAATATCGGAAATATCAGATATAACTAAATTATATATAATATGTCTAAATGATAAGAAGTTCTATAATCTTCACAATTCCGAAACCTTTTTTATACAACACTTTTGCCAGAGTTTTTTCTGCTCTTCCAAAATAATCTATAAAATATTATTTCATATCCTAAATCAGATGGGCTTATTTACAAAAGTAATAATTGTATGAGGACCCAATCTTATAAAAGACGGCATCCAACCTCTAAATACGAATTTTATACCTTCTTTTTTAATTTCTTCTTTAAAAACAGTAAACATGTTTTTATATTTATCTGAATTCATAACTCTTGATTTCATCACATCTATTGGAGAACATCTATTTTTTTAGAAATAAGATCATTTATGCTTCTATACAAACATTGTAGTTGCAACAAATCCAGCTAATACTGCAGACTTAAATATATCAGAAAAAAATAAATGTATATCTTTATATATACTGAAAAATCTCTTAGAATTGCTTTTGAGAAATAGCCTGATTTCTCTAAAATTTCTTTAAATTGATCATAACTTGATAATTGACTTGCTGTAATAAGTATAGCTCTCATTGTATTGGGAAGAATTCCTCTAGAAAATGAATAAAGCCCCTCATATTTGAACATTATATATAACCCATGAAATACGTCCTTGTAATTCCTTCTTTGCTTGTATGGTAATGAATTGTCATTCTGCATACGAATCTATCATATTCAAAAAAAGTAAGTTTATATTTAGAAAATACATTGATTATATCCATTGGATTGCTAACAATCCCACCAATACTATTGAAAGTAAATTGATAATATTTCAATATAAGTTTTATACGCTCCTGATATGGTTGCTATACAGATAAGAGTACCAAATCTAGGAGATTTCCCTATAATATATATATGTATATGTATATAGAAATAAGATATATACCTGTTCTTTTGGAAATTGTGCTTTTTAGTTCATGATATATTCCAAAACGTGTTGTAGAATATGTTGCCTGACGTAATATACTAGCTGTTAGCCCATTATACATAGTTTTAAATCCTATTAAAATGATTCAATTTTATATTTAAAATAACTCCTTTTTTGCCTTTATAGCGTATAATGTTTGTAATTGTACCAGTTAATCCAGTTAATCTTTTGCTTATCTGCATTCTTACTTTTATAAGATCCAAAGGGTGCTGATAAAGTGTCAATATTTTATGTACCAAAATACAATACTACAGTAATAAGAGTAGCCATACAACTTGCTAGTCCTATCTAGCCATCAATTTAGAGGCCTTTAACAGTATATTCACCTCCAAACCAAAATCTATGCCTATTAGCCATCCTTCAAGAAAAAAAAAGATAAAAATATACGGGAAATCCATTTTCTCCAAAGTTTCAGTTCTGTTTGTCTTCATTTTAAAACTTTTAAGCTATTTTAGACATTTAATAAACAATCCTATAAAAGCATGCCTGTTGATCAGAAAAAAAAGAAGTTTTTCGCTTTAAAAAACACAAATAAAAAGATAATTCATAAACAAAACGCTTCCCGCGCCTGTTTTATGCCAATACTGCCCAAGAAACTACTCAAGGGAATTTAAAAAAAAGCAACAATCTGATAAAGAATGCCGTAAAAATTAAGCCTTATAACTTTATGAATAATGACCCAAAAGAATATATTTTTTCAATGGAGGACGTATATATATAGGCACAGAAACTTTGGATTTCCTGCTGCTTTCAGTTTTTTTCGTTCTTTACACACAAATCCAAGGACTCAATCTAGAATGCGCAATCAATCTGTTTTGTTTTATACAAGCTCTATTTTATTAGGGATTTTTGGTATTTCTTATTCTTCTGTACCCTTATATAGGATGGTATGCCAGAAAATGGGATGGGGTATTTAGTATTTCTTTAAAAAACCTTATTTATGCTTTAGCTGGTACTCCCATCATTGACAGCTCAAAATTTACACCAGATAGAATGATTCCTGTACATGATTCAGAAAGGATAAGAATTACGTTTAATGCAGATGTCTCAGATTCTCTCGAGTGGGATTTTGCTCCTTTGCAGAAAGAAATATATGTTTTACCTGGAGAAGTAAATGATTTATTAAATAAGATGACTCTTCTAATATCAATTGAAAGACAGCATTGGGTAATGGGTTTTAAGAGGGTAATCTGGTCTTTTTCTAATACTAAAAGCATTTTATACCGTACATAATAAAAGTGATAAAGATATCATTGGTATGTTTATAATTATCAATTGAATCAGTTTTAAAAACAATTAGGGATTTCTACATATAGTGTTACACCTGTGCAGGTTTGGGGGCTATCTATATATGTATAGTACATCTCTAATTAACTGCAGACTGCACCATATTTTTCAAAAATAGCATGCTTTTGCTATGAAGGTATGAAAATCTTAAAAAAAGGGGAATCTAATAAACTAAAGAGCAAAAACTCAATGCGGGGGAATCAGTTGATATGCCGGTATGTATAAAAGACAAAATTGAATGTTAATATTTAAAGGTCTTTTTTTTCATTGATCCTGATTTTGTTAAAGACCCACTAGTAAGAAATATCAGAACAATAACATTGTCCTATACCTTCTTTAAAGCATCTCATCTAAAAATAAACAATTTGATCAGAACATGAATAAATACAATAGAATAACTATTTATAAATTTATTGGAAAAAATATTATAATTTCACAACTACTATACATTATATGGTATATCACATTCAAAATATCTAATAAAATTTATATATTTTCATCAAAAGTATTTATTTTTTTATTTTCATACAACTCTTAACAATTGTCAGTACGTTTCAACATAAATTCAATCTATTTAATATTTTGATAAATTAGTTATTCTTATGTTATTATAAGATGTTTTTATATTAATTAAAATATCCATTTATAGAAGATATTTTTTATTTTAGATTCAAAAATATGTAATATTATTTTTAAATAGAAACATTGCTATATATTTTACATATATTCATAATTCTCATTCTTTAATCACTTTTATTTATATCTTGTATTATTTATATAATATTAATAATAAACTTTAGCCTTGTATAAAATAGATCTAAAATACTAGATAAGTATAAATGTATAGAATTAAATTGTCTTGGATTTTTTCAAGCTATAAAAGATAACGAAGGGTAAAATGTATTATATATCAAAAGTACTTGAGATCAATTAAATAACTAATACAAAACTTTTATATAACACATTCATTATTACTTTATATTCATTTTTTTAAAAGAAAACAAACATTAACATATCTTGATTATTTCTTGTAATATTTATTAGATATATAGTTATTCAAGCATTTCATCATTTTATAAATAGTTATAATTAAACAATCTTATAAAATTGATGTAAATTGTTTTAAAACATTTGTATATATTAAACAAAAAACAAAATAGTATTATTAAATTATTTCAGAGATAATACTAGTTATATTCTTTCTACTGTTTTAAATATATTTATATTTTTAATATTAATTTTAGAAATCCAGTTTAATTAAATAGTAATAACAAAACTCAAAATTATCTCAAACAATATGTCAAATTAACAATTTGAAATTAAAAGAAATATATAATTAAAACATAAAATCTGGTTATAAAAGCAGTATTAAAAATTACTTGTGATTAAATTTAAATATGTAAATATTTAAAAGTATTAAACTCCAATAAATAATAAAAATAATATTTCCCAAAGATTTAAATAAATGTAATCAATAATGATATATTATTCAAGTTGATTAAATTTGTTTTTTTGTTCAATACTAATATTTTTTAAAAAATTCTAGTTATATACAACTATAAAAGAAAAACCAATTTCTTAAATCATTAAGATAATACAAGAATATTAATAATCTTGAGAATAAAAATGTCAGAAAAATCAAAGTATATTGTTAATTAAAATTAAAAATTTAACTAAAAATATTAGCCCAAGACAATTCAAAACACCGGGATTTGATAGTAATTATCCTAATATGAACCAAGTACTATAACTTTTAAATTTTTAAATTTGTTTATTAACCATCAATGCACTTTTTGTGCTTTAAAATAGACAAAAGTAAGATCATATTTGTAAGGATACAAAAATAATTATTATCAGCGTTGTTATCAAAATTATATTGATTATCATAAATGTATTAAAATACACGGTGAAGATTTTGTTCTTTGTAAAGATTTCTGGTCTACATATCAGAGTTTATGTATAAAATATTTTTCATTTTTTATCATATATAACATAAAAAGGTCCTAATGAGTGGAAACAGCAATGGGATACACAGGTAACTTTTTATATTCTCATCTAATCTATCCTTTTCTAATTATCTTTTAATAGAGAGAAGCGGGTATATTATTTTGAATTTATAAAACTGTATAATATCTATAGGAAATTTTCCAGGAGCACTTGAATAATGCCGAGCCTTTACATAATTATACATCAAAATATAATGCATTACTTTTAAACTTGCATAAAAATAATATACAAAGGTTTCAATTCTTTTTATAATAAAATAAATGTTATGTCATCATCATATGAATGGAGTCCCAAGATATATCTTTGAAAATTTGATTATATTAACAAGTATTCAACATGAATAAAACATTTAGATTAAACCTCGAGATGTACTTTTGTATTGCAACATATATCATCAAGAATGAACATCCTTTTAATGACTGTCTGAGTCTTGTTGAAATATAAAAAATAAAAAAAGTCCATTCAATAAACATATATGTAGAAAGCATAGAAAGTGTTAGATATGAATCATTTTTCTTTTTGAACTGTCCCATCCTTAATAGTCTTTATATATAGCTATCAATTTACGACTCAACATAGTAACCTTTATCAGGACGTCTGAGTTTCTTCATTTCAATAGAAGTTAAACGTTTATCTACTTCTTCAACAGAAACAAGCTCCTTAACCTTTAAGATCTTTCCAGCTATTATAGGTGAAATACTAAGATAGACTGTTGACAATCTTTTGCGCAAACCTAATGATAATAGCGTGCGCTTAATATTTCTTGGCAAACCAATAGAAGATCCTGTATTGCCTATTAGATATTAAGAGGGTTAATAAGGCTAACTTACTCTGAAGGGTTATTTTAAAATAACCCATTATTTTTTAATTTTTAGACGCCGACTTTTAAGACCTTTTTAAAATATGGAAGACCCTCTAGACTTGGCCATTAAATGGTAAAAATACAGTCAATATGTCTTCTTCTTTAACAAGAATATAGTATTGAAGAACTTTTGCGGCAGCCTGATGTGAGCCTTAAGATATAGCTTAGTATTAAACGTTAAAATAAATAGGATTTGTACAAGTTGGATAATTTGATTACACAGTTTTCAAGGAAAAAATCATCAGTAGACGCCCAAATTAAGTCAATTATCAAAGACCAGTTATCTATTATTCGTGTAGGATTGAAATACTCTCTTGATTCTAGTAAATAATCAAGTATATAGTCAGGGTTGGCATTTTTAAGCTCTACACAACAACACATGTATACTATAAAGGATAACATGTTTAAGGTAGAAGTTTTACTATGAAGAAATCATATTTATGTATTAGATTGATAAACTATTCTTAGAATCTCAGATGATAGAAAAGTTTTCTATAATAGATAATGTTGATTTGAAGGAAAAATAGAGATAAAGTAACATTTTTAGGCATCTAAAATTTATAAAAACTTTAATGATGTGCACAAAATGACAGAAAATCTGCGAAATATACCAAAAGAACTAGACGAAATAGATGTAATGATGAAGCAAGATGAAGAAGGTTATTAAAAATAGCATTTTTTTGTATTAAATTATATTAGATGAAACATTGAGAATGCAAAACTTTTTAAATATTCATTATAAACTCGTCAAATTGCAGAATTTTAGAGATCAAGCAATGTATCAAAGTAGAAATGCAGGTCAGGATGTTCAAAGAATACTTGAACGTTATTTTTCTAGGTTAAATTCTATTTCAAAATTATTTGAAAATATGCTTTGGATTCTTACACAAGATATTTTGAAAATTGTCAGAAATGGAAATCATGATTTGGTTATACGTCTGGCTAAAGTCATTGATACAGAGGATAGACTTGATAGAGAATTTTCTGAAATTGAGAAATTAAAACAGAATAATAGAGAATTGGCATACAGGCTTAAAACGATTCATGATAGTCCACGTATTCCTCGTAACTATAAAGAACGATTTTTTGAGGAAATAAAGACTTCTATTAATATAAATTTAAAGGAATTTGAAGAAAGATTTAAATTTAATTATGTGGGGATCTTGGAAAATATCTTTTGGATATTCGATGATTTACATCTTGTAAACACAGAGATTATTAATCTTGTTCCACTTAAATGGAACATATTTGAAGCTTTTCTTAGCTTCTATCATGCTGGTATTTATGATATTCTAAAAAACATAATGTACGATGAACCAGATGCAAAGACTATTCTTAAAGTGTTAGAATTTGTGAAGAAATATTATTTAAGAATGAATAAAGAACTTGGTGTTACTAGGGATAAATTAATTCCAAGGCTTCTAGATGGAAAAGAATCAGAAATTGTTGAAGATTATTTAAGATTGATTGTTAAAAAAATGAAAGAATGGGTTTCTAACTTATCAAAGAAGGAATTTAATAGTTTTATTAGAAGGGAAGAACAACCAGAAGTTGATACTGACAATTTATATGGCATGCCTGGTGCCGTAATAATGTTCCAAATGATAAGTCAACAAATGGATGTTGCTGCTGAGAGTAATCAAAGCAAAGTACTTCTTGGTGTTGTTTTAGAATGTTCTAAAATACTTCAGCAACATAGAGAAGCATGGGCAGATCTTTTGCATTCTGAAGTTATAAAACAAATTGAACAACCTAATGATGTCCCGGGAGGTTTACTTGAATATATAATTGCATTAGCCAATGATCAAATACGTTGTGCAGATTATACTGAAGCCATTTCAGCGCGTATTTTGCCTTGGGTCTCTGAAAAATACAAATTAGAAATATCAGAATGCCTTAGCAAAACAACAGATGAGTTTCTTGATCTTTCTCATAAGTGCATAGTCTCTCTTCTTAAACTTATTTGCAACGATCTTAAATCTGAATTTTTATTTTTTTTTACACCAGCCTGGTATGGAGGTAATCATATGTCTTTAATCATGGATACATATAGAGAATATCTCGATGATTGTACATCACATCTTAATGAAAATCTTTTTGGAATTTTAGTGGAAGATCTTTTAACTGAATTTCTAGTTTTATATTTATCATCTGTACGAAATAAAGGTTGTAGATTTAAAATGCCTACTTGTATTGAACAAATAAAAAACGATGTGCGGTTAGCATTTGGATTATTTGCACGATATATAAATCCTAAGGAATTGGAATATCATTTTAATGTCATTGAAAGAATGCTAACTTTATTATCTACAACTCGCGCATTGTTTTTTCAAGATTATACAGCATTTAAACATGATTATTGGGATCTTCCTTTTTGGTATGTAGAAGATCTTCTGACTAAAAGAGACGATCTTGATAGAAGTGTTGTAAAAGAAATGCTAGAAATTGTAAAACGTGAAGAAGTGCAAACCAATGAAGTTCATAATAATAACATTACAATTATGTCAAAGCTTAAAAAATAAAAATTTCAAGATATTTTTTTCTATAGTTAATGATATATACATGATTCAAGAGAGTAACATTTAAAATTACTGCAATTTTTAGCTGCGCAAGTTAAAAAATAAATTGTTTATTTTATAAATAGTGTAAATCTAAATTCCTTTTTATCCAATTAGACTTTAAGGCTTCTTTAAACGAATTCTGTATATTAATAGAAAGCAACTATTTTAGCTCCGACTTATAAAAATCATTAAAAAATAAATGTTAATCATAAGATCGATTTTAGCCACATTTTTGCTGATAAAACTATTTATGAATATTTAAATATATCCACAATAAAATGAATTTAATTTTTAAGTTTACATCATTTTTTTACAATAAATATTTTTAAAAAGTATCAGAAATATAAATAAAATAAACAATCATCTTCAATTAAATACAAGTATCAATTGAAATCCTACGCGATAGAAAATGATCATATGATGTTAAAATTTTCAATAAAGTAACTTGAGCCTTTTGAGATAATTGCATAATTTTTCCTGCTTTAGCAGAACTTGATTTCATATTATTAACATACTGTTTCATTTGCCTTTCCAAAGTAATAAATGACTTATCATTCGATATCTAAATAATCAGAATTTAATTTTATAGATAATAGTACAAACATCAAATGCTAAAGAATTATTTTCATTTAAATTAATCTGAGTATATGAGAACTTTGACTCTATTTGATCGTCTTCTAATCTTAATAATGGATGAAGCTAGAAACATTGGTTAAAAAAAGAATTCTATATAAATAAAATACTCTTTTAATCTGATTTTTTGATTTCTCATCATATTGTGCATTTTTTGTCAATTCCCAAAAATTTGCCTCTTCTTTAGAAAGTAAGCTTTTTAATGTCAATATATATAATATTCGAGAAAGATTAAACAAACTATTTTTCATGATTTAATGCCTTTTCTAATCGTGATATTTGTTCTAAATTTGAAATAAGAATAGACTCTAATTCTTGCTGAAAAACATCAATACAAGCATAAAAAAATAAGAATATCACATTTTTTTCCTTCAATTCTTCATAATTATATTGTTCTTTTGAAGATGGAACTAACAATCTTGAAAGACGATCTCGTATTCTGATGCTATTAAAAACACAAAAATTAAAAAGATATATATTACTTATTGACCATTATATTCAAATTTCTTTGAGCATCCATTCTTCGTGTTCTGTGGCGAATACTCATAATAACTGATCTATAATGTTTAATTTAATATAATTAATATATATCCCCCAAACCGTTGAATATCTTTTAAAATTTCCACAATCTGAATCAGGGATGACTCTGAAATCCGTGTCCATCGTCTATTTATGACTGATCTTGGAATTTTTCGAATCTGTTGGCGAAGATATGGTATAGTATGTTCTTGATCTTTATATATTAATTTCCCATTAAAAAAATAATATTTTTTTTGTATCAGTTAAAAACATACTAAATTTCTCTAATGACTGTTTTTTTCTTTGCCTTTGTATATCTGACTTTAAATGTGATAAATGTTTTTGAGATATCTCTTTATTCTTAAGATTTCTTATTAAGTCTGCCTGCTTATTACGAAACCCTTTAAATATGCTGTCTTCACTTTCAATCTATTCATCTTAGCCTTATTTTATCAATATTCTAATATATTATTTCTTACCATTTTGTTTATTTAACGTTCGAAAAATCCTAAGTCCATATTTATACTTAGAAATATATATTCAATAACCCCCATTAAAAAGCATTGACATGCAATGTATAGAGTATTATTAAATTATTAAGTAAAAATAAAAACTTTAATATTTTTTTCCTTTTAAGGAAAAAACAATAAAAACATCTAACAGAAAATAAGTTATTCATTAACCTAAGACAATAAAAAACATGTTCTTTTTTTAAAAAAAAATAGTTAATGCTTTTTAATTCCTCTTCTAAAAACATCCCAATGATTAATGACATTAAAGCAATTTAATCTTATCTCTAGGTAATTTCGAAATCGTCTTTATAATATAAAATATACACATTTGAATCTCAAACGTATAAACCAAGGGGTATCTTCAATGAAAAAAACCGTTAATAAGATCTAAAAATGGTTATCATAAAACATGTGTTTGATTAAAAAGTGCTTGATTTAAAACGAGACTTAATAAACGATCAATGGCTTCTTTTTTCTTGTTAAAATATTTTGTTTAGTTATGTCTTCGTATTTTAAAGGATATTTCTCATCTGAAGCGGATAAAATTGGTTTATGCTGTATAACATTGAGATTAACATATATTCTAGACGAATTAAACGGTTGAGAAACCCGTCTTAAAAGCAATTTACTTTTCAAATCAGTTGAAATATGTCGCTCAGTTCTCTCATTTTTTAAGCCATAAGAATGACACATATGACAATTTTTATTTTTTTTCGTCCCTCGAACAGTATCTACTTCTTTTTTTGCAGCATGATATAACAAATTTAAAGAATTTTTTACAAATTTATCCTCAATTTTTTTATGTCCATATAAAACATTAGAACTTGATGGACTTGAAGATTTAAAATCTTTAATTTGAGATAAAACGGATCCACTGACTATTTGATGTCGACGATTAGTAGAACATGACATTTTCTTCTGAAGTATATGGCTATAAGAGTCTTTACCGAATGTAAATGCGTCCTGGAAAGGCTGAATAATTTCTTGAGTATGTTTTTTATTCAATTCTTGATTAAAGGTTTTCAAAGTTTTATTTGGCGATTCAAAAACATGAAAAGCCAAACTATCTTGATCATTACTAATAGAATAATCAGTTGATTTTGAGCTATATAGGCTTTTGAATTTCGAATTTTCAAATTGTTTGTTTTTTTTGAGTAAATGTGGAAAAAAACTCATAGTGGATCCTATATTTTTCTCTAATGCATCTACTGCTGAACTTTCTGTATCCAAAATAGGTGAATTAAATTGGCCTATTTTCTTAATATCTAATTTCGATCCATTTTCATTAACAACCAATGGTTTAATAGATACATCATTTTCTTCGTGTAATGAAGATTTTCTAGGTATTTGCGTTAATTCCTCAATTTTCTTCTCGGAAACTATTGGTTCTATTACTAGATCTGAGCTTACAACTTTACTTTTCCGGATAAGACTACGCCAATGGTTCTTAGACTGAAAATTTCCCGATTTTGCATCAATTTCTGAATGATTATCACTTTTGATGTTTTTATTATATTTAGATTCTCCCGAATCTTCCACTTCGCACTTCTTACGAAACCATAAATATTTTAAATTGAAAGACGAGTGTCTTTGAGGTGTAGAATGAATATTTGGGCATTTTTCATTTGGAATTTGTTTTTTATGTTTATCTGATTCTATTTTATTAAGATAAAAATCGTGCTGATCGATACTAAAACTTTTATCAATAAGTTGAGACGGTATTGGTTCAGATTTCATATTCATTTTTATAGTGGATGCTTTAATTGAATTATCAACTTTATTAAAAAAAGGATGCTCAAGACTTTGAATACAATTAGGTCTTCGAAGTGGATCCCATTGTATTGTCCACCTAATAAAAGAAGCAAATGATGAAGGCCAAGTATTGGATAAAATAGCTTCTAAAGACATCGGTGGGATCTAATTACTATTATTATTATTTAAAAAATGAAAAAAATGCCTTTGGGAAAGAAAATCCAAGTTTTTCTGCTAACTTTAATCCCTTTTTCCATTCCCCTCCTCCAATTTCCGTATTATTGTCACTATGAATCCATATAGCAGGACTACCTATAACTTCACAAATTCTCCATATTTGATCAACTTCATTGGTTCCGGGAAATAAAGGACGAAAAGTAGCCAATTCAGCTGCCATTGCTCCAAAAGCCCAGATATCAACAGGCGAAGAATATTCGTTTGCGCGAAGAAGTACTTCTGGGGCACGATACCATCTTGTTGAAACATATGATGTGTATGGCGATTGAGATGCAATTTCCCTAGCTAATCCAAAGTCCCCAAGTTTAATTAAATAAGTAACACCTTTTGTTGGAGACGTTAAAAATTTATTATTAAAAATTGATAATTCAGATAATTTCTGACTCGGTATTGTAGAAACTAGAATATTTTCAGGTTTAATATCTCTATGAAAGAAATTGTGATCATGAATATGTTTTAGAGCGGACAAAGTTTGATATCTAAATATATATGTTAAAATATCCTTTAAAAAATAATATAAGTTAAATACAATATATGCTGTATTGTTTCAACGTCAAAATTCTTACGATTCCTGGATTTAATAAGCTGATATAAGTTTCCTTCCATGTGCTCCATAACCAAGTGTAAACGTTTAGTCGTAGGATCGAGAAAAGTATCATACACAGGAATTATATGCGGATGAGGAGGAAGTGTACGTAAAGACTAAGATATAAAATTAACCATTTTATAGATCAAAAGAGAATATTCAGACCTGTATTTCTCGAAGTTTTAGGCAGTCGGAAAATGTTTGAAATGTCTTTTTCATGGTTTTAATAGCAACCTAAAAATGTTAATCTGATTTAATTTTTTTATAATTTTATATTTGTTCAAGTTTTTCTAGATTTTAATTTTGTCTGATTTTCAAGCATATAAAAAAATCCCGTTATATTTCATTCATGCTAGAAAAATGTTTTATATCTTGCTTACCAGTGCTGGTTCCGAATCATTGGATACTTTTTTGCGTGCTAAAACAACGTTGCCAAAGCTTCCATCACCAATATTACTTAAAATCTCAAATCTACTATTTAAAATCTCCATCTTTTTAACCAGTTTAAGTAGAAGCCATAAAAACCATTTAAACCCGATCTGCTGCTTAAAACTTTCTCTCCTCTTTCTCTATAATTCTTATGCTTTTTCTTATCAATATGCCTTGATATCTTATCGTCAGCTTTAATAATTATTTAAAGTCCTATTAAAAGAGTGTATAAAAAATACATACCTTAACCTATATTAACATACAAAAAGTACATTTAATATGTATACTTCAAGAAAAAGGAAAAAAAAGAGTATTTTTTATCCTTTTTTAAAAAATCTTATGCTGACTATTCAGGCACTCTACGATAGCATTAGCAGGAAAAACTAGTTATAAAAAGAGATAACTACTTAAAACATCAATAGAATCCCCTTATAAATAAAATAATAGTGACAATATATGAGACCCATATATGGGAAAAAGGATTCCAGTTTTTCTAATCTATCCTCAAAGATATATTATCAATTTGATGTTCATATATTTATAAGAAATATGCATATCATTAAATTTAAACATGTTTTGATCAACATTTAATCCGCTAAATCTCTTTCTCTTAATTCTAGATCTTATTTAGTTAAAAAGAATACAAAAACCTATCCGGTTATTGTCTGCTTGATTAATAATATCTTCTTTGCTCTTTCTAATTAATTCCTTTCCCATAACTACAGCACCTTCTAACATGTTTTTTATAATTGAACGTTTTAAACAAGATCTTCTCTGAGCACTGGATATACAAATTCTCCTAGTATATGCAATTTGACCATTTTGAAGAACGCCTACAGCAAGTAGCCCATCTGTAACAGCCATTTCATCACCGCTTAAATCATATAAAATATTTTCGCCAACATTTCCAACAAAAATAACTACTCCAACTTTTTCAATATCAGGTATGGGTACACTATTTTTCAAATCATAATCAACTTCGAACTCTCCAGACCCAATGTTTTGAATATTTTCTCCAGAATTTATATGCTCTGGTGCGATATGTGCAACAATATGAGGCAATCTAGCCGTTTGAAGTGCAAGATACACCGCCAATGCAAGGGCAGGAAGGGAGTGGCTATTTGAAGAAATAACCTAGATAAAAATAAGTATACTTCAGAATATTTTGAAGTACTAACTACTGCGTCTATAAATATATTCCAGGCTTTAGTTGATGCAACTAAAAGACATTCAGGTCTAATGCCAGATAAAAATTGCTGTAGAGATTGTGTAAGAAAGGCTGACATGGAATCATCTTCACAGCTTTCTTGAGATGCATCAGGGAATCTATGAAATTAGCTTAAATTTATATAAAAGAGTTGTACATTTCTACATTTATAGATATTTTTCCGCCTTTTTTATACTCGTCCAAAGTTTGCAGATCCAATGCATCAATTATTTCTGCTTTGATGCCTACAACGACATGAGTATCATCCCATTTTATACAAGAAGATCCATAAGTTAAAGGAAGAACATTGATCTGTGCAAATAATGGACGAAATTGTGTAGATTTTCTAGCATCCGGTCTTACAGATGGAACCTGAAGTAAAGATGAATACAAGTATGAAAGTTGAGAGGAAGAAAGCTGCATAGAAAACAAAAACTTATAACTATATTGTCTTTAAAAATATTTTTTTAATATTTTTTAACAATTTATATTTAATATAGAACTAGCTATTAGAAGCTATATAGAATAATAAACATAATAAAAAACAGTGTTCCTGACTTATTATTGATTATACAAAAAGTATAGAATGAAGTACTGTATTTATACTTTTTTATAAATATATTTTTTTTAAAATATGTTATTAATGGAAGTAAAAGACATAGGATTATTGTTTTACTAGATTAAAACCACAATACTTTTAACCCCTTAAAAGATAATAATCCAAGGCTGTTATAGCTTTTGTTATACATAAAATTTGAGAAATTATAAAACCAATCCTATTAATACTAAAAATATAAATTTGCTAAATTCTTATAAATAAAATAAACACTATGAGAGATTCTTACACTTTTTATATAAAAATACTGTAATAAAAAATATTAAAATACGTTAAGATTATTTCTGTGTCTAGTGAGATGTAAAGTAAATTGAGAAATTTAGATGGAATCTAATTAAATTGGACTTTATTCTCAAGATATAGAATATAATTACCTGTCAAAATTTTGTTCAGCTTTAGAATTTTATCTGCTATACTTAAATCGATTGTATAGTTCCCAATTTCTACAATAATACCCCCAATAATATTTTTATTTACCTAGTTATAATAAGCAAAAATATATCAAATATTTTGACGCTTGATCACTTTATTAGTCATTAAAAGCTTTTTTTCAGGGCCCACATATTTTGATTTGGAAATAGCTATTTCCAGACGCTTCAAAGAGTGTGAATCAAGTGGCTAAATTGAGAATTAATAAAACAACAAAGAATGTGGTATATCTACAGAAGCGCTAGTAACGACTACTTCAACTTCACCTCTTTTTGTAGTGATAAGATGCGAGAATTTTTTAGACACGCTTTTTATGAGATTAAAGCGGTTTTTTTCTGCAATTATTTGTAAAAAATTAGAAATTAATTTGTCGTTTCCTAGTGATTTTGAAAGAACATCAGCAATGATTAATCGGTCTTTTAGCGAAAGAGACGGGTTATGAAGAATCAAAGAAAGCTTTGCGTCCTTATCAATGATATTACAAAGAGAATTAAGCGATTTCTCTATCTTATCGAGTGACGTATCCTTGCCTGCAGCATTGTAGAGAGCTGTAGCGTATGTTCCTACAATATAAGCCTCTTCTCTCACTATTTGAGTAAGCAATAGCAGACCATCAATGCCATATAGCTGAACAGGTGCCTTAAGATTAACTGTTTCTGTTGCGTATGTCTGTTTCTAATACGAATTTATTAGCCTTGAAGATAAGTTTAAGGGTTTCTAACCTTGAATAAGAGAGGAATCTTAGGAAAGCCTCTAATCCTTAAAGGCCTGAAGCTCATTGTTTAAACTTGTCTTTTTTTATTAGTCTTTATTCGAGTCTTAAGCGGAAGGGTTTATAAAAAATATTATAGTCATAAAATAAAATAAACCATTAATGAAAGAATCCTATGCAGACGGCCGTGCAGACTGTCTATTTTTTATGAACAATTCCTGTAATAAAGGAAATCTGTGTATTTATAGACACAACATAGCAGCACGTGATAGCCGTGTACAGTGTCCAGAGTTTCAGCAGCGGCAAACATGTACTAAAATTGGGTGCGGTGATCGCCATTTAACTAGCTATATTAGTGGAACTCATTGTTATTGGGAAACAACACCTACAGGGTGCACCAAGGTTATCTGTCCGTTCAAGCATCATGATCAGCCTGGTATTTTCAAACATAAAACCAACAAATGATCTAATAAGCACATTAGGCTCTGGAAAACAGATTATTTTTTCCAATTTTCAGAGAAATGCTCTGGAATCTGAAAAAAAAGCGGTTGTTGATTCAGATTTGGCTAAAAAGGCTGAATTAGATATTTCATCCTCAGAAATAAAGCAAAGCGATGAAAAACAATCAGATGTGTCTCAGACTTCGGTGGCTGTAGATCCTGACAAGAAAAAGGCTCTGCTTAATGAAGATGAGGTGGATAAGAGGAAACGAAAACCTGAATCTGCATTGTCAGCATCAATACATCCAAAAAAACAAGAAAAATCGCCTTCAAAAGAGAATGTAAAAGCAACTTCTCAACCTGAGCAGAATTCCATTGCTTCTACTCTTGTACCTACCGGACCTAAAGCTCAAAGAAATATTTTTCAACAGAAAAACAGTTTTAAAAATTCTAAAACTAATAATTCTAGAAAGCAAGAGAAGCGTGGACTGTCAACTGTTCATGAGAAGGATAATGTCGAATTCAGGGTTCGAACATTAGAGGAAATAAGAGAAGAAAAAGCTGCTAGATCTAAGCTAATGGAAAAAAGTAAAGAATTGGTTGACAAAGATAAAACACAAAGTAAAGAATTTTCAAATATTAATCAGAATAATCAGATAGATCATTCCAAGTCAGATATAGAGGAGAAAGATGAGAATAAAAAATGTAAAGATCAAGCTAAAATAGGAATTCACTCTGAGGCTTCGTCTTTTAAAAAAAACGCTATTAATTCTGAAAATCAATTAACTGATGATATAAAAAATAATACAAATTCGAATTTATTGTTATCTGACGATGATCTAGAGTTTTTGAATGATAATGAAAACAATGTAATCGATATTATTCATGAAAACAATGGTTTTGAAGATGATGAATTAGCTGCATTTGAACGTGAATTAGAAATGTAAAAAATATTAAATCGGCGTTTGGATTTAATGTAAATAATTATATTGTGAGATATCATATTTATTAATAATTTCCAAGTAAATTTTTACAAATATTTTAAATCAATTATTCGTCTTTACATTTAAGAACACATATTATGGTTACCAGTTTAATAATTTCTTAAATCTTTTAAAATATATTCTTTAAATTTTTCAAACTTTATTGTTTCTAAAATACTATAATGATTTATGATTAAAAAGATATTATTTTTCATTGGTAATAAAACTATCGACAAGTTCTTGAAGTGGTGCATATTCTTTCTTCTCAATAAGACTAAAAACATTGTAAATATTATTAAATAAATTAGAATAGATCATTACTTAAACTCATTGACAAAGAATATAAAATGTTTAAAGCTAGTATTTAGATGAGCTTCTTCTCCTAATGCTACAATAGCAGAAAAATGATGACAATAAATATGTGCATATACTCGAAAAAGGCGCTTGTAAATTTGACGAATTATTAAAGAAAAGCATTTAGGAAAGGGAAAACCTGTTATTTTTAATTTTATACCTAATTATAAATTTGATAAACCATTTTTTGTCGGAAATACCGATTCATCATCAATAAAAGAAAGAACCCATTGAAGTAAAGTTTCTATATAGTCTGGCGCGCTCATTTTTGTTGGTTTTTTGTATTTATTAGAATCTTGCCATAAATATTCATATCTAAAATAAACAAATATACCGACTTAAAACGAACTTACTGTGACCCCGCAGACATCATTGGACATGTTTCACTTAGACAAAATTCAGTTATTGTTCCATAAAGCATATTTATTTGATTGTAAAAATCGACAGCTAATTCGATAAGAAGATATTAAAAGAATAATTTACAAACTATTGGATGCAAGCCATTCATTGAGATCCTCGCCTTCTGGAAGACGGACAACTCGAGCTAGAGAACCAGAACCAAGAGTTTCCTTTGTATATTCTTTGAGGAGGAACCGTCTTTTGTTTTCCTCAATCTTCTTAGGTTTGAATGTTAATGTTCGTGTTCGTGAATTTCTATAAAACTCAGCTCCATTCATTTCTTTGAAAAGAATACTAACAAATTAAAAAATGACATCTTATTCTTTATATAAAAGTCCAAATAAACAATGATATTTGTTTATAGCTCTATAAAATATTTTTTAGTTTTCTAACGAGAATATAATGAATGTTGTCAACATACGTTACTATAGTAACAATCGAGCTAAAAAAATCCATCCTAAAAAATAAGTGCTATTTTTGCTCGGTTTAAGCTTAAGAGGGAGGGAATATTTGTGACCGAATTCACCATTTTTAAATCTTGATACGAATTTTTGTTTATAATTTTTTTTTGTAACAAATATTTGTATTTTTATATCATTTCTTAAAATAATGCACTACTGATAGCCATATTCAATATCATTATTATTATAAATTTTATCAGTGATATTAATTAATATAAAAGATGGCTATTTAATACTATGTATTAATTTGAAGAAATTCTTGTGATTTACTTTTTTTTAATAATTTTCATATTTTAATACAAAACAATTGTTTAAAAGACAATACAGATTTAATAAAAATCAAGTTAAAAATATATTAATCAATATTAATAATTATATTTTTAAAAGATCATTATATCTATGATTAACCTTAATTTTAAAAATGAATATTTTATTGTAAAAACATAAAATAATTAAAACTCTGTATTCACATAACCCGAATATTTAGCAAATAACTATAAAAGTATTTCTTTTAATCCATTTTTTTATAAATTTTATATTTCATCAACCCAAATTATTTTGAAAAAATATGCAGCTTAACCCTTTTATTAATCTTTCATAATATCCTTTTTTACTTTTATGAATAGAAATCTTGATAAAATTGCGCCTAAAGGCTAACCTGAAAAAATATCATTATTTCACCGCTCGACCATCATGAGCGGCCGAGCAGAATTTGCGCTTGATATGGGCACATAGTCTCTGGAATCTCTACACTAATCTCCATAATTCATCAGGGATCAATTACTGTATTTATCATTCTTTATTTATATTATTAATCTTTATAGATTATTGCAAGATATAATTCTTGTGATTCAAATTCATTATATTCTAATAATATTGTTTGTTTTCACTATAAAAAGTATTTATATTGATTTGGCTATTATTAATTCTATTGGGTATCATTTGTTCATCTATTAATGATTGACGTCCCGTTCAAATGTATCTACATATTTGTTTCTCCAAGATTCATTGTGACTCCTCTTTCTTAGTCTATTTTTAAAGGTTGATAGCTACTTGTCAAAGTAACTCATAAATCTTGAAACATCTTGGAAACCTATAGAAAATATACTTGTCGCTACATTTTCATCATGAAAAATTTTAAATGCATCTTTTTCTACTCTATATATTTATAAGTATTAGTTATTTATATTACTTATTTTATAATATAGGGAACTGACATTTCCTTAGTGAATAGTTCTATAGATTTATCACAAGTTCATTCTTTTTATGATATTTGTCAACTTTTCCATGCCATCTTATGCAGGTCGTATTAAAAGTGACTAGCATTCTTCTTAAGCGCATTGGACGTCCTCTTAGAAAGCGTTCAGATATTTTATTTCTTCTTATCACCCTTGAAAATCCATTTCTTTTTCAACATATTTATAAAGATGAACCTAATAATATCATCAAACGCACATTTGGTTATATTAGTAGCCTGTCAAATAAAATTCATCGCTATATCATTAATTGGTTTTGCAACTATGATCCAAATATTCTATATAAAAAGATACAACTCTGTAATAACTTTATTTCCAAAAGACTTCATAAATATCTACAAAAACGTCATACTCAAAATGATTACAACTCTGATTGGAGAATCAAAGTGTCTGCTAGAATGATAGCTTTATTATGCAATACTTTTTTATTTTATTTTATTCTATTTACTTTTTAATAGTCACATCTAATAATCAAAAAACTAGATTTCTTCTTTCAGAATTTTATAATGCTATGGTATTCAATGCTATATCATTGTTTTATCTATTAAATATACAAGGTTGATTATATTGATTTAGTCACAGAATTTGATATATGGAAACGAAAATTATCAAAGTTTTTATTTTGTTAATATCCTTTTTTGCTTTCAATGGGCGCAAAAATCTATATTATGGAACATGATACTAGACGCTAGATGGAAATAAAAGCTAGAGATGCCTTTTTCCCTCTATTTTTCAAAAGCAGCTTATTACTCCACATTTAATTCTTCGTGTGAGAAGAGAATATATTATTGAAGATAGCTTTAGATAAATCAGTAATAATGAAATGGATCTTAAAAAAGAATTAAGAATTGAATTTATTGGGGAAAATAGCGTAGATATAGGTGGACTTAGGAAAGAATGGTTTTTACTTCTCTGTTGAGAAGTATTGGATCCTCTTTATTGTATAATTTTATATAGAAGTATTATGATTAATGTTTTAGAAATATTTACTTGGAGCGAAGAAGTTAATTATTGTTGGTTTAATGCTGCCTCTTTTGAATCATCAGACCAATATTATCTCGTCGCAGTTATTTTTGGGCTTGCTATTTATAATTCTACTATTCTTGATGTTCACCTTCCTTTAGTATGTTATAAAAAATTATTAGGTATTCTTTGTGAGCTAGATGACTTAAACGCTTTTCGTCCTGGTTTAGTTGAAGGATTTCAATATCTATTTCAAAACAATTTGAGCCATTCAAAAGAAGATTTTATCATGTTTGTGAAGGAAATGTACTTTCTCTTTTTAGTCCAGAAGAAATGGAGTTCCTTATACGAGGATATCCTAAAAGTCTTGATGTTGATCAATTGCGTGCAGTTGCTATATATGACAGTTCAAGTTTGTCAAAAATTAATTTAGAAGAAATTACACACTGTGGTATGGTTTAAGATAAGTAAAAAACCAATTGATACATTTTAGGTTCTGGTTTATTTTTAAAGAAATGGAACCAACTTTGCAGAGAAGATTGCTCGTATTTGTTACAGGATCAGATCGTATTCTTGCTACAGATGCTACTAATCTTTTATTTAAAATTTCTATTGTTGGAGACGATTGCAATAGATATTCCTATTGCTGCACATAGATGTAAGTTTATGTAATAGATATTTTTAATTTTAATATATTTGTTTAGGTTTAAATCAATTATATCTTTATTGTTATAAAACTCTTGAAAGGCTTTGCAATTTTCTTACATCTACAATCATTGATTCTGAAGGATTTGGATTAAAATCAATTTATAAACATTAATTATATGTTGATTCATTGATTTTGTACAATTTTTTAGATTAATATATTTTTTAAAAGAATAAATATATAAATATCTTTATTTATATTTTACATGATTTATTCATATCAATTAATTTGGCTAATATAACACGCATTTTATGATTTTTAACCATTTTAAACCCATAAAAATGATTAAAACGAAAATATTAAAAATTTTGAATTTTTAAATATTTTTATTCTATAGAAATTTAATTTTTAATATTATTAATAAATTTTTAAGAAAAGGACTATGAGCTTTTCAAAGGGAGATAGTAATATTAATTACTTTAAAGATTTTAACTCTAATGTTTTTTAGTTGAAAGAGGTGCCAAATTATTTAAAACTAGATGCGCTCAATGCCATACACTAGAAAAGGGAGGACCCCATAAAGTAGGCATTTTTATATATTTATAATTATCTTTTTATGTATTTTCTAATAATTTATTTTTTATATATAGGTTGGACCAAATCTGTAACATAAATATATAAATTTTATTTTATAACTTATCTTTAGTTATGGGCTTTTTGGGCGAAAAACAGGTCAAGCAGAGGGTTATCAATATACTGAAGCTAATAAGATGAAATCTATTGTATGGTCTGAAAATACATTATTTGAATATCTTGAAAATCCAAAAAAATATATTCCAGGAACAAAAGTATTTCAAGATAATTTAACATTAAAATATTTATTTCTTCTTTTTAGATGGTATTTCCTGGCTTTAAAAAGGCTTCAGATCGTAATGATATAATTACATATTGTAAGATAAATTCACTTATCAGTTTTTTATGATTAATAGAAAATAGTAAAGGAGGCAACTGCATAGATAACCATTCAATAAGATAGTTTCTAAAAGGTCCTTTTTCTGAAAAAAATATAAGAATAATTAATATTTGTTTTTAGTGTTTTTATTAGTATAAGAATATTGTTTTCTAATTCAATATATTTTATAAAGCTTATTACTTAGTAAAATATTCAATAGAAGACTACAAATGATTATAAAAACAATTTTAAGCCTTTTTTGAGAAAGTACTATCTCGCAGTACAATATCTTTTATACACCAATGAAGGAATATGCATAAATATATAATGAGCACGATTTATGTGGGAACAGGCTGCATTCGTTCAATTCCACCTCTAAAACTTGGTACAAAATCTCCTGGTGCAACTAATCTTATTAACAAAAACATCAAAATATAAATATATTCTTTACCTCCTTCTTTTTTCTCCCCATAATCACGACGCCGATATTCATATTTATCGTTTCTTGAAGATCTATAGGTGTTATCGCCACCACGAGATACTCGAGAAACTTGTGGACGTGTTTGTCTTTTATGTGTATTTGGTACAACCTCATTCGGGAGATGCAACCATTCTTTCAAATAATCAATCCCTTCATTTGTGAGAGTATAATAGTAATATTGCCATGAAAATCGAGTTTTTAAGCAGCCTTTTGATGTGAGTGATTGGCACGCCTTAATAACTTGAAGATTGGGAATATCAGGAAGCTCTAATGAGGAGGAGGCGTTGAAATCCTTTTTAGCAACAAGAGTTCCATCTAAAAATTTATATCAAAAATATCGTTAGTTGATTTTTATACCTCTAAACAAAACCTCATATATCTAATATTAATTTTATTAGAAAAATGAACAACTTTTCATCCACATACCTTCTTTCTGTTATTTTTAGGAATAAGCATTTTCGAGATACTAATTAAATTCTATAACAAGCTTGTTAGTAAATTGTCTGAGGCTAATTGATTAAATTATATATTCATATTTCATTAAAAGCTTATAAAAGCTGCATTATTAAAGCATAAATTTGCTCATTATTTCTTATATTTAAAGGCCTTAATAACTTAACTATTTTTAAAACTTCTTACCTTAGTTATTTTTTTTTAAGTAGTGAGGATAAAAATTAATTTTTAAGCTTGCGTGACTTAAAAAAATATCAAATAAAAAAAATATTAAGATTAAGTAATTGTCATTAAGCATTGCTTATAAATTATTTTTTCTAAGTTTTAACTATTTTTGTTATATAATTTTTTTAAATATAAAATTCAAATAAAAAATATCAAGTTGTATTACAGTCATATGCAAAGAAATATTTTATAAAGCATATTTTATTATCTCTAAATACATACATTAAGTCTCAAAAAGTTTCATTACTAAGCAAATATAATAAAATTACCAAACATAATATCTTTAACAATAACAATTATTTAATATTTTCCATCTTTAACAAATTTCCTATTTGAAATACTTAAATATAGTTAAAAGGAAATAACAGCACAATGTAACTTCTATGCTTATTGATAACATCGAATAAGATTAACGCAATCGATAATTATGCTGCTGTAAATAACATGTTTAATCCTTATATAACTATATTTCGACTTAAGCTCTTTAACATATTGTGAAAATATGAAAGACTTAAGTAGGATGCCAATTAATTAATTGTTAAAAATATTTATTTAGGAAGCCTAAAGAAATTGATTATAATATAAATCAGCAAAATCCATTAATAAGGTATCATTGTTTATTATTAAGTGGTTAACACTATTGAATGGTTATTCCCTTTCAAGTATAATCTCATCAACGAATTTAGTTTTGACTGAGTGTAAAGATGTAGAACTAATGTTTTCTTCACTAATTAAAGTGTTATTATTATTATTTTGCAATGTTTTAAGGTAGTAATCACGAAAATTATTTTCGTCACAACCAACAATATAACACCATTTTTTCCAAAAATATTCATCTTCAGCTAATTTAGATAAGATTTGCTTAACATTTCGTAACCATTGAAGATCATCCATACAATCCCTATCTACCATTGTCCATAGAGTTTCCAAATTTTCACGAATATCCTTGGACAAATTGGAAAGAATATTAGAAAAAAAGACCGAATTATGTGCCATAATTTTTCGCATTTCTTTCGTACGATTTGACATAGGAAGAAGAATGGAATCTGGACAAAGCATTAATGTAATGGTTTTACTCTTATATTCAGACTGTTTCTGGAGACTTTCGGATATAGATTCATCCATTCTTAACTACCTATTTCCTAAATCGACGCTAGATGTACTTTGGACGCTAAGCTTCGTTAACTCTCTATTCATACGTACCTGCAAAATAACAACTAATATACCTTTATATGGCACAAAGTAAACTATACAGACTATATTCAGTATAAAATTTCCTATTATTTTCTAATAAGTCGATTTAAACATGACAACAGAGATATTCACCTACCAATATTAGTTCTGGGCTAATAGGCTTCTCTAATATTATTGCAAATCACATATACCCGCTTCTTACCTCTTCTTTCCAATTTAAGTCCTTTAAATTTTGCTCCATTCAATCCTTAAAGGATTAATATTTTATATTTTGGTTTAACTTCGAAATATATATGCCGTTGAAGATAATGCAACTTTGAATTTTTAAAAAGATATGGAAATTCGATATTATAATGAAAAGAAAACAATTATTTTCACGCATAAGACTTAATTACTCTTCCAAAATGCAAGTAAAACACGGCATTTCGTGTATTTTTAATATATAACTGATTATAAAAAAAGAAATATTTACAGCAAAACTGATATCAATTAAACTCATAAATAAAACAAAGTAACTTCCTAGCTTCTAATTATATTAATAAAACATAAAAAATTACGTATTTTTTTTTCCTGTTAACACGTATCGAATTTTCTTGTAAAATTTGGGAATGTTGGGTTATATCTATATATCCATTAATTCCAGAAATAATAGTTTTTAAATCATAAATAAGATTATTATTATTTGTATATTTATGTCTTTTAAAATCTAAAGAAAACCATATATTTTCCCCATAGCCTTATACCGTGACACGAATTATGAAGAAGCGCATACAAAGCGATAAAAGGGATCATGGTATATTCAACTATCTTAATGATTCAGAATCATTCTAAAGGACTATTTTTAGTAAAAAAAAGACACATTCAATCAGAAAAATACACATCTTTATCATCTGAAAATACTAATAGTGATCACGAAACGTAAGTTAATTATCTTTGGAAAAAACACTGTTATTAATCCAAATATTATTAGACCTACTGCATTTAAAATACCTTGTAAATCTTTAAAATATTTTGGTTTTCTTAATAACACAGAAAGCACAATCTACCCGTAAATTTTCGGCAAAAATATACTTGGAAAACTTCAATTCTTTGCAGAATGATGCGCTTAAAAGAATGAAATCTTCTATAGAAAAGGCTAAAGAAGATAGGTAAAGCTATTCTATTTTAACGTGTTAAATGCTAATAAATTTATAGGAATGCTAACGATCATAAATTTAAAATTTTACTCGGGGATTTTTTAACACTGGAGGATAATCAAAAATACATCTCTGATGCAGAAACACTAAAGGTATTCTTTCTTTTTTTTATGCTTTAATAATTGCGAAAGAATGATATTTTGTCCTTTCTTTCTATTTTGACCGAATACCAGCTGACTCTCGAGCATATAATCGCTCTTAGATCTTCCGATATTTATAAATACAGTTAAATACATTTTATTATTTAACATATTTTGATGCTTTAACAGGAGACGAGCATAATCAAGAAACTAATCTTGCAAAAGCAGCTATTACAAATGTTGTTTCAAATACTTTTTCCCAAATTAATAAGGCTTTGCTTCACAAAAAAGTATTGAAAAAGCTTACAAAAGCTGTTAACCTTGCTTTGCTTAGCGTAGAGTAATTATTTCTTTCAATCATTTTTGCATGTCTAAATTAACAAAAACATAAAAGCTAAGATCATATAATCTATACTAATTTGTTTTATATTTTGTTCTATAGATATTTAAAATATTTCATATATATATATATATATATATATATATATATATATTTCTAGATTTACCTTTAACGATAAAAATTGCAAATACTAAACAAAAATGATTAATAGTATTATATCAGCTTTTCCGCCATTTAAGACAATATCCATCAGCCTTCCCTATGCCTCGACTATAAAGGATCTTGAGAATTGTTTGTCAGTACTTTTTCCTCCTGGAAATTATTTACTATCACATCTTTCTGGAAAATTAGTTTATCCGGAAGATACTTTAGCATCTTTATTAGATCGCTATGAATATTCAAATAATGCTAGAGTATGCATGTTTAGATATGTTCCAAGAGTTTTTGGAGGAAAAGGTGGATTTGGATCTCAACTTCGTGCTGCTGGTGGTCGAATGAGCAGCCGAAAAAAACGTGGTGAACAAGAAAATAAATCAAGTTGTAGAGATCTAAATGGAAGGAGAATACGGACTATAAATGAAACAAAAGCGTATGTTTAATTCTCTCAAAGTTTGTTTTTTTTAACATTATAGATTGATTAAATACTTAGAAACTGCTCCCATACGGAAACGTGAGATTTTGGAAGAACGAAAACAAAAACTTGAAGCAATTATTGATGCAGAGCCTCTCTCTAAGAGAATAAAATTTGAAGATAATGAATTTTTAGAGAAAAGTGAAATAATCATTGACGACGTAAAAAATGCAGTAAAATTAGCAATGCTAAACAAGTCAAAGCATATTTCTGAAAACTCGTTAATAGATGGATTTAACAAGAAGTGTCAATCACTAAATTTTAATGCTGATGAGAATTCCAATTCTATGTATTTGGAAATATCATATTCATCGACTAGCAAAATTAATAAAAGATTTAATAAATGGGATCGAGATGATTCTCTTTCTGACAATAAAGATGATATTCTTCAAGCCGATCAATATGAAAATGAAAGCACTAAAAGAAATTAGAAATTTGCTGAAGATTATTATATTAGGCATACATTTTAAATTTATAAATATATAATTTTCCAACTTTTAAAAATAAGTAGATTGGATTATAAAATACACATTTAATTTATAAAAGTTTTTTCTTTTTTAATGAAATTGTAATTTATAATTTATATCTCATTATGATTTTTTTATAGAAAAAAATTATATATATCTCTATATTCTAAGGATTTTTTACTATATAAATTAAAAATAATTAAATATAGTTTCATTTAAACATTTTGTGCATAATTTTTTTATGTTTAACTTAAAAAGAATTTAAAGAATATTTATTATAATTTAGATTTAGTTAAAAATATAATAGAAAAGTCAAGCATTTAAGATATTTAAAAATTCAGAATATTTTCAAAATACTATAACATAATAAAAATCTTATCATTAAATATACATTATATTATTTAATGAAAAAAAGACCAAAATGATATAAAACTTCTTAAACTTGAATATGCAATATAAAGAACAGAAAAACTGTTTATATCTATCAAAAAGGATAATATTTATTTAACATAAAAAGGTATATCTTAATTATTTATATACGATTTAATAGTGTTGGTTATTCATATTAATTTAAAAATTAAATAAAAAATAAACTATTTTTTTGAATTATATTTCTCATTGTATTTTATGATTTCATAATAATATTTCAATCTAATAACCCTTATATTTGATGATTATTTTATATCATCTAATAAAACCTCATTAAAATTTTAACGTAATATGAAATTTATATTTAAAAACTTGAAAAACTGAGCAAGAAATATGATTAATTCTCCTAGAATTATAAGAAATGGACTAAGAAATTTTCTCTATAACCAAAGATTATTCTCAAAGTTCTTACTTTCTTCTATGAATTTAACAACAGAAGCAAAAAAATCTAATGGGCCTACGGTAAAATCTTATCAACTTTCATTTTTTTCCATATTTTAATCTAACAATACTAATTAGGGGATAGTTTTTTTAAATATGGGCGGTCCATCACAACTTTCAGAAGTTAAAAATTTTTTATTTAGAATTTTTACAGATAGTGATTTAATTCCACTTGGATCAATGCAAAAATGGCTTGGATCTTTAATTGCAAAGTTAAGGACACCTAAAGTATCAAATTATTATAGAAAGATTGGAGGGAAGAGCCCGATTTATAGATGGAGCAAACTTCAGGCAGAGGAAGTTTGCAAAATTCTTGATAAGACATGCCCAAAAACAGGTACGGTTTTTTATAAATCTTAAAGATTAAAAAAGAGCATACTTTACTAAAATATATTAATATTATTAGCTCCTCATAAACCTTATATTGCATTTCGATACTCAGCTCCATTAACAGAATCAGTGTTATTGGAAATGTTAAATAATAATATAACTAACGCAGTGGCATTTACGCTTTACCCACAATATTCATGCTCCACTACAGGGTCTAGTCTTAATGAATTACATAATCAGATTCAAAGACTTAATATACATGACGAAATTAATTGGAGTGTTGTAGATCGTTGGCCAACACATGATGGGCTTATTAATGCTTTTAAAAATAATATTATAGAAACATTAAAAACATATCCAGAAAGTGATAGGAATGATGTAATTATATTATTTACTGCACATTCTTTACCAATGAGGTAATCTTATGATTAGCAACAAAAAATATTATTAATTTATTAATTAGTATTGTAAATCGTGGAGATCCATATCCACTAGAAGTTGCAGCAACTGTTTATGCTGTTATGGAGAAATTAAACTTTTCTAATCCTTATAGACTCGTTTGGCAATCTCAAGTCGGACCATCAACATGGTTAGGCCCTCAAACAGATCATGTAATAACTAATTTTACAAGAATGGGTAAAAGAAATATCATTTTAGTACCTATTTCATTTGTTAGCGATCATATTGAAACATTGTTTGGTAAGTTAATGGTGTTATTATAAATTTTCATATATAACCATTTTTTAGAATTAGATCTTAAATATATTGCCGATGCTAAGAAATCTGGATTTAATGGTGTAAAACGAGTCGAGAGTTTAAATAATAACTTAATTTTTATTAAGGGCATGGCTGATATACTTAAAAATCATTTAACCAATGGAAGAAAAAGTAGTACACAGCTTGACCTGCCATGTTCATCTTGTATGAGTTTAAAATGTCATTCAACAAAGTCTTTCTTTAATAATTTTAATTCATTGTAATTTATATAACGATAAATTTTACATAGATTAGGCTCAAGCTCAGGATCAATATCAAACTCACACTAAAGTCTTGAACTTTTCGTTAATTTTTATTACATTGCGATAAAGTTGTTGTTTTAGGCCGGTATTTTTCTTTTGTTTAAAATTTATCTTGGTAACTGGATAATATTTTATCATTTTTCTATTCCGCCTGATCTGTAATTATGAAGACTACATTTCTTTACGTTTTTTTTCGAACTAATTATCTTGATCTTTAGTACTATCCCATAAAATGCGATGATTGCACAGATGGATTACGAAATAAGCTTTTTAGAAAAATTTAATATAAAAGAAAATGGACAGAAGAATGCAAAAAGTGTAACGAGAGGTGCATGTCAAACATTATTAACCAAGCGTTTTTTGATTAAAAGTGATGATCAAAAAAACTCTTATAAATCAATATTGAAAACAATGTAGCCACTAAAAAAGGCTTAAGAATTAGTTATTGAAATGAAGCAATGCTAAAAATAAGGAAAACATTGAATATAAGAACATTAATATAGTATTAAAAGTAATAAAATTATGAAATGAATTGCAATAAATCATCAAGAATCGATAAAACAAAAGAAAATGCGTATATCTATATATTACGTAATACATATTATGAATATATAATTTTATAGAAAATTATTGAATAAAGTGAAAAAGAATACATAAAAAACAGGAGAAACAGTAATCTGAATTTATAGTCAAGATTTATAATTATTTTTATTTTTAACCTCTTTTCGTGATTTTAAGGTTATCGAAATTCTTATCTATTTAAATAAACTAAATCTACTTATAAATAAAAATATTAATGAGATAACTTTTAAAATTAGTGAAAAACCCAGCTTAGATAGATATTGCTGGTGTTTATATTTCATTTTCCTTTATTTAAAAATAATATGAAATGTTTTATCCTGTGATTTATAAAATTATAGCGATAGGAGTATTTAATTTAGTTGGTAATTATATATTAGATTATTATTATTATTAACTATTTTTAGCCTTTACTTATGGTGATAAAAATGCCGATTTGAATGTTAAAAGCTCTCAAGTAAGTACGAGGGATGTGCCATCTAAGGATCTTGTCATTGAGGAAGGAGATATTTATGCTTTTATTTTGAAAAATGATTATGAAGATGATAGCAAATGCAAAGAAAGACTTGAAGAATATTGCAAAGAATTAAAGGAGATAGATCCAGAATTAGAGAAAGTTCATACTAAAATTAAGGAAATTTGTGGTGATAATGATAAAGAAAAATGTAAAGAGATAAAAGAAAAGATTATAAAAGTAATAGATGAATTTAATTCAAAGAAATATACACAAATGGATTATTTTAAGGTTTATGAACATTGCGATAATATTTTTCCAAAATGTTTCTTCTATAGTGGTATAAATTCAACTAATATTACAGATAACTGCAATTACTTAAGATATCTTTGTTATTCACAAGAGTATGAGAAACTGAAAACCGAAATCATGCTTAAAGCTGTTGGTTTTAATAATAATGACTATACTGATTTTAGAATAAAAGCCAAAGAAGTTTGCCCGATATTGATTCAACATGGTAATGACTTAATCATCGATTGTCTTAAAATTGAAAATTTATTTAAAAATTATTTACGTAATTATGTTAATCATTTTTGCAATTCTTTAAATGCTGTTCTTAATGATAATAAATTAAAAGAAAAATGTCATGAAAGACTCGAAAAGTGTTATTTTTTCAAAGATAATTGTGATAAATGCGATGAATTAAAAGAGTCATGCAAAAAAAAAAATATTACATACAGCCCTCCAAGGGAAGATTTTAGTCCAATTGAGTCAGAAGAGACATTGTTAAAGAGGATTGATCTGGAAAATTTTTATAAAAGAGCGAGAAATAAAGGATTAGTTTTGGGGGAAATAAAAGGAACACTGGATGACATGTTAATATATTTGTCAGTGACGTATGAAGGTTTGAAGGAAGCTGAATGCAGGGGTGTATTAAAAGAAAATTGTGATTTTTTTGAATCTCTGAGTCTAGAATTTAAGGAATTATGTCTAGATGACAAAAAAGAGAAATGTAAGGATATATTAGAAGTAACAAATAGATCTAAGAAACTTAAAAAAAATCTTTATATAACTGGATTTTCTACAGAATTTGGTGATAATAAAGAATCCAAGATTATCATTTGGGAGAATCTTCCAACATCATTAAATGAGAAGGAATGTTTAGAATTAACATCAGAATGCTATCTTATGCGAGTAGCATGCAACAATTTTATCATTGCTGCATGTAGAAATGCGATACTAGGATGTTATAAAAGAAGACAAGATCTACTATTCATTAAATTAATTGAAAGTCAATTGCACAAAGAAAAATATGAATTAAAATCAAATGACGAAAAGCTTAAAATATGTCAGAAAATAGTAATGGAGAAGTGTGTAACTCTTAGAAATACTAACATTAGGAATTTTTTAAAATGTCTTCGACCAAAAGAGATATGTGATAAGGTTGAAGAGATCCTTCTTATTCAATCGAGAGACTTGGGACAAGCTTTGGATAAAGTACGGGATTCTCCTAAAGAAAAAGACTGCGTTGAATTGAAAAAGGATTGTGATGGTATTGTGGGGAATTTAGATTCAAATAATGAAAAATGTGCTACATTGAAAAAGAATTGCGAATTTTTGAGAGTTGCAGAAGAACTGAAAAGTGTATTTCTAAAAGAAAAAAGTAATGCATTAGCGAGTCTTGAAAATTGTTTGAAAGCTTTAAAGGAAAAATGTGATAGATTGTCTAAAGGGGAAGAACATCCACTTCGTATTTCATGTGTTTTCAAAGAAGAAACATGCAAACGCATTGTTTCAGAAGTTTCAAGTCATTGCGTTGCTTTTAAAAACAACATAGAAAAACATGATATTGTGAATAGAAGTGAAAATGGGAACAAAACATTGGCAGAGGAAATTTGCATGTTGTGGGTTCCATATTGTGACCAACTTATGGAAAATTGTGCAGATGAGTTGAAAGAAGGAAATGGCACTGTAAAAAGAGTCTGTTCACAACTTAAAGTGAATTGCAAGTCAATTATAGACAGATTGCATTTGGAAGATTCTTTGATTCATGAATTGGAAGGCAGTTTAAGCACGGAAGAAGAATGTGAAAAGGCATTAGGAAAATATTGTGCTCAATAGAAAAATACAACGAGTCATAGTTTTGATAGTCTGTGTAAAGATGAAAGTGATCTGACTAAAGATTCCACAACGGAGCTTTGCAAAAAATTAGTTGAAGAAGTAAGAAATAAGTGTTTTGCTTTGAAAAATGGTCTTGAGAAGAGCGAAAAAGATTTAGAAAAGAAGAAGAGCAGATTTGAAAAGGTGAAACAAGAAGCAGAAGAATCCATAAAGGAAGCTAAGTCGGTGTTATCAAAAGTTAAGGGAGAAGGACAAGATGCAAGTGTATCAGAAGCAGAAGCAAAAGCATTTGATGCAACAGCGAAAGCACTGAAATTGTATTTAGAATTGAAAGAAAACTGCAAAGGTTTACAACCAGATTGTAGTTTCACAAAGAAATGTCCAGACTCTAAAGCAGTCTGTGAAAGAATAGAAAAGTTATGTAAAGGAGTGGAACCATTAGAAGTTAAATATCATTATGGAGAAAAAGTCACGGAACAATGTACACAGGTTCGGACTACGGATACGTGGGTAACGAGTACATCCTTACATACGACTACGATGACAACTACGCCTACAGTAACGTCAACGCTGACATTGACAACGATACGAAAATGTAAACCTACAAAATGTACAACAGGTTCAAGTAAAGAAACACAAGAGGAAGAAAATGTGAAGCTCAATGAGGGAGTGAGCATACGGGCGTCGGCGATGCTGAAAATGATGTTGTTGGGAGTGATGATGATGGGAATCTTGTAAAATGAATAAGAAAAATATCATTAGAACAGAATTGCATCCATGCATTGTGTATATATAATATTAAAAGATGTAGAAGAGTAATTTGTATATTTTTAATGATGAATAATGAATAAAAATTGAAAATTAACCTTGAATGATAGGAAAATGGTTTCTGAGCTAAAAAAGGGTTTAGCGGGGAATTAGCGTGTCGTTAGGGTGAAATTGGGGGCGAAACTAGTTCTTATTATAAAAAGGATAGATTAGATAAAGTTTTATAAGAGTTTTATTAAAAATAGTAAATTGAATGGAAATTAAGGAGTTTTATAAGAGTTTTGTTAATAATAAGATGTTAGATAAAAATTTAGAAAAGTTCTATTAAAAATAGTAGATTAAATGAGAGTTTA